>WNWK01000002.1:580000-1105000 GCA_009830355.1 Cherax destructor
GGGAAGCAAGACAGTATTTGCCCAAGCTGTTGGTTCCTGGATCTCCCTTATTCAGTCCTCCAAGGAGGAGTCACAGGTGTTCCGTCTTCTGACCCATTCTTGTCTCCACTGGAGGGGATTCCTGACCCCCTTCCCCATTCCTCCCCATGCGATTTACATCTTGCATTCACCACCCACTACCCCCAGCACCCAGCACCAGCACCCACCACCACCACCCACCACCACCACCAGCATCACCACCCACCGCCATCTGCACCACCACTAAGGCATGACCTCCCTATCTGACCACCCAGAGATGAGGAATGGGACAAGTCGTGTTTGTGTTCCATAAGGTGAGAGAGAGAGAGAGAGAGAGAGAGAGAGAGAGAGAGAGAGAGAAGAGAGAGAGAGAGAGAGAGAGACCAGAATCAAAGGGAACATGAAGGAGGGGAGGAGAGGCGAAAGCAGAAGAGAAAATAGAATAGAAATACAGGTTGGAAAAAACGCATTTGTTGGCCTCGGCATATGTGTATATACATATATATAAATGCTTGAGTCTGCCCAGGTTGACATATTTCCTAAGATGTGCTCCTTCATATGATAACCCTATACTGCACGAATATGACAGTATCCTGAGGCAGATCTTTACTAAAGTACTTAACCTTACTCTAGAAGATGGGCAGTGGGACCAAGCTACACTCCCAGTCAGACTAGGAGGCATTGGTGTCTGCAAGTCATCTCAGATTGCTCTACCTGCTTTTCTGTCTTCATGCATTGCATCCAGAGGACTTGTAGCAGCAATTCTCCCTGAACATCTTAGGGACACGATTGGAATCCATGACCAAAAGTTCGTCGACGGAGCCAGGATCTGGGGTAACCTAACAGGCTCTGAAACCAGGCCTGCTCCCCCCAACAACTACAAACAGTCGCACTGGGATGGCCCAATAGTAGAGAATATAGCCTCAGCAATGCTTCAGAGTGTGTCAGGGAAGGATAGAGCCCGCCTCCTTGCAGTGAGAGCTCCTCATGCAGGGGACTTTCTGTTGGCTGTTCCCAACTCCAGCCCTGGCACACGCCTCGACCCACAGACCATCCGCATTGGTGTTGCTCTTCGACTTGCCGCCACTATTCTCGCCGAACACAGGTGTATTTGTGGTAGTGAAGCAGCAGACCGATTCGGGTACCATGGTCTCGTGTGTCGTAAATCCGAGGGAAAGATTGCAAGACATGAAGAGGTTAATAACATAATCAAGAGGAGCCTCACAACAGCCGGATGCCCAGCAGTAAGGGAGACACCCCAACTATGCAGATCTGATGGCAGCCAGAAGCGTCCAGATGGTATTACCCTTCAAGCCTGGACAGACGGCAAACAGGTGGTGTGGGACTACACATGTGCATCTACCTTGGCTGATACCTATCTCCAGTACACCAGGGAGGAAGGAGGGGCAGCTGCCACCTTCAGGGAGTCCCAAAAGTCGAGACAATATTGAGAACTTGCCCATCATTATATGTTTGTTCCCATAGGCTCGGAGACCCTTGGCTCATGGGGGAAAGAGTACATCTAAGTTCCTCAAGGAGCTGGGCAAAAGACTCAACAGGGCAGCTAGTTTTCTGTTCCAGCGACTCAGCGCTGCTGTTCAGAGGGGTAATGCATGCTGTATTTTGGTACGGCCCCAGCTCTATGGAGCTGGATGAGATTTTTGCATTATAATCAGTGACAAACATGTAACAATATGTACTAGACATGTATCTTCACACCTGTGTATATATATATATATAAATAATATATACACACACACAGATAGAGGGAGAGGAGAATGAGTGATACTCAACACTGAGATATTATAATTTATATATATATATATATATATATATATATATATATATATATATATATATATATATATATATATATATTAACCACGAACGAATGGTATTTAATCAATAGCAACACTGCGACTAGCCGAGGGCTCGAATCTATGTTGTTTGGCCCGCCTCATGGTGAGCGAAAACCACACGACGCTCTAACCCACAGGACCACCCAATCCTCCAAAGATCACGCACCCAGCAGAGCTAGGTGTTGTACCGTGATCCGAGGACATACGATGGTGTGGGTGCCCCTGAGCTAATTTCATTCTACTCCCGTTTGGTGTACTAGCCTCCACAAGCAGTGCGATTTTCGCTTTCCATGAGGCGGGCAAAACAACACGGGTTCGAGCCTCGTCAAGTCGCAGTGTTGTTATTGATTATATATATATATATATATATATATATTATATGTATTATAAATATATAAATATATTAAATTTCATATACTTAAGATATATTTCATTATATGTAAAATATAATTTTACAATTTGAAATATAACCTTATATACACATATATATATAATTACTAACAACTAATATATAATATAATATATAATAATAAACAAACACAATAAATATATATATTCTTATATAAATATTAATTATGATACACAATATTTACTTTTATATAATAGTTATTTAAAATAATTATAATAAATATATATATATATATATATATATATATATATATATATATATATATATATATTATCATATTTATATATATTTTCTTAATGGTCTTAGTCTCTGTTCTCTCTCTCTCCCTCTATCCTCCTCCCTTCACCCTCTTCCTCTTCTCCCTTCTCCCCTCTTCTTCCTCTTCCCCTCTATCTTACTCTCTCCTTTCTCCCTCTTCCATGCTTCTTTTCCTTCGTTCTTTACTCTGAATTTTATCGTCTCCTTTGCTCCTATGCGTTCTTTTTATTTTCGTAAGTGCTCCCTTTCCTCTTCCTTCTGTCTCCCTTTAGCTCCACCTCATTCTCCTATTCTTATGTGTTACACTTGGTACCTGTGTGTTCTATGTATTCTTGTACACGGTTTGCTATATCTGTGTACCTGTGTTTGCTATGATAGTTACACTGTGGGTACACTGTGTGTTCTATATAGTTACTGGTACTGTGTTGCATGATAGTTACACTGTGGGTACACTGTGTGTTGCTATGATAGTTACACTGTGTTCACTGTGTTTGCTATGAAGTTACACTGTGGGTCATTGTGTTGCTATGATAGTTACACTGTGGGTACACTGTGTGTTGCTATGATAGTTACACTGTGGGTACACTGTGTGTTGCTATGATAGTTACACTGTGGGTACACTGTGTGTTGCTATGATAGTTACACTGTGGGTACACTGTGTGTTGCTATGATAGTTACACTGTGGGTACACTGTGTGTTGCTATGATAGTTACACTGTGGGTACACTGTGTGTTGCTATGATAGTTACACTGTGGGTACACTGTGTGTTGCTATGATAGTTACATAGTGGTAACACAGTGTTGCTACACTGTTCTGTATGATAGTTACATAGTGGGTACACAGAGTGTGTTGCTACTAGTTTATATGACAGTTACACGGTAGGAACAAAAGGCGTGTGTGTGGTGTGTGTGGGTGGGTGGGTGTTTGGGTGCGGGTGACCCACGGGTGGGTCAGTGCCCTTCTCCAAGAGGCAGCTGTCGAGTGAATGATGGTAAATGCTTCTCCCTTTCTAAGAAGGTCAGTCAGCCTCGCCCAAGTGCTTGACTCCAGAGCATACACGACTTGCCCCTGTATAATTTCTCTCTCTCTCTCTACATTTTTTTTACATATACAACTGCAGAGACTTGCTATATGATTATTATTATTATTATTATTATTATTATTATTATTATTATTATTATTATTATTATTATTTTATTATTGTTGTTGTTGTTGTTGAATGGACAAAACAAAAAAGGGAAAAAACAACTTCTCTGTCCATGTTTTTCGAAATGTGCCAACACAAAATTTGGATAAATAAGGGAGGTGTGCAACACCTGGGTATTTTATCAGAGGAACGTTTCGACCACCAGGAAGTTAATCAGTGTAATACTGAGACGTGAGGTGAAGTGATGCAGCAGTGGTAGCAGTGGTCATATGTGAGCGGGGCCCATTAGGCCTGCAGTATAGGCCAATACAGTATAGGCCAATACAGTATAGGCCAATAGGCCTACAGTAGTTGGCCAGTAGACCTACAGAATGGGTCAGTAGGCCTACAACAGTGCTTCATTATTAGACTGTTAGGTTATCTGTACCAAGATTCCGTGTGTGTGTGTGTGTGTGTGTGTGTGCTCTCACCTAATTGTGGTTGTAGGGATCGATTCATAGTTCCTGGCCCCGTGTCTTGTGTGCGCGTGTGTGTGTGTGAGTGTTTTTTTTTGTGACGTCACTGCCGCCATGGACGTCAGTGCAGTGTAGATCTGACGTCACTGTCTCGTGTCTGACACAAGTCAACTTTAGGAGTGACCTTAATGTTGACTGTCCTTTCAGAGTCAGAGAGAAAGCATGGAAGAGCCGCCCGCACGCCCACGCACACACACACACACACACACACACACACACCGGTGGCCTAGTGGTAAAGTCTCGCATACGCACGGAGGGCCGGGTTCTTCCGGCGGGGAACATTTCAGTGTTTCCTACACACACACACACTCACACACATACATACAACAGGCCTAGTGTCAAATCGACATGTGCCTAGGACAAAATGGTAACTAACTAACACACATACACATACACACACACACACACACGTATTTACATCTACATTTTTTAGAAAGTCATAATAGCCTGCCTGCCTCTCTCTCTCTCTCTCTCTCTCTCTCTCTCTCTCTCTCTCTCTCTCTCTCTCTCACACACACACATTACTGCTCTCTCATGTACTTCACATGACTTCTATTGATTCTCTTCCCCTATCTCTCTCTCTCTCTCTCTCTCTCTCTCTCTCTCTCTCATTATGCTCCCTCTCTCCTTTTCTATATTTCTCTCCTGACCTCCCTATCTCTTCCTTCTTTCTTCTTCGTCTTCCTCTTTCTTCCTTCTCTTCCCTCACCCTTCCTATTAATCTCTAGATATTCTTCCCCCTTCCTTTATCTCTTATATTTTTATTTCGTATTCTCGCTCTCTCTCTCTCTCTCTCTCTCTCTCTCTCTCTCTCTCTCTCTCTCTCTCTCTCTCTCTCTCTCTCCATTTTCTCTAATCTCACACACCCCCTTTCTCTTCCTCCCTCCCCAGTTTCTTCTCTTAATATACTATCTTTATCCCCATTCTTTATTTCCTCTCTTTATCTCCTCTGTCTCTATCCCCTCTATTCCCTCTCTTTATCTCCCCTCGCTCTATCGTCTCTCTTTTTACCTCTCTCTTTTTTCTCTTTCATGACACTCCGGTCTTGTGGAGAGTTAAGAGCTAACTTTATTTAGGGGCCAAGAGCTGTTACCTGTCTTGCTCACTTTCCCCTCACCCTCCTTTCTTTACCCCTATTCCTCTCCTTCCCTTTTATTACCACTTAACTCCCTTTCCCCTCCCTTCCCCTCTCTTCCTTCCCTCCCCTATCTTTCCCTCTTCCTCTTTCCTTCCCTCCCTCCCCCTTCCTCCCTCCCCTCTCTTTCCCCCTTCCTCCTTCCCTCCCTCCCCTCTCCCCTTTAAACCTTGCATGTCATCAAACGGAATATGCAAATGAGATGAGGGGAGAAGGGAGCAACAATCGTGAGTCTTAACAGTAACAACGGTGACTGGTACTACCGTTAATTGCAACGGAAGGTAACAACGGTGACGGTTACTACCCTTACTTATAACGGAAGTAACAACGGTGACTGTTACTTCTGTTTAAGAGTAACAACGTAACAGTGGCTTGTACTCCCGTTGAATGTAACAATAGTAGTTGTATAATAACGGAAGACACTGGCACTCCTGTTAATTTCAAACGGAAGGTATGGAAGGGGAGAAGAGTGAATAGCATTAGAAAGGGGGGCAAAAATACGGAAAAATACAGGCCAGTTTACCCGGAGTAGCTGGTGGGAATCCCAGGGGTCACCGCCCCCGCGGCCCGGTCTGTGACCAGGCCTCAGGGTCTGATCAACCAGGCTTTTACTGTTGGCCGCACGTAAACCGACGTACGAACCACAGCCAGGCTTGGAGAAGGTGGTTAATGGGCAAGATATCAATCTTCATGGGTGAAAGACATGACCAGTACAACCCATGTAACCATGGGTGACCCGTACAACCCATGTAGGCATGGGTTTGCAGCAACAAACCCATGCTGGGCACGTTTCCCACCACCACACAACTAGTGATGGGCTTCCATACAAGCACATTCAGCGGTGGTTGGTCAGGGGCCCCCGACTCCTAAGGGGCCCTCAAATCGTTAACTATTTGTCCCTCCGTGAGATGCTTGTGAGGAGCCGGGACCCCATGCGACGGCATATGTTGATTATATATATATATATATATATATATATATATATATATTATATATATATATATATATATATATATTGAACACGTCCGCCGTCTCCCACCGATGGCAGGGTGACCCAAAGAAAAAGAAAAAACTTTCATCATCATTCAACACTTTCACCTCACTCATACATAATCATTGTCTTTGCAGAGGCACTCAGATACGACAGTTTAGACGTCCCTCCAAACTGCCAATATCCCAAACCCTTCATTTAAAGTGCAGGCATTGTACTAAGCATTTCCAGGACTCATGTCCAGCTAACCGGTTTTCCTGAATCCCTTCACAGAATATTACCCTGCTCACACTCCAACAGCTCGTCAGGTCCCAAAAACCATTCGTCTCCATTCACTCCTGTCTAACACGCTTACGCACGCTTGCTGGAAGTCCAAGCCCCTCGCACACAAAACTTCCTTTACCCCTTCCCTTCAACCTTTTCGAGGACGACCCCTACCCCGCCTTCCTTCCTATATATGTGTTTTGTGTGTGTGTGTGTGTGTGTGTGCTCACCTAGTTGTCTCACTAGTTGGTTGCAGGTCAGTGTGTGTGTGTGTGTGTGTGTGTGAGAGAGAGAGAGAGAGAGAGAGAGAGAGAGAGAGAGAGAGAGAGAGAGAGCAAAGCATTAAGCCAGGACTGTCAGTAAGGCTACATTAACCCAGGCTACTTTACACTGACTTCCTTCTCAGAATGGTGATGAATCACCACAAATAAGTCCAATGGCTTAAAACTTGCGAGGTTTATTATGTCTGCTGTGTTAAACACGGTTAATGTCTTAATGCTCGGGAGGTACAAGAGCTTGCGTTCTCTTATTCTCTCCGTCTCTCTCTCTCTCTTGTGTTTAGCGTCGGATACTTACCTTGAGGATACATGAACCTCGGATTAGCTCTAGTTTTCTCAATTATGTGATATTTGTGAGGTTTGTCTCAAGCTTCTCAGTCTTAGGAAATTGTTAACTTATAATGTAAAGACGACCAACACAACACAACCTGCATACTAACTACCTTCTAATTCCTCTACCCTAATTTACGTGTTTCCTCTTATATACTCTTTATATATATATATATATATATATATATATATATATATATATATATATATATTATATATATATATATATATATATTATATATATATATATATATCTGTTGCTGCTGCTGCTGCTGTTCCCCCTGCTGGCACTGTTGCTGCGACAATTCACCGCTCACGCCTCAGTGCCAACCCACAAACAACCTTCACTCACCTATTAGTCCTGTGGCCGCCTCGTCAAAGCTAGGATCATTACTCTCCTCTGTAATATATATATATATATATATATATATATATATATATATATATATATAATATTGCATTCCCTTTATTACCGAATCTAACACCGGAAGTAATTATCTTTAAGAGGGTCATTACATATACACGAGCATGTTAATATGTTTAGAGCTGTGATTACACGTAATTAGATCGTGATTTAATAGGACAGAGTGAGCGGCCATTCAGAATTTTGTTTTTTAATGTGTTAATGAGTTTGACCAGTAGCTCAGAGAGCGTGGGTCATAATGGACGGCACCCGGGTTTGATGGATGGGTTCGATGTATGGAGAGCTCTGTGGAGGCGTCCGTGGGTTGGTGGAGCTCAACATGGGGCTAATATGGTTGCAGGGGTCGAGTCACGGCACAGCTTAAAATCCTCACAGTTTCTATTCATTATAAATTAATCCAATTTATACAACCCAGAACTATATTCATACTTCATTTAATACTATTTTGTTACGAAGCTTGATTCTATTTCTCTGAATCATGGACCTGTTTGATACAACTTTTGAAAAATCAATTGGATGGCTAAAAATCTCTCACATGAATAAACAGAGCATTAGAATCTTGTCCAGTACGTTATATTTATGTTGCAATCTTTGTTCAGCATTTTTCCCAGTTTGTCCATAGTAAACTTTATCACATTTTTCACAGGGAATCTTGGAGACACCCGTCAGCATTTTTTGGGGGGAAATTCTTAGTCATTTTTTTTTGTTATTGTATCAAGATTTTTAAAACACACACACACACACACACACACACACACACACACACACACACACACACACACATATACTACACACACACACATACACACACACATATATATACATACATTTATATACATATATACATATACTTTCACACCCCTCTCTCACCTCTCTCCCCTTTCCCCCAAACACTCCTCCTAACCCCTCCTTCCCACCCCTGGTATTGGAGTGCCACCAGGTAGCTGCTCCTGGTCTACTCACCTGGTATGGAGTGCCACCAGGTAGCTGTCTATGTCTTACCACTGGTTTGGAGTACCACCAGGTAGCTGCTCCTGGTCTACTCACCTGGTATTGGAGTACCACCAGGTAGCTGCTCCTGGTCTACCCACCTGGTATGGACCGTTCATATTAATGAACTTGTCTAATATTTGTCATTAGCCAAAATTTCTGGGAAGGAGGCACAGAGGAGGCACAGAGGAGGCACAGAGGAGGCACAGAGGAGGCACAGAGGAGGCACAGAGGAGGCACAGAGGAGGCACAGGAGGCACAGAGGAGGCACAGAGGAGGCACAGAGGAGGCACAGAGGAGGCACAGAGGAGGCACAGAGGCACAGAGGAGGCACAGAGGCACAGAGGAGGCACAGAGACGGCACAGAGGAGGCACAGAGGAGGAGGCACAGTGGAGGCACAGAGGAGGCACAGAGGAGGCACAGAGGAGTCACAGAGGAGGCACAGAGGAGGCACAGAGGAAGCACAGAGGAAGCTGGTAGATAGGTGGTTACCTGGTACCTAATACCTCAGTACCTCCAGGAGGGGAGGGAGGGGGGTGCAGAAGCTTAGTGCTAGGGATGGAAGGGGATAGATAGAGGGAGAAAGAGAGTAAAGCTAGTTGATGTGGAAGATATTTCACACATGTAATGGGGTTTGAAGGGGCTTACTGACCCGTTGTAGAGAAAGGAGAGAGAATAATGGGGAAGTGTTAATGGTGAGGGTGGGAAAGAGAGAGTAGGGGAAAGGGAGGGAGAGAGAGAGAGGAAGGGAGGGAAAAGCAGGAAAAAGAGGAGAGAAACTAGAGAAAATCCTAAGATTTGCAATAAAACTGGTCCTAGATATGATGGGACCGACCTACGCAGAGACTAAAGATGACGTTATAAGAAAAAAGAATCAGGGAGACATGTTAAGAACATACAAGATACTCAATGAACTTGATAAGGCAGTAAGGAACAGACAGACAGCGAGAGAACACAACTGGAATTTAAAGGCGTCGTTGAATCGCATGGATTTTAGGAAGTACTTCTTTAGCCCCAATGAGGTTATGTGAAAAATAACTTACGAGGCGGAAGCAGAAGCCATACGCAGTTTTAAGAGTAAGCACGACAGCACCCGCGAGGCAGGAAATTTGTCAAACCAGTTTTGTGACTGCCAGAAACCGAGATTTGAACCCCCGTAACCACAAATAGGTGATGACACACAAGGCTCGTCAGAAATCTTAGCCACTTAGAAGAGCGTTATACCCGCAAGCCACTTGATGCTACTTAAGAAGGCCACTTAGAAGGATGTACTCTGGGCATGGAGTACGCAGATACAAGCCACTTAACACCACTTAAAGAAGCCACTTAGAAGAATATATAACCTGTGCAGAGGAGAGAGAGAGAGAGAGAGAGAGAGAGAGAGAGAGAGAGAGAGAGAGAGAGAGAATCCTATAGTGTCCTGCAGGGGTCTCCTGTACTTCACATGGTCCAGGACTTAACCAGGACTTGAAAAGACCCTTGGTGACACCGGGAGGGGGGGAGTTAGGGTCACTGGTGGTGGGGGTATGAAAGGACTGACGGATGGGGAAGGGGTGCGTATTGAATGAAGGGAGGGGTGTTGAAGGAAGGGGTGTGGGGTGTACGTAAGGTGTCGGGAGGGGAGGGGAAGGACATAGAATGAAAGGATGGGAAGTGGAATGGAGGAGGGAAATTTAAGGAAAAGGGAATGTGGAACGGGAAGTAAAAAGGGAAGGGGGTGAGTTAGACAAGTAGGGATAAAGGAGGGAGGGAAGGCATTAATTTTTGGATGGAAAGGGGTGAAAAGGGAAGGAGGGGAGGGTCAAGATTGTGACACACACACACACACACACACACACACACACACACACACACACACACACACACACACACACACACACACACACACACACACACACACACACACAGTCATAGAGTTGTCAGGAGTGGAACAACTGAAAGGTGATGACCAGGATCCCTTCATCAAGGCGGAGGCCAGAAGCTATGCATGACCCGAACCACAAATTAGCAAGTAAACACACACACACCACCACACACACACACACAGCCACAACTGTTCGAGAGATAACAGTGAACAGCATCCTTCTCTCGGATCGAGATCTTTGAGGAACGACGATAGCACATGACAACACTAACCTCCCCTCCTCCCCGACGACGATAGCACATGACAACACTAACCTCCCCTCCTCCCCGACAACGATAGCATGACAACACTAACCTCCCCTCCTCCCCGACGACGATAGCTTGCGCTACAACGACTAACCCCTCTCCTACGAGATAACTGACAAACTACCTCTCTTCCCACTGGATAGCAAAGCAACACTACATAAGTGTCTGTTTACCATACCATTGATGTAACCTCACGGTACGGCCCCCAGGGGTCCGTCCAGGGTACGACCCCCAGGGGTCCGTCCAGGGCACGACCCCCAGGGGTCAGTTCAGGGTGTGGCCCCTAGGGGTCCATCCAGGGTGTGGTCCCCAGGGGTCATTCAGGGTGTGGCCCCAAGGATCCATCCAGGGGGTGGGCCCTAGGGGTCCATCCAGGGTGTAGCCCCCAGGGGACCCTCATTAAACACTGGACATCAACAAGTAATCACTCTTGCTAATTAGACACCAAAACTAATGACGCAGTCACTCTACTCGTCTGAAGAAGTCGACTTTGCACTCGAAATGTTTCATAATTCTGAACTTACACTGCCTTAAAATCCAGATTTCTTTTTTTAAGTTCGTGGCAACTTGGCCACGAACTTGAATTAATTTAATCTAAAAAAAAAAATCTAATCGATACAAAATAAATAAATTTCAGAGCAAATCCACAATACCGTAGCTGAAAATATTCAACCAAAACCTCGCACAACTTGGTTGATCAAGGCGCAGTGGGAAGAGAGGAAAGGGGAGAAGAGAGAGGAGGAGGAGGAGGAGACGAAGAAGAGAAGTAGAAGAGATAAAGGAAAGGGAATAGAAAAGAGGAAGAAAGAGGAGAATCGGGGAAAAGATAGAGACGAAGCAGGGAGATATAAGAGAGAAGCAATAAACTTGAAAAATGCTAAGATGAGGGATGATGAGAGGGAGGGTAAGGGGCAAGAATGGAGGGACGAATCAAAGGTGTGAAGCTAAGGGGAGGGGTGAGCTGAATGGAGGAGAGCAACAACCAATCACGTCGCATTGATTCTGCACTTCGCTCGTAACGTTAAAACTCAGTGAGGATAGAGAGGGGGTTGTGAGGATAGAGAGGGTGGGGTTGTGAGGATAGAGAGGGTAGGGGTTGTGAGGATAGAGAGGGTGGGGTTGTGAGGATAGAGAGGGTGGGGTTGTGAGGATAGAGAGGGTGGGGTTGTGAGGATAGAGAGGGTAGGGGTTGTGAGGATAGAGAGGGGGGTTGTGAGGATAGAGAGGGTGGGGGTTGTGAGGATAGAGAGGGTGGGGTTGTGAGGATAGAGAGGGTGGGGTTGTGAGGATAGAGAGGGTGGGGGTTGTGAGGATAGAGAGGGTGGGTTGTGAGGATAGAGAAGGTGGGGTTGTGAGGAGAGAGAGGGTGGGGTTGTGAGGATAGAGAGGGTGGGGTTGTGAGGATAGAGAGGGGTTGTGAGGATAGAGAGGTGTGGGGTTGTGAGGATAGAAGGTAGGGGTTGTGAGGATAGAGAGGGTGTGGGTTGTGAGGATAGAGAGGGTGGGGTTGTGAGGATAGAGAGGTGAAGGTTGTGAGGATAGAGGTGGGGTTGTGAGGATAGAGAGGGTGGGGTTGTGAGGATAGAGAGGTGGGGGTTGTGAGGATAGAGAGGGTAGGGGTTGTGAGGATAGAGAGGGTGGGGTTGTGAAGATAGAGAGGGTGGGGGTTGTGAGGATAGAGAGGGTGGGGTTGTGAGGATAGAGAGGGTGGGGGTTGTGAGGATAGAGAGGGTGGGGTTGTGAGGATAGAGAGGGTAGGGGTTGTGAGGATAGAGAGGGTGGGGGTTGTGAGGATAGAGAGGGTGGGGGTTGTGAGGATAGAGAGGGTGGGGGTTGTGAGGATAGAGAGGGTAGGGGTTGTGAGGATAGAGAGGGGGTTGTGAAGATGAGAGGTGGGGTTGTGAGGATAGAGGGTGGGGGTTGTGAGGATAGAGAGGTGGGGGTTGTGAGGATAGAGAGGGTGGGGTTGTGAGGATAGAGAGGTGGGGGTTGTGAGGGTAGAGAGGGTAGGGGTTGTGAGGATAGAGAGGGTGGGGTTGTGAGGATAGAGAGGGTGGGGGTTGTGAGGATAGAGAAGGTGGGGGTTGTGAGGATAGAGAGGGTGGGGTTGTGAGATAGAAAGGGTAGGGGTTGTGAGGATATAGAGGGTGGGGTTGTGAGGATAGAGAGGGTGGGGTTGTGAGGATAGAGAGCATGGGGGTTGTGAGGATAAGAGGGTGGGGTTGTGAGAATAGAGAGGGTTGTGAGGATAGAGAGGATGGGGTTGTGAGGATAGAGGGTTGGGGGTAGTGAGGATAGAGAGGGTGGGGTTGTGAGGATAGAAGGGTGGGGGTTGTGAGGATAGAGAGGGTAGGGGTTGTGAGGATAGAGAAGTGGGGGTTGTGAGGATAGAGAGGTGGGGGTTGTGAGGATAGAGAGGGTGGGGGTTGTGAGGATAGAGAGGGTGGAGGTTGTGAGGATAGAGAGGTGGAGGTTGTGAGGATAGAGAGGGTGAGGGGTTGTGAGGATAGAGAGGGTGGGGGTTGTGAGGATAGAGAGGGTGGGGGTTGTGAGGATAGAGAGGTGGGGGTTGTGAGGATAGAGAGGGTGGGGTGTTGTGAGGATAGAGAGGGTGGGGGTTGTGAGGATAGAGAGGGTGGGGGTTGTGAGGATAGAGAGGGTGGGGGTTGTGAGGATAGAGAGGGTGGGGGTTGTGAGGATAGAGAGGTGGGGGTTGTGAGGATAGAGA
This sequence comes from Cherax destructor, assembly GCA_009830355.1. Taxonomy (NCBI): domain Eukaryota; kingdom Metazoa; phylum Arthropoda; class Malacostraca; order Decapoda; family Parastacidae; genus Cherax; species Cherax destructor. Next base: position 593,517 of record WNWK01000002.1, read on the forward strand.
GGGTGGAGGTTGTGAGGATAGAGTGGGTGGAGGTTGTGAGGATAGAAGGGTGGGGTTGTGAGGATAGAAGGGTGGGGGTTGTGAGGATAGAGGGTGGAGGTTGTGAGGATAGAGAGGGTGGGGGTTGTGAGGATAGAGAGGGTGGGGGTTGTGAGGATAGAGAGGGGAGGGGTTGTGAGGATAGAGAGGGGGGGGTTGTGAGGATAGAGAGGGTGGGGTTGTGAGGATAGAGAGGGGGGGTTGTGAGGATAGAGGGTGGGGTTGTGAGGATAGAGAGGAGTGGGGTTGTGAGGATAGAGAGGGTAGGGGTGAGGATAGAGAGGGTGGGGGTTGTGAGGATAGAGAGGGTGGGGGTTGTGAGGATAGAGGGTGGGGTTGTGAGGATAGAGAGGTGGGGTTGTGAGGATAGAGAGGGTGGGGTTGTGAGGATAGAGAGGGTAGGGGGTTGTGAGGATAGAGAGGGTGGGGTTGTGAGGATAGAGAGGGTGGGGGTTGTGAGGATAGAGAGGGTGGGGGTTGTGAGGATAGAGAGGGGGGTTGTGAGGATAGAGAGGGTGGGGGTTGTGAGATAGAAAGGGTAGGGGTTGTGAGGAGATAGAGGGTGGGGTTGTGAGGATAGAGAGGGTGGGGGTTGTGAGGATAGAGAGGATGGAGGGTTGTGAGGATAGAGAGGGTGGGTGATTGTGAGGATAATGTGTGTGGGGTTTTAGGGTAAGGGGGGGCGGTGGTGGTTCAGTCACGTAACGTAACATCCTAGTTACATATCAGTCACGTAACGTCCTTGATACACGTCAGTCTCTTGCGTCAATCGTATGAGACACATCTCTTGCGAGATGTATCTCATACGTGTCATTTTCTCTCTCACCTTATACATTAAAATACTCACAAATCTAAACACTTCCTTCAAAGCTGCTTCAGTGACCCACATGGACTGAGGATCGAGCCTGCACTAGCCACGAGCCTTCAGCATCATACGCGAACAATCATCAGGTAGCGGCCGCGTATCGTGAGATTTCTCAATACTCGGTAAATGTCAAGTTATTTTGTTTTGTTTTAGTCATACCTTCCACGAGTGAACAAATTAGCGGAGGGTAAACTATTTTGTTGGTCACAAGGGAACGCTAGACCCACCTTTCTGCAAGATTGATGCGACCTTTGCAAGTTGCTTCTGTGTAGCTCTACTGTTCCACCTCAGGTCACTTCTTGATAGTCCTGCCCTGGGTTTTATCTTTGTTTACATTAATCGTTAAGCACCATCTTGTGTTTACCGATTGTTTTATTGACCCGTGGAACCATCTGCCGAGTAGATTAATAGAGGCTACGACTCTGGGTAGCTTTGGATAATTACGTAAGTGCAAAGGGCTGGGTTTGATTAGTACCTGAGGAACTGCAGCAAATTGTTGGGTAACTTGGGGAAAAGGTTGGCCTACTGGCCCATACAAGGCCAGTAGGCCTTGTATGGGCCAGTAGGCCTGCTGAATGTTCATCCATTCTTATGTTCTTAGAAACGTCGTGCTCACACAAGCTGATAAAGAATGCGTTCATCATGAACAGGCAGTATAATGCGACCACGTTTTGTCCTTGTATTGTTAAAACCTCTGGCGGGCGAAACGTCTCAGATAAAGATACCCAGATATTGCACAAGTGTCTAATTCTGCATCTTGTCAGCACTGTATACCATTTATGTACATGCGATCCTTTATTAACTACGTTTCGCCCACACAGTGGACTTAGTCACAAACAAATCTGCCTGGGTAAAGAGTACACGAGTATACAAAGGGTGTGGAGTCAGGTGGGGAACGCTGGGGAGTTGAAAATTATAAAAAATATCAACAATTTGTCTTAATCTTCACTGTTGGGATGGCTGGATCTGAGACGGACGTGTATGGGACGAGAGCTGTATATGTAGTTATGTAGGATAACGATGAAGACGTTTCTTAACAAGGGGTTAACCTACATAAACATACACTCGGCCGTCAGTGAGGTCCCTCTCAGACACTCTTCACACTCGCGTACTCTTTACCCAGGTAGATATCTGTTTGTGACTGGATAAAGCCCACTGTGTGGGCGAAACGTTGATCAATAAAGGATCTCAGTATACTGCACTTGTGTTTATTTTTACAGTATTTTATACCATTTGTCTCCATAATGGGTAGTGGTGAGGATTCCACGCACTAGAACATTACAATAATACCCGCACATAATTATAATCTTCGTCTCTACAAGTACAAAGTACACAGACCTACCTGACATCAGTGTCGACGTTTCGGTCCGACTTGGACCATTAACCAGTAATAATGGTCCAAGTCGGACCGAAACGTCGGCGTAAGTTTCTCTCTCTCCTCTGTGCGGGTTATTCGTGTATATATATTCTTCGTTCTTACTACAGTAAACACAAACAGAGATTAATGTAAACTGGCTCAGTGAGGTCAGAGAAATATTCAGTTTTAATTGGAAATACACAGATAATCTGGCGAAAGTGAGAGACGAAGTAAAGCAAGGGAGAGAAGAAGTAAAGCAGGGGAGAGAGAAGACGTTAGGCAGGGGAGAGAAGACGTAAAGCAGGGGAGAGAGAAGTTGATAATGCCAAAGAGGGAGAGACTGCGTTAGAGTTCGGGGGGATGGGGATGCTGCGAGTGTTTTGGCATGAGATGAAACAAGATAACAGCTGTTAGCTTGTAAATAGTAGGATGGCCTATTGAAATGAGCTGAGAGATAAGAGCTCTTAGCTTGTAAATGATCTGAGGTAGATAAGGTCTTAGCTTGTAAATGAGCTGAGGTAGATAAGAGCTCTTAGCTTGTAAATGAGCTGAAACAGGATAATAACAGCTCTTAGGCTGTAAAAGAACTGAGCAGGATAAGAGCTACTTAGATAATAACTGTTAGTTGTAAATGAGCTGAAACAGGATAATAACAGCTCTTAAAGAACTGAGACAGAATAACAGCTTGAGACTTAACGGGAGGTGCGATGATAAGCGCTCTTAACGTGTAAATGAGTTGAGGAAGGATAATAAGAGTTCTTGGCCTCTGAATTCACTGGTGCAGAGAGTAAAGACGGTGGAGGTAGACACTGAGAACTTCCTCTCGCTTCTTCTTCCCCTCTTATTCTCTTGTTATTGTTCTTACATCGTTGTTGTTCTTCTTGTATTGCTATTCCTCCTCTTTCACACTGTCCTTCGCTTAACCCTTTTCCATTTTTTCTTCTCCTCCTCCTCCTCTCCTGACCATCCCTGGCAACTCTGTTCGCCCATTTAAATTCTCAGTCTCGTGGATGACTCTCACTCTGGTTATCCCCCCAATTCCCCATTCTCCTCTTCCTTTCCTTCCTTCGTCTCTCGTTTAATACCCCACTTTCCTTTACCCATCTCGCAGGTGAATGGGTGGTCATGTGCCTTCCCCCTCGGACGATGGCTCCCTCATAGCCCCCTCATGGCCCTTTCATGGCTCTGGCTGTTGGTAACTATGATGGCTTCTGGGTTAGTGCCAAGGGAGGAATTACCTCCGTGATTGAATACATTTCAGAGAATTCTCAGATGAGAATATATATATATATATATATATATATATATATATATATATATATATATATATATATAAATGACATGAAGAGTGAGATGAGGAATATTACTTAAAGATAAAGTGATCTAGCTTATAAATACCCGTGCTCATATTAAAAGTTTGCAAACTAAAGCGTGTCTAATTATAAAAAGATTTCCATAAGCTTTTGTTTTGTAAAATAGCCCTATTGAAAAAAATAAACTGGTGCAAGTTGTAAATACCAGTGCTGAGGTTTAAGGTTCAGTAATTGCAGCTTCTCTAATTAAAAAACCGCTTTCAAGTACTGTGGATTTCTGAATTGTCGGAGGTATACCTCGAGGTATACACACGGAGGTATCCCACGATGGATGCCTCTCCTACGAGTTTAGCGCTTACCCATGATTACAACAATTTTTCCGGTGTTAAGATCATATGAAATTTTAAGAATATAATATCATCATAATTATTTCTCTAAGATGTTTATGTCTTGTCCCTTAAATTGTTTACACAGCTGATGATACCGCAGTTAGTCTCTCCCTCTCCCTCTCTCACTCCTTCCCTCCCTCTTCACCTACACTGCAACCTGGTTCGCCTTACGTACACTCCCTCCCTCCCTGCCATAACTACAGCAGCTGCTACACAGGTTCTTCTGTCGTGTAGTGGGCTACCACGTCGTTCTTGAAGTAAACATTGTGGGTATCTATTGCCTCTCACACACACAATACCTCGCAAGGGGCAACACACATCGCCCCGTACATATTGCTGTCACTCCTGGGAGGGGGAGGGGGGCTGGGTAAGGGTTGGGTGGGGGCTGGGGATGTATTCGCGAAGATAATAGAGATTGTTTTGTGGGAGTGAGTTATTGCTGATGCTGTGAAGTCTATCTTCCAGGGAGGTTGTGTGTGTGTGTGTGTGTGTGGTACACACACACACACACACCAGTGACTGCTGGAGTCCAGTCGAAATCAAATCAAGTCCTGCAAGTCGGGGAAGCAGAGAGACAGAAGACCGGAGACGGAGCACAGAGATCACTGAAAAGAAACGGGTTGAGGGGTATTCATCACGCCGAACATATCACCTTCGGAGCACATCACCGTCGGAATGATCCGTCTTTTGCTGCTGATCATTCGGAGAATACTGCCAAGAAATCTACATAATTCTACAGGACCATCCTGGAATACGCAGCACCACCATGGAGCCCCCTTGCCTCACTGGAACTAGACCTGGGAACTCTTCCAGAGTGGGACGAGGAGGAGACACGATCACGACATAGAAGATACAATTGATAATTCGGAAAGAGACAATTCCCAGATATCCCACACTTGGGATAGGACATTTCGCACGACGTTTCGGTCTCTCCTGGACTATTATCCAGCCACAAGAGTGACTCGATGGCAACATTTCGCTCTGTACCAGGACGCTCCGAAACATCGTTTAAACTCCATAGTTGAAGGTACTAGGTTCATAGGTGCAAATTGAAGGTACTAGGTCCATAGGTGCAAGTTGAAGGTACCAGGTACTAGGTCCATAGGTGCAAGTTAAAGGTACCAGGTACAGGTCCATAGGTGCAAGTTCAAGGTACTAGGTCCATAGGTGAAAGTTGAATGTACCAGGTACTAGGTCCATAAGTGCAAGTTGAAGGTACCAGGTACTAAGTCCATAGGTGCAAGATGAAAGTACCAGGTACTAGGTCCATAAGTGCAAGTTGAATGTACCAGGTACTAGGTCCATAGGTGCAAGTTGAAGGTACCAGGTACTAAGTCCATAGGTGCAAGATGAAAGTACCAGGTACTAGGTCCATAGGTGCAAGTTAAAAGTACCAGGTACTAGGTGCATAGGTGTAAGTTGAATGCACCAGGTACTAGGTCCATAAGTGCAAGTTGAATGCACCAGGTACTAGGTCCATAAGTGCAAGTTGAATGCACCAGGTACTAGGTCCATAAGTGCAAGTTGAATGCACCAGGTACTAGGTCCATAGGTGCAAGTTGAAGGTACCAGGTACTAGGTCCATAGGTGCAAGATGAAAGTACCAGGTACTAGGTCCTTGGGTGCAAGTTAAAGGTACTAGGTACTAGGTCCATAGGTGCAAATTAAAGGTACCAGGTACTAGGTCCATAGGTGCAAGTTGAAGGTACCAGGTACTAGGTCCATAGGTGCAAGATGAAAGTACCAGGTACTAGGTCCATAGGTGCAAGATGAAAGTACCAGGTACTAGGTCCTTGGGTGCAAGATAAAGTACCAGGTACTAGGTCCATAGGTGCAAATTAAAGGTACCAGGTACTAGGTCCATAGGTACGAGGAAAACACACATCGTAGGTTGATATTGAGCATCTTATCCCATCTTCAAAGTGATTAAGGAACTGGAACGAGCTGGAGTATGGCGGAGGCGCACCCAGTACGCAGTCTCACGACTCGGTACAACAACTCTTCAGGTCGGAAGCTAGCAACACTGGCCGACGGAGAGGTCTGACGTGAGAATCTCCATCGCGAAGTGTACACAAATCGGTAGAAAGTACCGAAGAGGGAGGTATGATCGCCCCCCTTTCCCTCGACACGGTCTAATACCAGGAGGAGGAGGGTAAGAGTCTGCTGTATCAAGTTCTTGCGTTATCTGGTCGCTGTATCGCGATGGCTATCTTCTCATATCCCCCCCCTACCCCGGTATACATTGGTTCGATAATTGATGAGCGGGCTTACGTTATATCTGATGAGGAGGGTTGGTATTATAACGTTGTGTATCAGGCCTAGGGGCAGGATGTGAAGGTGTGTGTGTGTGTGTGTGTGTGTGTGTGTGTGTGTGTGTGTGTGTGTGTGTGTGTGTGTGTGTGTGTGTAACCCGTCACGACGAATACAATTTAATTACTGATTGTTTACTGGGGATTGTGTGAGGAAGAGAGGAGGGGAAATGAGAATAAGAGGAGAAAGATTGTGAGAACCTGGTGAGATGGCCTGGTGAGGTCAAAAATGCGGTTATATTTTGATTACGGGAGAAGCACTAGACTCGTAGGGGCAATACAGCACCTGGGGATTGGCAGGCAGTCAGGATCGATCCAAGAGTCTTGGGTCAAGAGCCCTCATTTGCGCAGTGTTTTGGTCACTAGTTCACCTTTTTTTTTCAAGAGTCATGTTGTTGGAACCCTGGGTCAGGGTTCCAGGCTTGTTTGGTGCTTGCCCTGGTCAACCAGGCTGTTGCTACTGGTGGCCCTCTGGAGAAGTCATGCACTGATGGTGTTGACAGGGGCCAAGAACTGTAAATCGACCCCCTTCAACCCCACACAGGTGATCACACACACACACACACACACACAAACAAAGAGTTGCCTGCCCTCTCCCTCAGAGATTTCCACGAATTAATTACCAACACGCGACAAATCTCTGAAGACCAGCATCTCTTGTGTGAGGGAACACAGTCGTGGAAACTTAAAGACGAGAGAGAAAGAGAGAGAGAGAGAGTCAGGGTCCCCCTCTAAGACCAGTACCCACAGTATATAATGCTGTGCGGGTAATATATAATATAACCTCAAGTCCCGCAAGCCGTCAGGGTGCCACCCCGCCCCTCCTCTTCTACCCTCACTGCCCCGTCACTGCCCTCACCACCGTGCAACATCAGGCAGCTGCAACACTCCTCGCGTGGAACACTTGCAAGCCCTGGGTGCGACGCTGTTGTGTTTCCATTGTGCTTCTTGTCATCTACTGGGTTGAAGGCTCTTGAGATCCAATCCTCTTAACCATCGCATGTCACCCTCAATTCTCTCTATCCCTCGCACGTGTCTGGATGTCTTACGTGGGACATGGGCGACCTCTCCTATATTTTCTTGAAGATATGTCGAATTCTAAGCAAGTGTGCTTAAGTGTATGTGTGTGTGTACTCACCTATTTGTGGTTGCAGGGGTCGATTCAATTATTATTATTATTATTATTATTATTATTATTATTATTATTATTATTATTATTATTATTATTATTATTATTATATGAAATTAGGATTCAAGAAATTCCTCTTTCATTTTTTAGCAAGTGTTATTGTTTATGTTGTTCCAAAAAATATCGTTCTATAAAGCTCTTGCTTTTTCCTACTGGATCTCAACTACGTATCGTGTTGTTAGAGACCAAGCGAGGACTGTCAGTCACTGAGGGGTCAGTCACTTGGGGGTCAGTCATTTGGGGGATCAGTCACTGGGGAGGTCAGTCACTGGGGGATCAGTCATATGGGGAGGTCAGTCACTGGGGAGGGTCAGTCACTGGGGAGGGTCAGTCACTGAGGGGTCAGTCACTGGGGAGGGTTAGTCACTGGGGAGGATCAATCACTGGGGAGGGTCAGTCACTGGGGAGGGTCACTCACTGGGGAGGGTCACTCACTGGGGAGGGTCAGTCACTGGGGAGGGTCAGTCACTGGGGAGGGTCAGTCACTGGGGAGGGTCAGTCACTGGGGAGGGTCAGTCACTGGGGGGTCAAAATCTTTGGCAGGAGTAGCCACAGACACTCGTGCTGACGCAAGAAAGCAATCACATATTAATATGGTGACGCAATGATGCAACCACACACTTTACTACTCATTTACACACACACACACACACACACACACACACACACACACACCAGAAAAGGAAAGAGGCGGGGTCAGGAGCTTTGAATCGATCCCTGCAAGCACAAATACGTCAGTACACAGTGTTTTGTGTTCCACCCTTGTGTTCCAGCCTTGTGTTCCAGCCTTGTGTTCCAGCCTTGTGTTCCAGCCTTGTGTTCCACCCTTGTGTTCCACCCTTGTGTTCCACCCTTGTGTTCCAGCCCAAGAAACCGTAACACCACTACAAAACAAACCGCGGAACGGGAGAAATTCTGAACCCCACGGAAGGTGAATTTTTGAGGACTGGCCATGGGGTTCAACCCCGGCCCGTTCCGTGGTCTAGTCTTCTACAAACAGGAGAGGTTCCTTATTAGCCCTAAAATACGCCGCGTATCTGATGTCATAAATTGCGCTCTCTTTTCCACCGCGGCTTTCAGCGCTTAATTCTCTGTCAGATTGCAATCTTGATGTGGGAGGCGCTGACAGACAGGTTCTTGTGATTTCGCAAATTTCCCCTCAGCCTTTCTTGGTTCTTTTCTTTTTTCCCCTCTTGTTGGTCACTTTCCCTCTTTAGTTCTTTTTTTCCTCTTGTGGGGTCACCTCCCTCTCCCAATTAGTTGATTTTCCCTTCTTGCTGTGTGTGTGTGTGTGTGTGTGTGTGTGTGTGTGAAAGAGAAGAGAGAGAGAAATTCTATCTGCCATGCAAATCAACTCTTTAGACTTGGTCTCTCTGGTGGCGACCTCCGCCCACACACCAACGCCCACCCACGCCCGTATCAGGCCGGGTGTCCCATATATTCCACCCCACGACCGTGCTTACTCCTCCCACACCTTCCACCCACTGCTCACATCCTCCACCCACTGCTCACACCCTCCACCCACTGCCTTAAGATATCTTTCTAAATCCACTCAATGGCCCCTAACTCAGGGTCCTCACCCATGGACCCCTAATTCATAGCCCTCACCCATGGTCCCTAACTCAGGGCCCTCACCCATGACCCCTTAACTCAGAGCCCTCACCCATGCCCCCTAACTCAGAGCCCTTACCCATGGCCCCTTCATTCAGGGCCCTCACCCAGTACTCACGATCGAAATAACTATATACTCGAGTTGTTTATGTTTCTCACATACAACAAAGTGCGTAACTTCAACGTGCGTACTTCAAAGTGCGTAGCCGCCAGCGTGTCCCTCAAATATTCTTGGTGTGTATTTGTGGTGTATATTAATGTATGCATAGTGTATATAAACGCATTCTTGACGTACTTGTATCTTAGGCTGTATATCACGAGAGCCTCAGAGTGCGTCTAGTGACAGCTAAGGAAGCTTAGACGCCTACGCAATGCGTCTGTCACTACTTAGACGCCTACGCAATGCGTCTGTCACTACTTAGACGCCTACGCAATGCGTCTTGTCACTACTTAGACGCCTACGCAATGCGTCTGTCACTAATTAGACGCCTACGCAGTGCGTCTGTCGTTAAACAGACTTTTTTTTAATGAAACTCGTTAGGTACACGGGTTCCTCTTACCCGACACCTGTCTACTTCCAGCAGGTATACCTGGAGGATACCTGGAGGTTCCGGGGGTCAACGCCCTAGCGGCGCGGTCCATGACCAGGTTCTGGAGGTTCTTACACCTTTTTCTTCTGAATGCCAACCACAACAGTCGGCTAACACACACCATGCTGCTGTATGGGCAGGGGTGGGCTGTGGTGGGTAGGGGTGGGCAAGGGGAATAAGGACACTTGTTTATATGTTTCTCTGGGAATCGAAGATGGGATGTCTATGGAATTTGTCTGTCACCACCTGGACTCCAGCTGTGGATAGACCACCCTTGGCACCAGCTGTGTGTAGACCACCCTGGGCACCAGCTGTGTGTAGACCACCCTGGCACCAGCTGTGTGTAGACCACCCTGGGCACCAGCTGTGTGTAGACCACCCTGGACACCAGCTGTGTGTAGACCACCCTGGGCACCAGCTGTGTGTAGACCACCCTGGGCACCAGCTGTGTGTAGACCACCCTGGGCACCAGCTGTGTGTAGACCACCCTGACACCAGCTGTGTTAGACCACTCCTGGGCACCAGCTGTGTGTAGACCACCCTGGCACCAGCTGTGTGTAGACCACCCTGGGCACCAGCTGTGTGAGACCACCCTGGGCACCAGCTGTGTGTAGACCACCCTGGGCACCAGCTGTGTGTAGACCACCCTGGGCACCAGCTGTGTGTAGACCACCCTGGACACCAGCTGTGTGTAGACCAATCTGGACGCCAGCTTTGTGTCCCCTTTCGCCTTTCTTCACCAGCTAGACACCTCAGGGTCTCTACCACCTGTCTTCTCCCCCCACATACACACTACAACCACCTGCTTCCCCCTCTCCCACCACCTGTACGTCAACCACCCACTTGTATACACCCCATCTCCTGTAAATCACCCTCACACACTGTAAATCTCTCACCACCACACTATCCTCCCCACCTGTTGTTCCACGACTCCCACACCACGACACTAATAGCCCCCAAAAAAATGTTTTAGGGAGACGAGGTAACGTAAATAACATGTCTTCAATGTAACTATCATATAGAATAGTGTAGCAACACTGCTGGTGTTCCCACAATGTAACTATGATATAGAATAGTGTAGCAACACTGCTGGTGTTCCCACAATGTAACTATCATATAGAATAGTGTAGCAACACTGCTGGTGTTCCCACAATGTAACTATCATATAGAATAGTGTAGCAACACACTGCTGGTGTTCCCACAATGTAACTATCATATAGAATAGTGTAGCAACACACTGCTGGTGTTCCCACAATGTAACTATCATATAGAATAGTGTAGCAACACACTGCTGGTGTTCCCACAATGTAACTATCATATAGAATAGTGTAGCAACACTGCTGGTGTTCCCACAATGTAACTATCATAAAGAATAGTGTAGCAACACTGCTGGTGTTCCCACAATGTAACTATCATATAGAATAGTGTAGCAACACACTGCTGGTGTTCCCACAATGTAACTATCATATAGAATAGTGTAGCAACACACTGTTAGGGAGGGAGGGAGGGAGGGAGGGAGGGAGGGAGGGAGGGAGGTATATAATAGAGGAATAAAGGGAGAGTATAAGGGAGCAAGACACACATGGGTGAGATGAGAAAGGGTGAAGTGGTGGCCGATGTTTACAGGGAGACATGACAGAAGGACATTGATGGAGTGATGGTGGAGGGTTTCTTCTTTTGTGTCACCCTGAAAGGGAGACGGCCGATTTGTTGAAGGAAAAAATATGACAGAAGGGAGATGGGGATATTTTTTAATATATGGAGGGAGAGAGAGGAGGTCAAGAGGGAGGAAAGGAGGGAGAGAAGGTCAAGAGGGAGGGGGAAGGAGTGTTAGGAGGGAGGGAGGGCAGCCAGGGTACCCTCTCATTACTGCTGCCTTCATTACGGTCTCCTGGTTCTGCTTGTTAGCTGCCTTCACAAAAACACCTTCCGGTCTGTCATGATAACTTGTATGTGTGAGGGAGGGAAGGAGGGAGTGAGGGAAAGAGGGAGGAAGGAGGGGTTACGAAGGTGAGGTAGGATGAAGTAGAAGGAGGGAGATAGAGAGGGAGAGAGGAAATCCCATTTCTTTTGGGCCACTCCTTCACTCCTCTCGTTAATATACTTAGGCTTTGTATCCTGGGTATACTCTCTTTCTCCTGGGTATATTCTCCTTCCCTGGCAAACACTACGCTTCCCCCTTCAAATATATACCTTCCCTAAGTATACTTTGCCCTTGTCTCAGATATACCTCGAGTATATTACCTTCCTAGATATTCTTTGCTCCCTTTGCTACCCCCACTCTTTATTCTCAATGATTATACCAAACATACGTTCTTGCTATACTAAGCATACTTTTTTGCCATACCAAACATACTTTCTTGATATACCAAGCATACTTTCTTGCTATACCAAGCATACTTTTTTGCCATACCAAACATACTTTCTTGCTATACTAAGCATACTTTTTTGCCATACCAAGCATACTTTCTTGCTATACCAAGCATACTTTCTTGCTATACCAAGCATACTTTCTTGCTATACCAAGCATACTTTCTTGCCATACCAAGCATACTTTCTTGCTATACCAAGCATACTTTCTTGAAATACTAAGCATACTTCTGCTGTTATACAGAGCATACTCTCACCAGAGTATACCTGTGAGGTATTATAGTGGTATATATTGCAAAACACCTTGGCCATCGGCTCACAAGTGAGGGGTCTAGGTTCGATCCTAGAGTGGGTGCAGACCTTGGCTCTTTAACCTGTTACCGTCCTTCCCCTAGCAGTAAGTAGGTGCCTGGGTGTTAGGTGACTGTGGAGGGTGGCATCCTGGTGGGGAGAAGTAGGTGTTAGGTGATTGGTGGGTTGTCGTGTGGGTCTTGGGAGAGATATATAGGAGGTCAAAGATACTCCTCGTTGGATGGTTACGGTATATTTACAGTAAGTGAAAGGAGAGTCCAGCACACCTTCTGTCTCGCCTGTAGGTCTAACGTAGTGAGGCAGTCTGCCTATGATAGGCTGTGCACATGCGCTGAGCCTCTGACGTCAGCGGGTACCGTGACGTCACACGCAAAGGGACCAGCTTTATAAAGATACACTAAACAAGTGTATATATGATACTGACACGACAGGGTGGCATCCTGGGGGGAGAGCAGTAGGTGCCTGGGTGTCAGGGGACTGTGGTGGGTGGCATCCTGGGGGGACAGCAGTAGGTGCCTGGGTGTCAGGGGACTGTGGTGGGTGGCATCCTGGGGGGAGAGCAGTAGGTGCCTGGGTTTCAGGGGACTGTGGTGGGTGGCATCCCGGGGAGGGAAGAGAACCTAAAGACCACAGTGGAAATAAACCTCTTGTTTTTTTCCCTGGTTTATTAAAATTCCTGTTTTTTCCCTGGTTTATTAAAATTCCTGTTTTTTCCCTGGTTTATTAAAATTCCTGTTTTTTCCCTGGTTTATTAAAATTCCAGTTTTCCCTGGTTTATTAAAATTCCCGTTTTTTCTCTGGTTTATTAAAATTCCTGATTTTTTTTTTTATAATAAGTCGTCGTCTTATTTTAGTTTTCTTCTTCCTCTTCTTTCTTCCCTCTTGCTCCTCCTCTTCATAGTTATCTTCTTAAAGAAGGTAAGAGAGAAGCACTGCAGCAGGCCTACTGTCAATAGTATTTCAGTATAACCGTTACTGAGTCATTCTGGTGACCTAGCATGATCACTGACCCTTACTGAGTCATTCTGGTGACCTAGCATGATGTCATAAGTCACCCTTTGAATGCCATGGGCGTCCCTCGACCACTGGCCTCAGTTCAGAGCAGAGTATAGAGACAGATAGGTCAGGCCTGAGTGCTCCCATATTTTTCCACTAATATATAAGTTACTAAGCCAAGCTACGTTTGTGTTTATTACCAAATCCATCAAGAACCCACACGACACTACTGGCCCTTGCTAGGCACGTTCAACTCCCATCCACTCGTGTATATTTTTTCTTCCATTACTATTACAACTACTACCACTACTACTACTACCACCACTATTACAACTACTACCACTACTACTACCACCACTACTACTACTACCACTACTACTACTACTACCACACACACTGAAGACAGGACAATCATCCACAGTCAGATTAATCTTGTACCGATCTGTAATTTTTCTTGTATACTCTTTTCTTACTCCTGTCTTAAGAAAGAGAGAGAGAGAGAGAGAGAGGGAGGGAGGGGGGGAAGGGGATGTCTCTCACTTCTGTGACCTCGTCATGACCCTACAAGACACTTGCAAGGTTGGGCAACGCCACGAGCCTCGTCCAGAGAAATAAGAGGTCAAGCGAGGGCAGGACAGTCGATGAGTGGAATTAGGCTAGGCTGGAGACGGGGTCAGGCCAGCCAAAACAGGCAGGTACAGCCGAGTTCCTCTCACAAATCAACGTGTAGGAACAGTCCCTCAAGGCGCATGTCAAGCACGGGGGAAGGGAGGAGGTCATAAATATTAGCTGGGTTAAGACCAGGTCAAGGAGGTCAGGTAAACACCAGCTACGAGGGAAGATCTCAGACCAGCATCTGTCTTGATAACACCACAACTCTTTCCATTACCTTTGTTATTCACACACCTGTCATATATATATATATATATATATATATATATATATATATATATATATATATATAGTCTTATTACGATTTCGTGAGCCGTCAGTACTTCGCTGACATAAGAAAGCAGGAGCACTGCAGCAGGCCTACTGGCCCATGTTGGGCAGGTCCAATTCACCTACTGGCCTAAACTAGTCAGGTCAAAGTCACTGGCCTAAGCTAGTGAAGCCCAAGTTACCTACTGGCCTATGCTAGTCAGGTCCAAGTTACCTGTACAACATGTACAACACTTAGGTAACTTTATTGACCTACTGGCACCTGTGGATTTATCCAAGGTGTCACCGTCTACCACTGCTTCACCTGACCTGTCAGCAGTATACAATCCACTACTGATTTCATCGACTCCAGGCTGAGGGACTGATTACCTCAAACTCCTAAAGCGTACCCAAAGCCTACCCTTGACCCTGACCCTGAGCATATAAGGCGCAGGCTGATTTTCAAAGACTTTCTGTGGGAAAAATGTGCGTCTTATATGCCGGAAAATACGACATAAACTATTCTGTAACATTTTATTGTGGCAACGTTTCGCTCTCCTGGAGAGAGAAACGTTGCCACTGGGAAAGACCAAATGAGGACTGAGGGAAGACCTAGCCAGTCCCGGATGCTGAAACATTTGCCGAGGAGAGACTTGGTCCAATTGCGGTCAGGAAGGTTGCAGATAGGTTTGAAACCTCTTGCCCCTCTCTCCTTCCTGGGAAGCTTCACCTTGCACGAGTGTGACCAAAAGGAGATGGAGTCACCCCCGAGGGAGCCACCCCAGAGGGAGTCACCCCTGGAAAGAGATCTTCACCGTGATGAAGGACGCCGTGTGAGAAAGAGGGATCACATGATGTTGTGTTGCTGGTACCGTTCTTGTGTGTTGCTGGTACCGTTAATGTGGTGTGTTGCTGGTACCGTTAATGTTGTGTGTTGCTGGTACCGTTATTGTGTGTGTTGCTGGTACCGTTAATGTGGTGTGTTGCTGGTACCGTTAATGTGGTGTGTTGCTGGTACCGTTAATGTGGTGTGTTGCTGGTACCGTTATTGTGGTGTGTTGCTGGTACCGTTATTGTGGTGTGTTGCTGATACCGTTATTGTGGTGTGCTGCTGGTACCATTGTTGTGGTGTGTTGCTGGTACCGTTGAGTGTTGCTGGTACCGTTGTTGAGAGTTGCTGGTACCATTGTTGTGGTGTGTTGCTGGTACCGTTGCTCTATGTTACTGGTACCGTTGCTCCGTGTTGCTGGCACCGTTGTTCTGTTGGGTAGTTGCTCGTGTTACGGTACTTGTGTGTGTTGCTGGTACCATTGCTATGTGTTTTTGGTACCGTTGCTCTGTGTTGCTGGTACCGTTGTTCTGTGTTGCTAGTACCTCCTCCCCCTACACTCTTGGATCCTCCTTTCCCTCCTTCAGAGCTCCACCACCTCCTTCAGAGCCTCCTAACTGAAAAGGAACCTCTGAAGCTGTCGTAGCTCCTGGACCCATCACGGAGAAATGCTGTACGATATCCTCACCACACTACTGAAGGTTAGGTTGACACATTCCATGGATATTACCCATCCTGTGTGATGGAACATGACAGTGGAACCCATCCTGTGTGATGGAACATGACAGTGGAACCCATCCTGTGTGATGGAACATGACAGTGGAACCCATCCTGTGTGATGGAACAGGACAGTGGAACCCATCCTGTGTATGGAACATGACAGTGTTACCCATCCTGTGTGATGGAACATGACAGTGTATCCCATCTGTGGATGGAACATGACAGTGGAACCCATCCTGTGTGATGGAAATGACAGTGGAACCCATCCTGTGTGATGGAACATGACAGTGGAACCCATCCTGTGTGATGGAACATGACAGTGGAACCCATCCTGTGTGATGGAACATGACAGTGAAACCCAGCCTGTGTGATGGAACATGACAGTGGAACCCAGCCTGGTGATGGAACATGACAGTGGAACCCATCCTGTGTGATGGAACATGACAGTGGAACCCATCGTGTGATGGAACATGACAGTGGAACCCATCCTGTGTGATGGAACATGACAGTGGAACCCATCCTGTGTGATGGAACATGACAGTGGAACCCATCCTGTGTGATGGAACATGACAGTGGAACCCATCCTGTGTGATGGAACATGACAGTGGAACCCATCCTGTGTGATGGAACATGACAGTGGAACCCATCCTGTGTGATGTAACATGACAGTGGAACCCACCCTGTGTGATGGAACATGACAGTGTTACCCATCCTGTGTGATGGAACATGACAGTGGAACCCATCCTGTGTGATGGAACATGACAGTGGAACCCATCCTGTGTGATGGAACATGACAGTGGAACCCATCCTGTGTGATGGAACATGACAGTGGAACCCATCCTGTGTGATGGAACATGACAGTGGAACCCATCCTGTGTGATGGAACATGACAGTGGAACCATACCTAGACTTTTCCTCACACTGTGTAACTATTATGCAGAATAGGGTAGCAGCACATTGCGGATTTGAATGTTTTTACAGAGATAAACATACTCTTGCCCCCTCCCCCCCTTTCAAAAAAAAATATATTAAAAAATAAACAAAAGCAGGTTCTCTGCCCAGCAGATAATCTATGGTCTGCATTAACGAAAGCAGACAGGAGTGTTTTTTCTTGTTAGTGAAAGAGAGAGAGAGAGAGGGAGAGAGAGAGAGAGAGGGAGAGGAAGGAATGACAAAGGGAGAGGAGGAAGGGAATGTCAGGGGAAGTGAACAAAGGACAGTTTAAAAGGGGAAGGGAGAAACAAATGAGAAGAGAGAAGGAAAGGGGACGAAGAGAAGAATAATCTAGTGAAGGGTAGAAAGAGAGAGAGAGAGCGCGAGAGAGAGAAGGGGGGAGAGAGAGAGAAGGGGGGAGAGAGAGAGAAGGGGGGAGGAACAATATCAGATTTTAGTGGCTAGTTTATTGTGCACCTCAGATCCATCCTGTGGATGGTAGCACAAGAGCATATGGATACACAATAGGCCTTAGGAACTAGAGCCCAAAAGGGTCAACAAGAGGACATCTGTATTTATATCTACAGTTCACTTATCTGTTACAAGCAAATTTAGAAAATTTGCTTAATATTTCTGGTATCTTATTTTCATTAATAAGATATCTTGACATGTCACATAGGTTTTTATACACGATAAGGCTCTAGGAGCAGGGGGGAGAGATTGGACCAAGTAGCGAAGAGCGGGGCAGGAGCTATGACCTGGCACCTGAAACCCATATAGGTGAGTACACACACGCACACACAGTAAATACCTCACCAGCTCGCTACTTGCTGATCGCAGCTCAACGATACTGACTCCTTCGTGACTCTCGCCTTCAGCAAGTACCTCCTTCCCTTTGAGGAGTTACCAGCGCCAGCTACAGGCGTGTTATTAAATTAATTAAGCTTTAAAACGAAGCTTTCATCTGCAGGAGTTGTGGAATGAAGGTCTGGGTTCTCCTGGCTGTCAGTGTTGTGGAATGAAGGTCTGGGTTCTCCTAGCTGTCAGTGTTGTGGAGGGAAGGTCTGGGTTCTCCTGGCTGTCAGTGTTGTGGAGGGAAGGTCTGGGTTCTCCTGGCTGTCAGTGTTGTGGAGGGAAGGTCTGGGTTCTCCTGGCTGTCAGTGTTGTGGAATGAAGGTCTGGGTTCTCCTGGCTGTCAGTGTTGTGGAATGAAGGTCTGGGTTCTCCTAGCTGTCAGTGTTGTGGAGGGAAGGTCTGGGTTTCCTGGCTGTCAGTGTTGTGGAGAGAGGTCGGGTTCTCCTGGCTGTCAGTGTTGTAGGAGGAAGGTCTGGGTTCCCCTGGCTGTCAGTGTTGTGGAGGGAAGGTCTGGGTTCTCCTAGCTGTCAGTGTTGTGGAGGGAAGGTCTGGGTTCTCCTGGCTGTCAGTGTTGTGGAATGAAGGTCTGGGTTCTCCTGGCTGTCAGTGTTGTGGAATGAAGGTCTGGGTTCTCCTGGCTGTCAGTGTTGTGGAATGAAGGTCTGGGTTCTCCTGGCTGTCAGTGTTGTGGAGAGAAGGAGAGAGAATGAAGGAGGGAGACAGTTTCCTAAGGAGAGAGGGAGTGAGGGAGGTTGATGGAGAGGAGTGGTGGAAAGGGGTGGGGGAGGGGCGGTTGAGAGGGGGGAGAACACTAGTGGTCAGAGGTCAACTCAGGTCAAACACTCAACTCTCTACTTCATCTTGATTAAAGAAAAAATACCAGAAGAGAAATTGGGAGAAAAGAGCGGGCGTGGGAGTGGTTTAGGGTGTGGGTGTAGGTGTGTGGGCGTGGGTACTTGGGCGTGGGTGTGTGCGTGAACTTACAGGAGATTTCGAGTTTTCTCACATCATCAAGGACCTGTAAAAATAACAGAACAGCAGAAGGCTTATAAGGCTGAGGTAACACCTCACGGTCAGCATCCACCACCTCACCGCCCCTTTATAATGATGCTGGTGAGATGGTCAAGGACTTGACAAACATAGCTTAAATTCTTCCCAGATTTTATTAATTATAAATGAGTCTGACAGTGAAGCTTAGCAAAACTACAGTCAACTGTGGAGGAAAGCGATTCTCTCTCTCTCTCTCTCTCTCTCTCTCTCTCTCTCTCTCTCTCTCTCTCTCTCTCTCTCTCTCTCTCTAGACACATGTGCAACATCTGGGTATCTTTATTGTAGACGTTTCGCCATCTAGTGGCTTTATCAATACAAATACAAGGACATAATGGAAAGACAGTAGAACTATACACAAGACGAGGAAATCACAAGCCTTGGAGTCGAAGAGCACTTTAGTCGTGGTTCTCTACACCAACTAATATTGAGAGATTGTCTAACGAGAAACGACAAGTGTCATACTGGTATTAGACTGAGAGAGATGAGGGTAGGTTCAATACCAGTGTCACAATCTCTGTTATGTTCAGTAGACACGATATTGCTCCGTTAAATAGGTAAGGTTTGTCAGGAAACAGGACAAGTGTTTCCTGACGCGGGTCTTAGTTATATGATGACCCACAGCTGGAACTTTTGGTTATTTGACCGAGGCCTTACGCTGGCTTACCCCTCCACTCCCTTTGAAGATTAATGGGTATAATTATAACCTTATGACGATAGTTGTGGCCCGCCATGCGCTCACAGACATGGGCCCCTGGCATGGGCCCTGGCATGGGCCCCTGGCCAGAACAAGGTTGCCCACGCATTATCTAGGACATAACCCCGCGTGTTTAAAAACCTTGTGTTAACCTTTGAGCGAAACCTCGCGTGTTAAAAACCTCGTATTAACTATTTCAGTAATAACATTAGAATTATCGACCCAAAAAATGTTAATAGGTAAATCTACACAGATGCAACTATGTCACAGTTGCATCTGTGTCTGTAGACTTTCAGAACTTTCCAAGACACTTTCCAAGACACTTTCCAAGACACTTTCCAAGACACTTTCCAAGACACTTTCCAAGACACTTTCCAAGACACTTTCCAAGACACTTTCCAAGACACTTCCCAAGACACTTCCCAAGACACTTCCCAAAACACTTCCCAAGACACTTCCCAAGACACTTCCCAAGACACTTTCCAAGACACTTTCCAAGACACTTCAAATTCCAAGACACTTTCAAGACACTTTCAAGACACTTCCCAAGACACTTTCAAGACACTTTCCAAGACACTTCCCAAGACACTTTCCAAGACACTTCCAAGACACTTCCCAAGACACTTCCCAAGACACTTTCCAAGACACTTTCCAAGACACTTCCCAAGACACTTCCCAAGACACTTTCCAAGACACTTTCCAAGACACTTCCCAAGACACTTCCCAAGACACTTTCCAAGACACTTTCCAAGACACTTCCCAAGACACTTCCCAAGACACTTCCCAAGACAGCTTCCCAAGACACTTTCCAAGACTTTCAGACACTTCCAAGACACTTTCCAAGACACTTTCCAAGACATTTCAAGACACTTTCCAACTCAGACACTTTCCAAGACATTTCAAGACACTTTCCAAGACACTTTCCAAGGACACTTTCCAAGACCTTTCGCTTTAAGACTTTCCCAAGACACTTTCCAAGACACTTTCCAACGACACTTTCCAAGACGCTTCCAAGCACTTCCAAGACATTTCCAAGACCTTTCAAGAACTTCCAGATTCCTCCAAGACACTTTCCAAGACACTTCCAAGACTCTCTTGCCAAGACACTTTCCAAGACACTTCCCAAGACCCTTTCTCACTTTCCAAGACTTCCCAAGACACTTTCAAGACACTTCCCAAGACCTTTCCTTTCAAGACACTTCCTACAGACCTTTCGAATTCCAAGACACTTTCCATTTGTTTGATTTGCTTTCAAGACACTTCCCATCACTTTCCAAGACACTTCCCACTTCCAGACACTTCCCAAGACACTTCCCAAGATACTTCCCAAGACACTTCCAAGACGGCATGTAGAAATCTTCCTCTCTTCCCCATTCTTCCTCTCACACACACACACACACACACACACACACCGGTGGCATGGTGGCTAAAGCTCTCGCTTCACGCACGGAGGGTCCGGGTTCAATTCCCGGCGGGGCGGAAGCATTTCGAAGTGTTTCCTTACACACACACACACACACACACACACATACATACAACAGGCCTAGTGTCAAATCGACATGTGCCTAGGACAAAATGGTAACTAACAGGCCTAGTGTCTAATCGACATGTGCCTAGGACAAAATGGTAACTAACACACATAGGGGCCAGGAGCTGTCTCGACCCCTGCAACCACAACTAGGTGAGAACACACACACACAGCCCTGCCCTTCCTTTCTTAACTCTAACTTTACCGTGCAACTCAGGAAAGTTCATGAGAGAGATTGAAAAAAAAAACATAAGAGACAATTCCCGTCAATTATTCTCTCAGGAAGCTGTGTGTTAGTTACCATTTTGTCCTAGGCACATGTCGATTAGACACTAGGCCTGTTGTATGTGTGTGTGTGTGTGTGTGTGTGTGTTGTGTGTGTGTATGTGTGTACTCACCTAATTGTACTCACCTAATTGTGGTTGCAGGGGTCGGACTCAGCTCCTGGCCCCCGCCTCTTCGCTGTCCGCTACTGGGTCTCTGCTTTCCTTGCTCCATGAGCTTTATCATACCTTGTCTTAAAACTATGTACGGTTCCCGCCTCCACTATATCGTTCGCTAGACTATTCCACTTCCTAACTACTCTTATGGCTAAATAAATGCTTCCTAACATCCCTTTGACTCATCTGAGTCTTCAGCTTCCAGTTGTGTCCCCTTGTTTCTGTGATCCCTCTCTGGAACATCCTGTCACTATCTACCTTGTCGATTCCCCGCAGTATTTTGTTTGTCGTTATCATGTCTCCTCTAACCCTTCTGTCCTCCAGTGTTGTTAGTCCTATGTGTGTGTGTGTGTGTGTGTTTCTGGGAGGCTGAGGGACTGATTACCTCATCTTCCACTGTTCTACAAGACTGAGGGGACCGATTACCTACTCTTCCACTGTCTTCGTATGTCATTCAGTTCAACACAGAGATTAGATTTACCATCTGAAGTGCCTAGTTTATCGTGCACAAGGTACTGTGAAAGTGGTATTGTGAAAGTGGTACCGTGAAAGTGGTGCTGTGAAAGTGGTACTGTGAAAGTGGTACCGTGAAAGTGGAACCGTGAAAGTGGAACCGTGAAAGCGGTACTGTGAAAGTGGTACTGTGAAGGTGATACTGTGAAGGTGGTACTGTGAAAGTGGTACTGTGAAAGTGGTACTGTGAAGGTGGCACTGTGAAGGTACTGTGAAAGTGGAACCGTGAAAGTGGTACTGTGAAGGAGGTACTGTGAAGGTGGTACTGTGAAAGTGGTACTGTGAAGGTGATACGGCGAAATCGGTTCTGAAAATGGTACTGTGAAGGTGGTACTGTGAAAGTGGTACTGTGAAAGTACTGTGAAAGTGGTACTGTGAAGGTGGTACTGTGAAAGTACAGTGAAAGTGGTACTGTGAAAGTACTGTGAAAGTAGTACTGTGAAAGAGGAACCGTGAAAGTGGTACTGTGAAAGCGGTATTGTGAAGGTGATACTGTGAAAGTGGTACTGTGAAAGTGGTACTTTGACAGCGGTACTATGACAGCGGAACTGTGAAAGTGGTACTGTGAAGGTGATACTGTGAAAGTGGTACTGTGAAGGTACTATGACAGCAGTACTGTGAAAGTGGTACTGTGATGGTGGTACTGTGAAGGTGATACTGTGAAAGTGGAACTGTGAAGGTGGTACTATGACAGCGGTACTGTGAAAGTTGTACTGTGAAGGTACTATGACAGCGGTACTGTGAAAGTGGTACTGTGAAGGTGGTACTGTAAAAGTGGTACTGTGAAGGTGGTAATGTAAAAGTGGTACTGTGAAGGTGGTACTATGACAGCGGTACTGTCAAAGTGGCACTGTGAAGGTGGTACTGTGATGGTGGTACTATGACAGCGGTACTGTGAAGGTACTGTAAAAGTGGTACTGTGAAGGTTGTACTATGACAGCGGTACTGTGAAGGTGGACTGTAAAAGTGGTACTGTGAAGGTGGTACTATGACAGCGGTACTGTGAAAGTGGCACTGTGAAGGTGGTACTGTAAAAGTGGTACTGTGAAGGTGGTACTATGACAGCGGTACTGTGAAAAGTGGTACTGTGTATGTCATTCCTTGTGGAACATGTGGGTGTACTCACCTAGTTGTGGGTTTGGGGGACGAATCACGGTTCCTCTGTGAGTGTAGGTGCGGGCGTGATTGTGGGTGAGGATGTAGGTGTGTATGTGCGTAATTTTTGAGGGTGTATACATCACATGCGAAGGCAGGCAGCGCGCAACACACACACACACACACACAGAGCTGAGTCCACCCACTCAACACACAAAGTAGTACACATATACATAAATACTAATATCGATATCAAACTAAAGTCTCCCAGCTCAGGCTGACACTACTAAAGTCTCCCAGCTCAGACTGACACTACTGAAGTCTCCCAGCTCAGGTGACACTACTAAGTCTCCCAGCTCAGGCTGACACTACTGAAGTCTCCCAGCTCAGGCTGACACTACTGAAGTCTCCAGCTCAGGCTGACACTACTGAAGTCTCCCAGCTCAGGCTGACACTACTGAATGCTCCCAGCTCAGGTGACACTACTGAAGTCTCCCAGCTCAGGTGACACTACTGAAGTCTCCCAGCTCAGGTGACACTACTGAAGTCTCCCAGCTCAGGCTGACACTACTGAAGTCTCCCAGCTCAGGCTGACACTACTGAAGTCTCCCAGCTCAGGCTGACACTACTGAAGTCTCCCAGCTCAGGCTGACACTACTGAAGTCTCCCAGCTCAGGCTGACACTACTGAAGTCTCCCAGCTCAGGCGACACTACTGAAGTCTCCCAGCTCAGGCTGACACTACTGAAGTCTCCCAGCTCAGGGTGACACTACTGAAGTCTCCCAGCTCAGGCTGACACTACTGAAGTCTCCCAGCTCAGGCTGACACTACTGAAGTCTCCCAGCTCAGGCTGACACTACTGAAGTCTCCCAGCTCAGGGTGACACTACTGAAGTCTCCCAGCTCAGGCTGACACTACTGAAGTCTCCCAGCTCAGGCTGACACTTCTGAAGTCTCCCAGCTCAGTCTGACTCATTTCACACCCGCAAAAGTAGAGTCTCAGCTCCTGGCCTCAACTCTGAACTTGCTACTTGCCTCATGGGCTCTGTCGTACCTGTTCTTGAAACTATGCGACTGTATCAGAGTTTGATGACTTGAAAAAATTAAAAAGAATGTACTGATGTATTTTAAGTGTAGCGGGGCGTTGACCCCCGGAGCACCCTCCAGGTAGACACCCTCCAGAACTGCAATTTGTAACAGCGTAGCACATGAACTCTCCAGCGTAGCACTGTAATATGTACCAACGGAGCATACATATGTTATTTCTCGACACAAGTATTTTTGTGTGGTGTCAGTGATGGGGTAAGTTGTGTTGGTCTGTCTTCAATATTACAGTACTTGTCAACCATCCTCTAAGCTACCAGTCACTGCTCTTCCTGCTATCTTATTCTCATTGCTGTGTGGCTTATTGATGTGTGTATGTTTATATATATATATATATATATATATATATATATATATATATATTTTATATATAATTTATTGGGTGTAATAAATTTGTCAATTAAATTATTTGATACAGTGTAAGTACTGTCAGTAAAACACACACACATACACACACACACACACACACACACACACACACACACACACACACACACACACACACACACACCAAACATTAATCCCCACCTCACAAATTACTGTGTCGGTCGAGTTGATTGACAGAGAGAAAACAGAGAAACACATTTCAAAACGATGTTTTAAACATCGCGTCCACTTTCCTCTTGCAACTCCCTCAAACATTAGCACTGACATTATCATCAAGCAGAGGTAAACACAGTGGTGGACACACAGGTGTAGTGTCCTGGTGTCCCTTGTTGGAACTCTGTCTCCTTAATGCTTAGTTATTAGACGCTGTTGTCCACAGTGTTTGTGTACACGAAGTACCGTCCTGTCAGTCTTCCTTTTCGCTAAATAATAATGGGTGGAAGTTATGTATTTCGTGCTGTGCGTTTTTCTCCGTGAGAAAAGATGGTAATGGGTGAAAAGATTCCGAATTTACATCAAATTTGAATGGGCTATGCCAATAAAAAAATGTTTTCTTGCAACATTTTGTTTTTCGTTCCTAGGTTGGTCGATTCGTGTCTTGCGTGATCTTCAAGCTGTGTACTGAGTCTGCATCTGTCTGCTGGGCAGTGCTGGTTACACGTCTCTCTCAGTGGATGTTAGTCTCTTCTCTGACATTTTCTGGATGCTGCTGTACTCATTGCAACCATAGTACCAACAACAATCATAATTTCCCCACCACTACAGCCACACACTCACCACAGCAACCACACACACTCACCACCACGACAACCACATCACCCTACCACTACACCAACCACATCACCCCCACCACCACAACCACATAGCCTATTACAGTAACCTCATCACCCACCACAACAACCACAATATCCCAACATCCCCTCTGCAACACCCGTACAACCACAATCTTACCATCAACACAGCTACTACCACCCCAGCAAGACCACCATCCTACGACAACCACAATCACCCACTACGAACATATACCACATCACCCCCACCAACCACAACTACCACCACAAAAATTTCTTAAACCCAGAGACACGTGTGTGGATAAACACGTGTGTGGATAAACGACGTGTGTGGATAAACGCGTGTGTGGATAAACACGTGTGTGGATAAACGCGTGTGTGGATAAACGCGTGTGTGGATAAACGCGTGTGTGGATAAACGCGTGTGTGTGTCCTCGAAAGCAACGCTGCAGTAACTTCACTAAAATATGGCGCAGTAAACGTAAGGGGTCCAAGACTCTTCAATAGCCTGTCTAACATTACCAGCAGGATCCCCTGGCTCGGGGGGAAAGGAGGGAAAAGTTCTAGTGCCTGTAGTCATTACCCTAGATGGTTTCTTGATCCGAGGAATTGGAACCGGAGCTGCCTTCCTCATCTTCCTCGGATCAAACCTGACTGCCTCCCATTTCCCAGGCGATTTATGGCACCCTGCGAATTTAGCGCTTCCCCTTGAAAATATAATTGATAATGAATAAAAATAATAATGATTAATAATGACAATAATAATGATTAATAATGACAATAATAATGATTAATAATGACAATAATAATGATTAATAATGACAATAATAATGATTAATAATGACAATAATAATGATTAATAATGACAATAATAATGATTAATAATGACAATAATGATTATATGAATAATATGATTAATAATGACAATAATAATGATTAATAATGACAATAATAATGATTAATAATGACAATAATAATGATTAATAATGACAATCAATAATGATTAATAATGACAATAATAATGATTAATAATGACAATAATAATGATTAATAATGACAATAATAATGATTAATAATGACAATAATAATGACAATAATAATGAAAAATAATGAATAAAAATAATGATTAATAATGAATAATGAAAATAATTATAATGAAAAAGTTATAATGACAATTAATAACGAAAGTAAGAATAATTATAATGTAAATAAATAATGAAAATAATAACTTTCGTTATCTTTTTTTCTCTTCGTTGCTTTCGGTTGCTTCTCTCTCTCTCTTTTTTCCTCTTTATTCTCACGTTCTGTCTCCACTTCCTCTCATTACGTTTTTAATTACCGGTTTTCACCTCTCTTCTTCCATCTCTTTCTCTTTCTCTTTGTCTCCCCTTTTGTTCCCACCTTTATCAAGCATTTTTTTCACTCTTGCTGGTTTTTCCCGTTTGGTCTCTCTCTCTCTCTCTCTCTCTCTCTCTCTCTCTCTCTCTCTCTCTCTCTCTCTCTCTCTCTCTCTCTCTCTCTCTCTCTCTTCCCATCATTCCCTCCTCTCCCATCATCCTCATTATCCCCTCCTCTCCCCATCATCCTCTTGTATCCTCCCCTTTACCTCCCCATGTAAGCTCCCTAGCGTTGACGAAACAATATACAAGGACCACTGTTCGACTCCCGGTATTCTATAACAACGCATATTTAACCCCAGAAAAATAAAAAAACTGGACTGTTCCGTTTTGGTAACGAATTTACGAAAAACGTGAAAAAGGGTCGAATCTGGACGTTCGTAACTGGTGGTGTGTGAACAACGGCGTTCAAATCCCCCCCCCCCCATCTCTTCCCACTTCCCCACACACGCTTGCATCTAGGCCAGGAGCTGTGACTCGACCCATGCAACCGCAAACAGGAGTGGTCACCACTGCGTTGCTACACAGTGGTCTTTTACCCACCTCCACTTGATGTGTGAGGGAGGGGGTGCAAGTTTTTCTTAGTGGGGAGGGGGTGGAGGGGATTGGGAGAGGTATTCGTGGGGAAGGATGTGGGATTTGTGGGGTGAGGGAAAAGGATTTATGGGGGAAGAGGTGGGATTGGAAGATAGGGAGGTGAGGTTTGTGGAGGAACTGGAGAGGTAGGAGGGGTTTGTGGGTGTGATGGAGGGGTTTGTGGGTGGAGAAGAGGGATTTGTGGGTGAAGAGGGATTTGTGGGTGGAGAAGAGGGATTTGTGGGTGGAATAGAAAGTTGGAAGAGAGGAAAAGAAAGATTGAGAACAGGACAGATGGATGGGTGACAGCCACTGACAGAAAGTGCAACAGAAATATTTGATAATAGAGAGAGAGAGAGAGAGAGAGAGAGAGAGAGAGAGAGAGAGAGAGAGAGAGAGGAAGATTTAAGAATGAGGAATAAAGTAGGGATGACTTGAGAATGAAGAGAGAGAGATATGACTGAAGATTTAAGAATGTAGGGAATAAAGTAGGGATGACTTGAGAATGGAAAGAGAGAGAGGATATGAGCTTAGTACTCGCTAGTGGTGTTCGTTATTGAGAGTGAAGTTGAGTCTGGCTAGTGGCACTTGTCTTCAAGAAAAAGTATTATGATCGCTAGTATCGTTCGCCTTTGAATGAGAAGGTGAAGCTCGCTAGGACCGAGTGGCCTCGAGATCAGAAGCTACCAGCATCTTATTTGCTTCAAGATAAGCTACCAGCATCTTCAGATCTTAAGAGAGACGCTCTAACTGTCTCGTCTCTCAGAGACTTGAGGTTCGTTCATAATGTCTTGACCTACCATGACAGGGGGGGGCGCCTTCCCCTTGTGTGTGAAAGTGAGTGGTCCTTCACACTCCCCCAACCCCTTTTCTTCCCCGTCCCCTTCCCCCTTCCCCGTCGTGATGGCAGCATTAGCATAATCACTCCTTCTGTAACACCTTTTAATGACGAGTCAGAAATGAAGGGTCGAAGGAAAATATTGAGCTTAAACATTTGCATACAAGGGTGAGAGGCTGGCGTGGCTGCTGGAGTGTTATCTGTGGGTCGTTTTGATTAGTCTACTCTCACTGCACCATCACTCACCCTCCACTATCACCTCTCCCTCCACCATCACCAACATTAAACCCCCCTTCCCTCCACCACCCCTCCTACCCATTACCATCCTCACTACAACCATCCCCAACGCTGACCTCTGTTCATGTGTATATATATATATATATATAGGGTGTGTAGGTGAGAGGGAGATTACTTCCCAGTAAAAGTAGGTCTTAGACAGGGATGTGTAATGTCACCATGGTTGTTTAATATATTTATAGATGGGGTTGTAAAAGAAGTAAATGCTAGGGTGTTGGGGAGAGGGGTGGGATTAAATTATGGAGAATTAAATGCAAAATGGGAGTTGACACAGTTACTTTTTGCTGATGATACTGTGATTATGGGAGATTCTAAAGAAAAGTTGCAAAGGTTAGTGGACGAGTTTGGGAAAGTGTGTAAAGGTAGAAAGTTAAAAGTGAACATAGATAAGAGTAAGATGAGGGTATCAAATGATTTAAATAAAGAAAAATTGGATATCACATTGGAGAGAGGGATTATGGAAGAAGTGAATGTTTTCAGATATTTGGGAGTTGACTTGTCAGCGGATGGGTTTATGAAGGATGAGGTTAACCATAGAATTGATGAAGGAAAAAAGGTGAGTGGTGCATTGAGGTATATGTGGAGACAAAAAACGTTATCCCCGGAGGCAAAGAAGGGAATGTACGAAAGTATAGTGGTACCAACACTCTTATATGGGTGTGAAGCATGGGTTGCAAATGCTGCAGCGAGGAGGAGGCTGGAGGCAGTGGAGATGTCCTGTCTAAGGGCAATGTGTGGTGTAAATATTATGCAGAAAATTCGAATGTGGAAATTAGGAGAAGGTGTGGAGTTACTAAAAGTATTTGTCAGAGGGCTGAAGAGGGGTTGTTGAGGTGGTTTGGTCATTTAGAGAGAATGGATCAAAGTAGAATGACTTGGAGAGCGTATAAATCTGTAGGGAAGGAAGGCGGGGTAGGGGTCGTCCTAGAAAAGGTTGGAGGGAAGGGGTAAAGGAGGTTTTGTGGGCGAGGGGCTTGGACTTCCAGCAAGCATGTGTGAGCGTGTTAGATAGGAGTGAATGGAGACGAATGGTTTTTGGGACATGACGATCAGTTGGAGTGTGAGCAGGGTAACATTGGTGAAGGGATTCAGGGAAACCAGTTAATTGATTTAGTTGGACTTGAGTCCTGGAAATAAGAAGTACAATGCCTGCACTTTAAAGGAGGGGTCTGAGATAGTGACAGCTTGGAGGGACTTTTCTCAGCTGTCGTATCTGAGCTCCTCTGCAAAGACAGTGATTATGTATGAGTGTAATGAAAGTATTGAATGATGATGAAAGTATTTTCTTTTTGGGGATTTTCTTTCTTTTTGGGTCACCCTGCCTCGGTGGGAGACGGCCGACTTGTTGAAAAAAAAAAATATATATATATATATATATATATATATATATGCTAGGAATTCGCAAGAGCAGGCGAAATATTCACAAACACTGATCTCTGGCCGACGGAGACTCGACCCACGAACCTTGTGACAGGAACGCAGTGCTTTACCGACCGTACCACACTGGACCAATACCTTGGCATCCAGCTTCGCTAGACGTTATTCCAAGGCAGCCAGCTTTCAGGCAGGAAGGCTTACAGCTTTTCATCTCATCCCCTGCATGCATCGACACAACTAGAGATTTTTACAATGCTAGGAATTCGCAAGAGCAGGCGAAATATTCACAAACACTGATCTCTGGCCGACGGAGACTCGACCCTACGAACCTTGTGACAGGAACGCAGTGCTTTACCGACCGTACCACACTGGACCAATACCTTGGCATCCAGCTTTCGCTAGACGTTATTCCAAGGCAGCCAGCTTTCAGGCAGGAAGGCTTACAGCTTTTCATCTCATCCCCTGCATGCATCGACACAACTAGAGATTTTACAATGCTAGGAATTCGCAAGAGCAGGCGAAATATTCACAAACACTGATCTGGCGACGAGCTCGACCAGACTAGGAACGCAGTGCTTACCGACGACCACACTGAATTTGGCATCCAGCTTTCGCTAGACGTTATCCAGCAGCCAGCTTCAGGCAGGAAGGCTTACAGCTTCATTCATCCTGCATGCAGAATAACTAGAGATTTTACAATGCTAGGAATTGCAAGAGCAGGCGAAATATTCACAAACACTTTTCAGTGTAAGCCTTCCTGCCAGAGATCAGTGTTTGTGAATATTTCGCCTGCTCTTGCGAATTCTAGCATTGTAAAATCTCTAGTTGTGTCGATGCATGCAGGGATGAGATGAAAGCTGTAAGCCTTCCTGCCTGAAAGCTGGCTGCCTTGGAATAACGTCTAGCGAAAGCTGGATGCCAAGGTATTGGTCCAGTGTGGTACGGTCGGTAAAGCACTGCGTTCCTGTCACAGGTTCGTAGGGTCGAGTTCCGTCGGCCAGAGATCAGTGTTTGTATATATATATATATATATATATATATATATATATGTCGTGCCGATTAGGTAAAACTGGTCAATTAGCAAGAACTCGTCTAAAATTAAGTCCTTTCTAAAATTTTCTCTTATACCTTTAAAGATATATTTTTTTCATTTATATTAATGTAAGAATTTATAATTTTGTACCAAGAGAATCTTTGAAAACCTACCTAACCTTATTACAACAAGCGCAATTTAATTTAGCCTAACCCAACTAAATAAATTTTAGATACGTTAACATTAATTTAATAATAAACAAACACAATGAAATATATTTTTTCGTTATGTTCAGAATGATTTTGGCGAAATTATTGCATACACAAATTTTCACTTGTCTTATATGGCAAGGTGAGCGTTGCTATTTAAGCCAAAATCGCAAAGTTTTACCTAATCGGCACGACATATATATATATATATATATATATATATATATATATATATATATATATATATATATATATATATGATAGCTCTAGCCTTTCGTGTTGCAGTCAACGCATCATCAGACGCTTGCAATGTTGCAGAAAGGAGGAGGAGGTCCAAGCAAACGTTCAGAGGAAGCTTTTTTTTTTTGCTAGCCAAAAAAAAAAGAAGGAATAAAGAAGGAAACAAGATTTTAGAAACGCATGTGTAAATATTGATCACATTTTAACAGGCAACGTTTCGCTCCTGGGATTTTTTTAGACCAGAACATATTTCTTAAAATGGCTTAGGCTTCTTGAGACACGTCTTGGGAGTCTGGCCAGTGACTCCGGTTAATGGTCAATGCTTACTTGGCAATAGAGTTGTAGACGAGGGAATCAGACTGTCTTGCCACAGATGTGACAAGAGTAGTTGACTGTAAGTTTGGCAATAGAGTTGTAGTTGAGCAGATCGTCTAGACTCAGTGTAGATGGCCGCAACATATTGCCAAGCAGACTCACCATATCTAAAACACCTTGGGTCACTACCAAACAGGTTAGATATTTATCAATGGGGGAAAGTAAGGTGTGCTTGGAGCTCGCGTCACATCCTCAGTCTTGCGTTCCTCCTCTGTTCCCATCTTTCTCAAGTAATAACTCTCCTCTCTGTCATGCACACACATAAGTGCTGTCAGTCATATTAAATTACCTCGAGATATTCTAGCCATATCCTCAAACTTAAATAGGAATAACAAAAAATACAGCATCACTGCAATACATACGATATTTCACAGTAGATAACTTATGATAAGAGAAATTATATATATATATATATATATATATATATATATATATATATATATATATATATATATATATATATTTATATGTCGTGCCGATTTTTTTTTTTTTTTTTTTTTTTTTTTTTTTTTTTTAATGTAAATTTATAATTTTGACCAGGTAGAAACTTTGAAAACCATACTACACCTTACTACAACAGGTAATATTTTAGGCGTAAGGCAGACTCACTCAATCTAGTCTTGTAATCCGTTAACCCTTTTTAATAATAAGTCAGACACACATAATGTCATCATATTTTTCGTATATTCAGCATATCTCAAACTTATTAGAATACAAAATACATCACTGCATCATATATATTCAAGTAGATAACTTATGATAAGAAAATTATATAATATTTATAATACTATATATATATATATATATATATATATATATATATATATATATATATATATATATATATGCAAAAGATCACAGTAAACAGGTGATATCAAAATATGCAAGACAACCACTATGAAAAAATAGAGGAATTCCAAGCGCTTTCGTGACTACTCACATTATCAAGGAACTATAAAAGGAAACATGACAAGAAGGCTTATAAAGGGGCAGATACACCTCACAGTCACATCACACTAACAAAGACAACACCTCACATAGCGTAACATTCACGACTCTTCTTATGTTCCTCTTACAGAGTCGTGAGATGTTACGCTACTGTGAGGTGTTGTCTCTTTTAGTTCTTGTCATGCTATAGCTGATGTGTATTCCAACACTTCGTAGTCCTTATTTCTTTTATACTAATTCTTTTTTCTTATCTCCCCACTTCTAGTCCTCTCTCCCCTCTCCTGAATAACGGTACAGGGTAGGGGGAAACAAGGAACAGAAGTACTGGTTAACAAGGCAATTTGAGCCGTCAGGACCCCTTCATTAGGGGTGATTTACAGCGTCAAACTGAACTAATTATTGGAAAGGGGGAGGAGAGGTCTGTGTGAAAGGGTCACAATGCCCCTTTAATGTTTGCATAAAGGGTGTTTAAAGGGGAGAGGGGGACAGAGAAAGAGGGATAGGGGGATAATTATCACTTTATCATTGCCTATGGGTTTTTTCCTTATATATATTTTTTTTAACTGCCCATTTTAATGACCTATTTCCCATTTTCCACTTGTTGATTCCTATTTTGTTTGTTATTGGTTAGTTTTCTGGTGATATATATTGTGGTCCCATAGTGTACAGTTTTTATATTATTATTATTATTATTATTATTATTATTATTATTATTATTATTATTGCTATTATTATAATTATTATTATTAATGGTTAAAGTTTCTAATAGTTGTACTCGTTGTGTACAAGTATACACGCTGTGAACACTTGTACAATGTGTGTTCGTATACCCGTTGTGTACCTTTGTACACACTGTGTACCTTCGTTCATTGTGTACCTTTGTTCAAGTCATGTACCTTTGTACACGGTTTGCAATTTTGTTCAAGTTGTGTACCTTCATACACTTGTATACCCTTTGTACACTTCCTGTACACACGTTTACATTTGCACATGTTGTGTACCTTTGTACATGTTGTGTACCTTTGTACACGTTATCCAGCCTGATTTATAGTTTTCAGTGCTGGGCACAGCATCACAGCTGTGCTGCTGCTGCTGCTGCTGCTGCTGCTGCTGCTGCTGCTGCTGCTGCTGCTGCTGCTGCTGCTGCCTTCACTGAATATGAAATGGAGACCAAGTAGCGACCAGTGAAGAGGCGGGGCCAGGAGCTATGACTCGACCACTGCAACCAGTTAGGTAAGACATAATACCGCCAGGACTCACGTGATCGTAATAAAACGATTAGAAACAAACCAGGGAACGGGTGGGGTTTGACCCCGTGGCGTGCGAGTCCAACATTACAGGCCAGTGCGTTAACTACTTTACCAGCTGACTCTTGAAAGAGTCGTCCAACAAGGTATGTTTGAACGATAGGCCTCTCGTGTTGCAATCAAGACTTCCTACTCGTTTCTGAAACATTGCAAGCTCCTGTTGTGTTGATTGCAAGACGAAAGGCCTAAATATATCATTCAACTCCCCCTGTGGTTTTGCATCTCGTGTCCCTTGTTCTCGACTCTTCCATATATATATATATATATATATATATATATATATATATATATATATATATATATATATATATATATATATATATATATATATGGGTGTAAGCATGGGTGATGAATGTTGCAACGAAGAGAAGGCTGGAGGCAGTGGAGATGTCATGTCTGAGGTCAATGTGTGGTGTGAATATAATGCAGAGAATTCGGAGTTTGGAAATTAGGAGGAGGTGCGGGATTACCAAAACTATTATCCAGAGGCTGAGGAGGGTTGTTGAGGTGGTTCGGACATGTAGAGAGAATGGAACGAGACAATAACTTCGAGAGTGTATAAATCTGTAGTGGAGGGAAGGCGGGGTAGGGGTCGGCCTAGGAAGGGTTGGAGGGAGGGGTAAAAGAGGTTTTGTGTGCGAGGGCTTGGACTTCCAGCAAGCAAGTGAATGGAGGCATATGGTTTATAATACTTGACGTGCTGTTGGAGTGTAGCAAAGTAACATTTATGAAGGGATTCAGGGAAACCGGCAGGCCGGACTCGAGTCCTGGAGATGGGAAGTACAGTGCCGGCACTCTGAAGGAGGGGTGTTAATGTTGCAGTTTTATAACTGTAGTGTAAAGCACCCCTCTGGCAAGACAGTGATGGAGTGAATGATGATGAAAGTTTTTTTTTCGGGCCACCCTGCCTTGGTGGGAATCGGCCGATGTGTTAATAAAAAAATATATATATATATATATATATATATATATATATATATATATATATATATATATATATATATATATATATATATATATATATATAATCGTACCGAACTGGTAAAAACTTGCTATTTTGGCTTAAATAGCAACGCTCTTCTTGCCGAATAAGGCAAAGGAAAATTTGTGTATGCAATAATTTCGCAAAAATCATTCTGAACCTAACCAAAAAAATATATTTCATTGTGTTTGTTTATTATTAAATTATTGTAAACTTATCTAAAATATATTTAGTTGGATTAGGCTAAATTAATAAATTGCGCTTGTTATAATAAGGTTAGGTAAGTTTTCTAAGGTTCTTTTAGTACAAAATTATTAATGTTTATATTAACATAAATGA
The DNA here is from genome assembly GCA_009830355.1 of Cherax destructor. Classification (NCBI taxonomy): domain Eukaryota; kingdom Metazoa; phylum Arthropoda; class Malacostraca; order Decapoda; family Parastacidae; genus Cherax; species Cherax destructor. Next base: position 628,634 of record WNWK01000002.1, read on the forward strand.
AAAAAATATATATATCTTTACCACGTATTCCCACACGCACTCACGTACTCCCACGTACTTCTACGTGATACCACGTACTCCACGTACTACCTAATATGTAAAAAAAAAGAGTTTTGACCTAAATTTAAAAATTAAATACATCATCAAAATGATAATTTTGAAAATTAAAAAAAATATAGTCAGTACAATTTTTCTTAATTCTCTCATTTTCTTAATTAGCTTATTTCTTCTTTTATTTCTTCTCCATTTTCTCTCTCTCTTTTTCATTAAAATTCCTTTATATACCATCATCTTTCTCTTCGATTATAATTATTTATATTTTTAATATAATGATTATTATTATTATTATTAGTATTAATATTTTTTTTTTTATCATTATTATTTTTATTAATATTTTTAATATTTTTATTTACTATTATTATTATTAGTATTAATATTTTTTAATATTTTTTATTTATTATTATTATTATTATTTTATATTTTTTATTTATATATTTTTTATTATTGTATTATTATTATTTTATATTTTATTTATATATTATTATTTTTTATTATTGTATTATTATTATTATTATTTTATATTTTTTTATTTATATATTATTGTTTTTATTAATGTATTATTATTATTATTATTATTATTATTATTATTATTATTATTATTTTATATTTTTTATTTATATATTATTATTTTTATTATTATTATTATTATTATTATTATTATTATTATTATTATTATTTTATATTTTTTATTTATATATTATTTTTTATTATTATTATTATTATTATTATTATTATTATTATTTTATATTTTTATTTATATATTATTTTTTATTATTAATATTATTATTATTATTATTATTATTATTATTATTATTATTATTAATTACTGATAATAATGAGAGGGGAAGCCCCTGGTGGTGACGTCACGTCGGACAGATTAGATAAACAGATCGAGGATGATGATACGAGGGTAAAAGAGGGGAATGAGAGAGAGAGAACAAGAAATGAGGGGAGAGAGAGGGAGAGAAGACAAAGAAAAGGGGAGTGTAAAGAGAGAGTGAGAAGGAGAGAGATGACGAGTGGAAGGTGTAATGCAATTATCATAATGAGAGAGAGAGAGAGAGAGAGCGGAAGTCCTCGGTATACACAACTTTCAGTGTATATACGCAAAGTATACACACTTCTCAGTGTATATACACAGGGGTATACACATCTGTGTATATATATATATATATATATATATAGTATACACATTTCTCAGTGAATATACATATGCAAGGTATACTCATCTCTCGGTGTATATGTATACATGATATACACACCCTGTGTATATACCCCACGAGTAAAGTTCAATGTTTGCACGATATACCTCAATACGTTAATGGGGAAGCGCCAAACCCGTAGGGTAACTCATACAAGGTTGCGTCAAGAAATGTAACTGAGTCAAGCTTCATAAATATAGTTTAGCTTTTAATGTGAATATTAGTTCAGGGTTATACAAACTAGACTCATAATTAATAAAAAATGGGTGGAATTTCAGCGATGTTTGGCAAGTCCTCGACCATCCCGATCTACCGCGAGGCCTGGTCACGGTCCAGGCCGCGGGGGCGTTGACCCCCGAAATCCTCCCCCCCCCCAGGTATTATCCGCCAGATATCCCACCCGCGTCATAATGGGATGAGTGGAATTTCGTATATGTGACAGGTCATCCTGAGGGATGGTAAATCCCAAGTGATAGTAACTGCAGTTCTGCTGGATGGACACCCTTGAAGCTGTCGTAGCTGATGAACCTTTAATGGAATACTTGACGATATCTCAGCTCAAGTTGATCATACTGAAGTCTCCCAGCTCAGGCTGACACTACTGAAGTCTCCCAGCTCAGGCTGACACTACTGAAGTCTCCCAGCTCAGGCTGACACTAGCATGGAATTGTCTCCCCGCTCAGGCTGACACTACTGAAGTCTCCCAGCTCAGACTGACACTACTGAAGTCTCCCACTCATGACACTCTAGTCTCCAGCTCAGGCTGACACTACTGAAGTCTCCCAGCTCAGGCTGACACTACTGAAGTCTCCCAGCTCAGGCTGACACTACTGAAGTCTCCCAGCTCAGGCTGACACTACTGAAGTCTCCCAGCTCAGGCTGACACTACTGACTAGTCTCCCAAATCTCCAGCAGCTGACACTACTGAAGTCTCCCAGCCTTCGAGTCTCAGCAGTGACACTCAGTCTCAGCTCAGTGCTCTGAATCTCCAGCTGGACCTTGAAGTCCAGGCTGACACTACTAAGTCTCCCGCTCAGCTGACACATGAAGTCTCAGCTCAGTGACTCATTCCTAGTGCTATGGAATATTGACTCATCCTGGTGGAATATGACAGTGGTAAACTAACTTTTGTTCCCACTTTGTAACTATTATATAGAATAGTGTAGTAGCACACTGTTGTTGTATCCAGTTTTATTTATAAAAATACAACTTTAAGCGTGGCCTTTACAATTTTTTTTCAGGACACTATCTGCGGAAGAGGGACTCAGCGAGCAGAGAGGGGTCAAGAGGACGTAGAGGCCAAGAGACCGAGGACCCCCAACAGGGAATCGCCCTTACCGGTGAGTGGGTACTTTAGCATGTTCATGGTGGGTTTCCATTGAGTGTATCGGAGCCTGTTTGTTAGGGTATGTGAGGAGGGTGGGCAGGTCCGTGGGCAGGTCCGTGGGCAGAAGAATAAAGGGGGAGGGGAAAATACCGGTCCATGGGTATAAGGAAAAGTGGGGAGGGGGGTAGTCTCAGTTCAGTGGTAGTTTCTTGGACTCGTAACCGAAGAATCTGGGTACAATCTCGGGTGGGGTGCGTGAGGTGAATGACTCAGTTGCCTAACACCTATTGCCCATGTTCTCCTAGTTGGAAATAGGTACCTGTGTGCTAGGTGACTGGTGTGGGTCGCATCCTGAGGGGGGAGACAACCCCGAGGGACTGCAAGGAAAAATAAGCCACCTTGCCTGATTTGGGTTATCCTGGGTTAATAACCCTCAAGGGTTTGATAACCCGAATAAAGACGTCGAGCTGTTGGTTCATTGGTGCAAGAAAAACCAGGGAAGAACCGGTTCTTGGTGCCCAAGAGTTTCATTCCACTTTGTCTATAAGAGGCTGAAGACGTTGTTCCTGACATCTCTATCGCTCGTTTGTGTCTTTAATTGCCTCCCCACTCCTTTTTTTTTTTTGCCTCCATGTTCCGGATTTCTGGATTTCAAGCACCCTGCCAGATGAAATTCTGTGAGTATCTTCAATGTCGCGATAGTCTCTCCTCGTGGTCCTTACACTGCCCAATGCCATCTCTTTGCGCAAGTCTTATCTCATGACACACACACACACACACACACACACACACACACACACACACACACACACACACACACACACACACACACACACACACCAAATAGAGATTGGGATGATCACTGACCTACAGTCCGGCGCTGCCCACCAGCTCCATTGAGGATTATATGCCCCTCCCATAACTGGCTTACTAGACCCCCACACACTACCACCCCAACCTGATAACGCTGTCAACTATTTACCTTATTAACGTATCCACAAAATGCACTTACAAATACGATACGTATTTTGTATTCTCTCTCTCTCTCTCTCTCTCGAGAAATGCAGAAATGAAGGCAGTGTTGAACAGTGAACGTTCCATAATGTGACTGGGAACACACGGGCGTGAGAATATTGAACATAATTTGGCAGCTTGAACGAGGATTTACATACTAAGGAGAGACTCAATGGTCAGTTTAAAAAAATAAATAAAAGTATCTCCCTGCTTTCTGCAGTATTACCGCAACCATTACGATACCTCAACCACTACCATCTTACCACCACTATTCTCGACACCACCACCACCTGTACCACCACAACACCAGTTCCAAAGCGTCCAAATCTCCTGCAGCAAACTCACCTCTGTCACCTTTCACTCTCCTGTGCAGTTTGTATTCAGTTGCTGACCGATGTTCTGAACTGTGACCTCGGTGTGTCTGCCCTCAGAAAGGCTGGGTCGTGACCTTGCCTGCCTTGAATGGTGCCTAAGGTTCATCTTTGAAGGCAATGTATGGAGTGTCCTTAGCCTCCTGTGATGCCCTACTATATAGAAAGCCGCTTGTTATGCTGAGCATTTCCCGCAAATTAGGTCAGTTTTGACCCAGGATGCGACCCACACACCAGTCCACTAACACCCAGGTACTCATTTTAGTGATGGGTGAACATAGACAACCGATGTAAGGAAACACGCTCAATGTTTCTACCCTCGCCGGGAATCGAACCCAGACACTCGCCGTGTGAAGCAAGAGCTTTAGCCACCAGGCCACGGGGCACCGGTGTGAGAGCGAGGATGGTGTTGTGACCCCCGGTGAGGACTCTTATTGTGCCCAGTTTTGAAACAAGTCCTCGGGGTTCGCTACAGTACTCCTCATAGTCCTCACTGCTTGGCTGGCTTAGTCGTATCTGTCCTCACTGCTCTCGTTCTGATAGCTGGCTTAGTCGTATCTGTCCTCACTGCTCTCGTTCTGATAGCTGGCTTAGTCGTATCTGTCCTCACTGCTCTCGTTCTGATAGCTGGCTTAGTCGGTTCGCAGTTCACTATACGCTGAGGCTCCCAGTGTACTCGTTCCTGGTTCACTGTCTGTCTGTCCACCCTGTTGTTAGCCCGTCTCCTGCTGCTGCTGCCCAGGAAATGAGCAGGTAGATGCCGAGGCGAAGGCTGCTGACCGTGAAGCACATTTTAACTTTGTCCGCGGCTTAGCCCTTCTCACTTTCCTCATGGGTGTTATAATTACCGAGGTGCCTGCAGGGACCTCGACGAGCTTTTAGGAGAGTTTCTTTTAACATTGCAATTTAATAGGATTATAACCGATACTGGTTATTTTAGATTGACATATTAGTTGTGTTTTAGTTATGTCAGTCATTTTTACTCATACATAACTTTATCGTTCTTGTTTTTTTGTGCATTGTATTTAATTACGATGAGGCATGATGAGAGGCAAGATTTTTGTGATGAGTTATATTTGGAGAATGAACAAGGTAATGTAGTGGACCTGGTTCTCAGAGGATTATATATATAAAACTTGCTATTTTGGCTTAAGTAGCAATGCTTTTCTTGCCGAATAAGGCAAGCGAAATTTTGAGTATGCAATAATTTTGCAAAAATCATTATGAACCTAACGAAAAAAATAAATTTCATTGTGTTTGTTTATTATTAAATTATCGTAAACTTATCTAAAATATATTTAGTTGGATTAGTCTAAATTAAATTGCGCTTGTTATAATAAGGTTAGGTAAGTTTTCTAATTTTTTTGGTACAAAATTATTAATTTTTACATTAACATAAATGAAAAAAAATATATATATTCTTAAACGTATAAGAGAAAATTTTAGAAAGGACTAAATTTTAAATACGTTCTGTGTGTGTGTGTGTGTGTGTGTGTGTGTGTTTGTGTGTGTTTGTGTGTGTGTGTACTGTTCGGTTCAGTTCCAGGAGCTATAAATCTGGTTGTCCTAAGAGGTGTTTCTCAAGTTGTCGTAATTTCTGTGAAGTTTTGAATTGTGGCTTTGGAATTGACTGTAATTTTGCCTCCATAAAAGATGATGGAAGAGGAAGGGAGGGAGGGAGGGAGTTAGGGAGGGAGGTGACGAAAGGGAGGGGAGGGAACGAACGAGGAGGGAGAAAGGGAGAATAGCAGAGGGAAGTGTAGGGAAGGAGCAGGCTGGAGGGTAGATATAAGAGAGGACCATGAGAAACTCTCTCTCTCTTTCTCTCTCTCTCTCTCTCTCTCTCTCTCGTTAGGTGAGGTTCGTAAGAGGACAAGCACGGCCACTGGACCTCTCGGTCACATGACCGAGACCTTCCGCTGGCTTACCAGGGGGTTTCAAGACTGTCTACTACACGAGGGTCATTAATTCAAGAATACTTTAAAACCTAAAATAGGGATTAAAGTATATTCTCAGTGCATATACACTTGAGAGATATACATCCCAGTATATATACATTGAGATATATACACCCCAGTGTATATACCATTATTATTATTATTATTATTATTATTATTATTATTATTATTATTATTAGGAAATTTCTAATGACAAAAATTTGTTTTGTTGACAAAAAACTAGAAATCGTAAAAAAAAAAAATCCAACTAATAATCAACAAAATTTATTTTGTTCTTTTATTAGTCGACCAAAAATTACCATGTACACAGTGTACACATAACCTGTGTGTACACCTGCATGTGCACATGACTGGTGTTTGAGGATATGTGCACAAACTCACGTTTAAAGGCCGCACCTTTAACAACCCCCCCCCGGCGGGGGAAGGGGGGGAGGTTGAATGCATCAACAGCTCTGGTTAACGTGACGGGACTTTGAAAAGGCCATTGACGTCGGCCAGGGCATCAATTATGGTAAAATGGAACTCGATATGATGAGAGGAGGAAATTTGGGTCATATTTCTCTCGAATTTTTTAGGGAATTTAATATATATATTTTTTTGGAGGGGGTAATTAAAAAAATGAAACTTAGTAAAAAGTCTTTAATTCTGTAGATTTTATTTTAATGGCCATTTCATATTTAATTAGGGGAAAAATGGGTTTAGCCCGTCCTGGACTATTCAAAAATTAGATTTGGTCCATCCTGGTCGATTCAAAAATTAAATTTGATCCATCCTGGGCGATTCAAAAATTAAATTTGATCCATCCTGGACGATTCAAAAATTATATTTGGTCCATCCTGGACAATTCAAAAATTAGATTTGGTCCATTCTGGACGATTAAAAAAATTAGATTTGGTCCATCCAGAACGATTCAAATTTTAGATTTGGTCCATCCTGGACGATTCAAAAATTAAATTTGATCAATTCTGGACGATTCAAAAATTAAATTTGATCCATCCTGGACGATTAAAAAAATTAAATTTGGTCCATCCTGGACAATTCAAATTTTAGATTTGGTCCATCCTGGACGATTCAAATTTTAGATTTGGTCCATCCTGGACGATTCAAAAATTAAATTTGATCCATTCTGGACGATTCAAAAATTAAATTTGATCCATTCTGGACGATTAAAAAAAATAAATTTGGTCCATCCTGGACAATTCAAAAATTAGATTTGGTCCATCCTGGACGATTCAAAAATTAGATTTGGTCCATCCTGGACGATTCAAAAATTAGATTTGGTCCATCCTGGACGATTCAAAAATTAGATTTGGTCCATCCTGGACGATTCAAAAATTAGATTTGGTCCATCCTGGACGATTCAAAAATTAGATTTGGTCCATCCTGGACGATTCAAAAATTAGATTTGGTCCATCCTGGACGATTCAAAAATGACATTTGGTCTGACCTGGACACTGGTCAAGCCAAGACACTGAAGAAATCCTCCTTTAAAACGTGGTGTTTCTCCACATACAGTTTGTAAAATCAAACCCGAGTGGTGGGCAGCTCTGTAATTCACACGAGCCTTCGGGAGGGTCAAAAAAAAAAATATATATCTTGCAAACGCCGCCCGCCATTTTACTAAACAAACCTTGAAGCATGATCCCGGTGTCCCTGGTATTTACCTTCGTCCCCCGTGGCCAAGGGACGGCCAGGGAACGCCCTAATTGTGTTGCAGCTTGCACGATCCACTCGCTGAGGGCCCACGCAACACCCCGCCCTGCCTTTGTGGCTGCAACGGCGGTGTAGCCATCAGAGTGTGGGCAGTTGGGCGCGTGACGACATCAATAAAGCATTGGGAGGCAGTTCGTCTCTCTCGGCTTGAGAGCGGCTCTCGCAGGCATCGGGAAATAAATCACGGAACGGGTGGGGGTTAAACTCACGGCAAGTGAGTCCTCGAACCCACTGGCCAGTGCGTTAACCCCTCGGCCAGCTGGTTCTGATAAGATTCATCCGACTTGGTTACTGCTTCGTGGGGCATCAGCAAAGCATCGGGAGGGATAAATTAGACACATGCGCAACACTTGGGTATCTTTATGGCTTCATGAGTTCAATACTCAGAAGAATGGTGAAGATCAGGAGATTTGAGGTAATCAGTCCCTCACTCTCCTTCTGATCTTCTCCATGCTTCTTTGCATTGATAAGACACATGGCCAACAGTTAGGCTTCTTCAGTCGAGTACAGAAGAGTTAGCAGAAGCAGTATAGATGTGAAGACGATGCCATCAGTCCATCATCCTTGAAGACGTAGTTTTGAGGTGGTCAGTCCCTCAGACTGGAGAAGAGTTTTGCCCCATCGTCTGGAACAATGTTTAACACCGATGAAGCCACTGTGTGGCGAAACGTTTCCTCAATAAAGATACCCAAGTGTTGCAGGTGTGTCTAATTTATCAACCTGTCGGTTCTCTGAGGCATTTATCTACCTCTTGAGGAAGTTCATCTCTCGGCTTCAAAACCTCTTTCTCAGGTATCAGTTTGGTACCCAGTGTTGCTGAGGACTCTTTAAAAGAGCTGTGTGTTGATGCTGGTGAGGGGGCTCTTGAATTCTTGAGTTAAGGAGTTAAATGTACCCTTATTTACATTAAAGGTATATTATACCAACTACCAGGAGTCTACCTGGAGGACATGAACCAGACACAGGTACTGAAGCCGTCCAAGAAAGTACACGAAATATGTTAAAATTATAGGCGATTTAATAAGACTCCTGAGAATTGCACGTCGGAAAAGCGGAGGCTTGATCCTCCGTATGAGATCTGAACCTACCTCTCTCGCCTCGGATGAGACTGGACCAGCGACACTGACGGTCGCTACACTCACTAGTCTTGTCTGAGAGGAAAGAGGTTCAAATCCTTACGAGAGGATCAAGTCTTCGCGTTACCTCCACACCTGGGAACATCTATTGACCGGAGATTTATGTTAAATACTGGAGATTTATGTTTAATACTGGAGATGTATCTTAAATACTGGAGATCTATCTTCCTGGGTTGAAATCTGGTCACCATCTGGACGGAAGTTACCTGTCGGGTACACACTTCACAAGCGTCCGTCAACTTGACGCAATAAGCCGTCTACTGACGCATATTGTCCTCCCCAGTTTTTTTGCGTTCATGTGGAGCGCAGTTCCCACGAAGCGGCGTTTAACCAGCCTTCAAGAGGAGGCAGCCTCTGGACAGGACAAGGGAGAGAGAGAGAGAGATGTATGTATATCCTTGGGCCACTGGACGTCTCGTAGAAATGCACCTGCGCGTAGAATACAACATTCAACGAATTCGAGTCCGTGAGCGCCTTAAAACCTAACACAGTCCAGTCACTGTAGAATCCAGTCACTTAACGACGAGACTTGAAGCTGGTTTAGTCACCCCGAGATGCTGGGTCGAGCCAACGGCACCAGATACGCTTCCACACCGTCGATGTTCCCATCTCCGAAGCACTGCTTTAAGACCCTTAAGGTGAGTCTTCTATAACCCCCTGTTTGTCCACCTCAATAACCAAGTAACGTACGGCAGTAAGGTCGTCAGGACCCTCGTATTACACCTACACTTTCGACCGTATCTTCGCGTGGTATGTTACTACCTTCTTGTCCGGGAAGGAGCGTTACTTCGGAGGGTCCAGTTCACCAGCCCAAGGCCCCTGGGACCCCTTTCTATCATGCCCCTTTCAACTCTGAAATATGGACATTTCCGGAGACTGTCAGATGTGAAGAAAGGGGTTAAATGTTGACTGTGTTCGAACGCTAGAGTGATTGTAGCCGTGGCTGTGTGTACGAACGCTGAAGAGTGTAAGGAAACCTCCAAGAAAATGGGAGGAAGCCTCAGGAAAAGACGTAGGAAACCTCCAAGAAAATCGTAGGAAACCAAGAAAATAGCTGGAAGCCTCCAAGAAAATCGTAGGAAGCCTCCAAGAAAATTGAATTGTTCTAGCCAGGGTATTGTTCTAGCCAGGGTATTGTTCTAGCCAGGGTATTGTTCCAGCCAGGGTATTGTTCTAGCCAGGGTATTGTTCTAGCCAGGGTATTATTCGAGCCAAGGTATTGTTCTAGCCAGGGTATTGTTCTAGCCAGGATATTGTTCCAGCCAGGGTATTGTTCCAGCCAGAATATTGTTCCAGCCAGAATATTGTTCCAGCCAGAATATTGTTCCAGCCAGAATATTGTTCCAGCCTGGGTATTGTTCCAGCCATGTTATTGTTCAGGCCAAGGTATTGTTCCAGTGTCGTGTGGGTTCTTGATGGATTTGGTAATAAACACAAATGTAGCTTGGTTTCGTAACTTATATATTAGTGGAAAAATGGGAGCACTCAGGCCTGACCTGTCTCTATACCTTGCTCTGAACTGAGGCCAGTGTGTGAAGGCGCGCACGGCATTCAAAGGGTGACTTATGACATCATGCTAGGTCAGCAGAATGACTCAGTAACGGTCAGTGATCACGTAGGGAGGCTGTGACTCAGTGACGGTTATACTGAAATACTATTACTGACAGCTTGTCCATGTTACGTATGGCATCCTGACATACAGCTAATGCAAACTAGAGGCGACAGGCATATGGATCGGGGCTGATTCTATACAATGTCAAAGTACACAACAGTTCAACATTATAACTATACATAAGGATATTATTGGAATGGAAATTAATGTAATGCATTACAAGTATGATATATCAAAAATTCATAGGAATAGATAAAATCAACAGTGGGAATATACAATAAAAATTATAATAAAAAAGATTGCTCTATCTGCATTCATGTGATCTACGGATTCTGAGGAAATATATTTACAAAGAAGGAAATGTTTAACAGAAAGGCAGACTTGGTGCACTCAAATCTAGTTCTGTTAAATCTCAGAATTCGGAGAGAACGTGAACACACACAAAAAATCTTGAATAATATAAAGTTGATATAGTAATATACAGTTGAAATACATGTTAAACTATATTATTCATCTATACAGGTTATTAACATTTAACCCCAACTCTGCTAGGGTGAGATTTACATATGCAGAATGGTTATCATCTCTGGGAGGATCAAACTCTGTTGTAATGGGTAACTCAGTTTGTGGTTGAGGAAGATCTAAATTGGTATTTACAAATGATATTTGAGGATTTCTCAATACTTGCCGTGTACACAGGGAATAACGACATTCAGGTTGATCGTCTGACTGATTATTAGAGGTAGAGGGTACAGAGTCAGGAAGATTGTCAGAGTCTGTCTCATTAGTCTGGGTAGGAACATCCTCATCATCGCATACTAACTTCATATGATCTAAATGCAATTCTTTATACTGACCAGTACTGATTTATCTGACCTTATACTTATTGGCATTGATATGTTCAACTACTCGATAAGGACCAACAAACTTTTGATCAAGCTTAGGCATTGCAGACATTTTATTAAAGTTAGTCAGCATAACTCTCGAACCTACTTTAATTTTGGTCGGTTTTGCTTGAGTATTAGTGACTTGTAAATTCTGCTGTTGATTTATGAAGTGTTTCACGGATCCTTCTAAAAACACTTTGAGCTAAGCTGGTATGAGTTGCTATGAAATCATCAGGATTGTAATTTGGTTTTGGATTAGAATATAACAACTCATAAGGCAAACATTTATCGACACCGTACAACACATAATGTGGAGTGTCAAAATATTAAAAAAATTAACACAGAACAAGAAAACACTGAGTCTACACTGAAGGCACAAATCTCTGAATAACACAATTCACTGTAGAAACGTCTCACACACGCAACTGTCTGCAAACAGAAAATTATCATTGAAGTTCTTGTAGCGGTGGTAGAGGAGGTGAGGAGGGTGGTGGAGTCCCGGCTGCATCACACCATACACACACACAGAATCTTGAAGAAATCTGTACTTTCTGGCGAACCCACATAGCTGGCTCCAGACAGAAGGAAACTCTTGACCAACTATATGAGCCAAAAGACGATGCTAGGACCCGGTAAATGGGCGGAATAAAACCACAGGTAGATGAGGCTTTGTGGTGGGTCTTGGAGCGCTGGGTGAGTGGTGTCCCCGCTCGTCTAGCTGGTCCCACACTACTAGGCACGTGAATATTCTAAGCTGGCCTGGCTTAAAAACCCACAAATACCACAGAGATGTTAAATACCACTCTTACCAGAGTCCAACTGATAGCAAAAAGTGATGTTGGAGACAATACTTCAAAGAGGAACTGGCTTGGCTTACTTCTGGCTTGCATGGAGAAGCAGCTGGCTTAAGCCCTCAAGCCTGTCTTGACTTGAATGCTTGTAACTATGCACACAGCATGAAGGAGCAGGTTGGATGACTGAAGAGACAGGCTGGATGATTGGCTGAGGCAGGCTGGATGATTAAATGAGGCTCTCTCCGTAAACTGGCTTAACTGGCTGGCTTAATTGCAAACTCCTCAGAGGTTAGCAATGAACACAATAACTAAGCCAAGAAGCTATAGAAACTGGCCTGGACGGTTGAAGAAGCTGAGTGGCTGGCTTTGTCGGTTAGTTGGTGGTGGTGTGTGGAGAGGTGGTGGGCTGGCTTGGGAAGCCGCGGCACTCACACAATGACCCAGCTCTATCTTAAATCTGCGTAAATACCCTAATCCATGCCCACAGTGCTGCCACCAATTTGTCGTGTGGGTTCTTGATGGATTTGTTAATAAACACAAACATAGCTTGCCTTCGTAACTTGTATATTGGTGGAAAAATGGGAGCACTCAAGCCTGACCTGTCTGTCTCTATACCTTGCTCTGAACTGAGGCCAGTGGTGAGGACGCCCAAGCATTCAAAGGGTGACTTATGACATCATGCTAGGTCAGCAGAATGACTCAGTAAGGTCAGTGATCATGTAGGGAGGCTGTGACTCAGTAACTGTTATACTGAAATACTACTACTGAACTACTACTGACACCAGCCAGGGTATTGTTCCAGCCAGAATATTGTTCCAGCCAGGGTATTGTTCAAGCCTAGGTATTGTTCCAGCCAGGGTATTGTTCCAGCCAGGGTATTTTCCAGCCAGGTATTGTTCCAGCCAGGGTATTATTCCAGCCAGGGTATTATTCCAGCCAGGGTATTGTTCCAGCCAGGGTATTGTTCCAGCCTGGGTATTGTTCCAGCCAGGGTATTATTCCAGCCAGGGTATTGTTCCAGCCAGGGTATTGTTCCAGCCTGGGTATTGTTCCAGCCAGGGTATTATTCCAGCCTGGGTATTGTTCCAGCCAGGGTATTGTTCCAGCCAGGGTATTGTTCCAGCCAGTATTGTTCCAGCCTGGGTATTGTTTCAACCAGAATATTGTTCCAGCCTGGGTATTGTTCCAGCCAGAATATTATTCCATCCTGGGTATTGTTCCAGGCAGAATATTGTTCCAGCCAGAATATTGTTCCAGCCAGAATATTGTTCCAGCCAGAATATTGTTCCAGAAAGGGTATTGTTCCAGCCAAGGTATTGTTCCAGCCAGGGTATTGTTCAGGAATGGTGACCTTGGCATGGAGATTCCACTGTTCCCATAAAGGATTCTTTATCCAAGACATTAAAGGTATTTTCCCCTTCCTCGGATCAACCCTGATTACCTCTCGTTTCCCAGCTGCTATACGACCCCCATCCCCTACGGTTTTAGTCCTTCCCAATTAGTGGCTCTAACGGGATGAGGGAAGGGGGAAGAGAGAGATGGGGGAGGAGAAGAGAAAATGAGAGAGAAGTTGAGGATGAGAGGAAGGGGAGCTTGCTCTACTTCCTCAGATCAAGAGCCCTCTGGCAAGGACCAATAACAATCCTCCACGTAAAGATCAATCCTGTTTTCTTCCATTAAGAGAACTGTCAAATACGTACTAATTACTGCCGAATAATTCCATACAATTATCTTTGCCCCCTCCTTGCCCTCTTGCACCCAATTCTCACGGCCTAATTCTACCCTGGTGAAGTAATCTCGGCATTTCCTGGAGCTGTATCTCGGCTTTGTTGCCTCTGGCGTTTGCTAAATACTTTGGCAGAATTTATTGGCTTGTACAGGTTGAAGATCAGAGTTAGGTTTTGCTACTGAAGTGGCTGGTTTTTGTTTGGTGCGTGTGGAGTCCATCCTGTGGATGGTAGTGGTTAGTTTGTTGTGCGTCCTGTATCTGTCCTGTGGATGGTAGTGGTTAGTTTGTTGTGCGTCCTGTATCTGTCCTGTGGATGGTAGTGGTTAGTTTGTTGTGCGTCCTGTATCTGTCCTGTGGTTGGTAGTGGTTAGTTCATTGTGCGTCCTGTATCTGTCCTGTGGGTGGTAGTGGTTAGTTTATTGTGCGTCCTGTATCTGTCCTGTGGTTGGTAGTGGTTAGTTTATTGCGTCCTGTGGATGGTAGTGGTTAGTTCATTGTGCATCCTGTATCTGTCCTGTGGATGGTAGTGGTTAGTTTGTTGTGCATCCTGTATCTGTCCTGTGGTTGGTAGTGGTTAGTTTGTTGTACATCCTGTATCTGTCCTGTGGATGGTAGTGGTTAGTTTATTGTGCGTCCTGTGGATGGTAGTGGTTAGTTCATTGTGCATCCTGTATCTGTCCTGTGGATGGTAGTGGTTAGTTTGTTGTACATCCTGTATCTGTCCTGTGGTTGGTAGTGGTTTGTTGTGCGTCCTGTATCTGTCTTGTTGTTGGTAGTGGTTAGTTTGTTGTACATCCTGTATCTGTCCTGTGGATGGTAGTGGTTAGTTCATTGTGCATCTTGTATCCATCCTCTGGAGGTAGTGGCTAGCCTGTTGTGTATCCCATGTCCATCCAGTGCATGTATGTCTATGTCAAACATTGGTATTCTTCTGAGTTTTAAACACTTGATTATGTTCAAGGATTCTGGTATTTAGGCTGTATGCTTTCTTGCCATCATGGAGTCATGATTCTGGCCTGCTAGCTTTTGGGACTACCTTGCCATTGGATCGAACCCTCAGTTAAGTGAGCAATGTTGAGTCTTGTCACACCTTTCACATGGGATCTGGTACAACACTGTTGCAGCGGTGGATGACGTTTGGTCTGCTCAGTTCACCAATCATTTTTACTTGTTATTGCCACATCGTTGGCGTGAGATCCTGCATTATGTTGTCTAAGCTGCCAGTAGACAGAACAAATATATTAATTTACATTATTAATAGAGTTGATGGTTTGTGTTTTCACTTTCTGCACTTGAGCCTACTGGCACCTCACATTCCTCACTGTTCAACAAAGCTGTTATGACACTTGGTCTTTTTGAAGTGTATCTCGTCCCTGTTGCCCTGACATTGAGTGCATGAAGTGTCGCTGAACAACAAGGGGCCCCACACATCTCATTATTATTATTCTCAAATAAACGTGAAAAATTTGTCTGTGGCTCTGATATAGAACTAAAAAAGTAGGTCATGAAACTATTAAACCTTCTATTTCTTGTTTTAATTTCATCGTCCAGTAGTTGACACTCAAGCGTGATACGAATACACTTTAGAAATATGCTAAAAACAGTGTTGCCAAGAGTTAAACACAATCATTCTTGGGGGCAATCATTGTTGATAAAAATCATTCTTGCTGTGACCATTCTTGATGTAAACAGTCATTCTCGTTACACTCATTCTTGAAACAATATCATTCTTGTTAGCAAAAATTTTAAATATGCGGTCTCTACAAGCAATTAATTTTGAACTTAAAGGGAATATAAATATACAAGAAAGGAGAGCCTAATGTTTATTGTCATAACTTTTGACAGTGACCCCTTAGACTGACGTATAAGGTTCAATTGCTCCTGTTAGACTGACGTATAAGGTTCAATTGCTCCTGTTAGACTGACGTATAAGGTTCAATTGCTTCCATTATGTTATTTTGATCTCATACTCCATATACACAGCAATCCAGTGATTGTGAGATCAAGGCCACAAGGGGTTAGAGGTCAGTGTTCTGAAGCCCACACGAGGGTATGGGCGACCCTCCGATACAGCGATAAACAAACACACACGCACACACACACAGACATTCCGAAATTCCCGATGGCTGTCCGTCCTGTGGTATAACCGACGTTGCTAACTATTTTTGTTGTCGACGAATTTGGAGAGAGAGAGAGAGAGAGAGAGAGAGAGAGAGAGAGAGAGAGAGAGAGAATGTAAGACAATCGGTCTTACGGCGTAACTGTAATGGACAAGCATATTCTCTCTCTCTCTCTCTCTCTCTCTCTAATCTCATAATAAATATAGCGTTTCACTGGATGTAATTAATACCACATACATTTACATAAGATAAGGTTCAGCTTTTTATGTCGTCTCCGGGAGCGAGGAATTAATTCAAACAGAAGACAGGCGAAGGGCGGAAGGGAAGGAGCAATTGACAGAGGAAGGGGCAAAGAAGAGACGAGAGAGAGAGCGAGAGAGAGGGAAAGATCGTGGGAATAAGGGAAAAGTGCAGAGAATAGGGGAGCTGTCGGAGAGAGAGCGAGACAAAGAGATAGGGGAAGAGAGAGAGAGTGAGAAAGAGAGAGAGAGGGGAGGGGAGGGGGTGAGGAAGAAAGAAGTGAAGCAGAAGAGGAGGATGTGGTAAAAGTATGAAGATAACGAAGAGGGTGGAGGAAGGAAGAGGAGAGAGAGGAAGGGTCGACGAAGATGGAAATAAAGAGAGGGAGAGGGAGAGGAAACGAGAGAATGGAAGAGGAATCAGATAATAAGAAGGGGCGAGACGAAGGTGTATAAAGAATAATGTAATTGCTGGACCAGAGGCAGGGGAAACGTCAGCCATGACAGGAGTGTGTGTACTTATCTGTTTATAGTTGCAGGGGTCGAGTCTCAGCTCCTGGCCCCGCCTCTTATCTTGCCGCTTGGCAGATTTACTCTCTTCGGGGGCTCGTGGGTCCTGTCATACCTCTTCTTAAAATCATATATAAAATATCTGTCGTTAGTTTCCTACTGTGCCCACGTGTACCGGATTCCTGCCTCTCGAACTGCCTATCCCTGTCCACCCACTCTTGTCCTCTGAATATTTTGTATGTCCTTATCACATCTCTTCTTATAGCCTCTAATGTCGTCAAGGTAAGTACCATTTAAGTCTGAGACTAGTCTTGTTCCATACCTTTACACCATCATTAGTTTCTTTATCACAAGAGGGTTTTATGGTGGTGCTACATACTCCAAGACGGGCCTGACATGTGCTGTGTACTGGGCCGCTAAGGACTCTTTGTTGAGGTTCCTGAAGGCTGCTCTTAGGTTCAACCATACGAACGCTTGTTTATTTTTTTACCCTACTGAAATGCCCATAATTTCCCCAACTCCAAGCAAAGACAACATTGGTGTGGGTGTAGTTTACCCCCACTATATGGGGGAAGGGGAGGGCCATTAGTTAGGGGGGATGTAAATAGGGGATGGAAGGTGGCTGAGATGGGAGGTGAGGGGGGTAGCGAAGAGGAGTGTATGGATAAGGGGGAGGGGAGCAGTGACTGGACACACACACAAACACACACCCACACAACACACACACACACACACCACACACACACACACACACACAACCACACACACACACAGACACACAAACACCCACCCACACAACCACACACACACACAACCACACACACACACAACCACACACACACACACACACACACACACACACAACACACACACACACACACACACACTGCAAACTTTCACTGGTACTTTTCGCCCAAGTGTAGAGCTTTATCACGGGTGAAACGTTCTCCCGATAAAATGGTGTTCAGCAGCTTACTTCACTGTGTTCATAACAATGACCAGTGAAGGCTTGATCCTCCGTCCGTAAGCGTCACTCGCAACCTGATCAATCAGGCTGTGGGTGCTGCATCTGTGCGTTGACGATCGTGGGGTGTCGGAGGGAGGGACGCCTCACATCATGACGTTTCCAAGATGAGGCTCGAAATTACGTCTATCTGACGCAATATGCAGTTTCGTCTGACGTGGCTGCAGACGGCCTCTTTCGACGTGACGTCACAAGATGTCACAAAATGCACGTCTGGACAGTCACTTGTAACTGTGTTCCTTGGTGACGTCACTTACGAGTGCGCAGGTGCTCGCTGGTGACGTCATTTACGAGTGCGCAGGTGCTCGCTGGTGACGCCACTGAAATCCACAAAATTACTTTTAAAATCCTCAAAATTAGTTTTAAAATCCTCAAAATTACTTTTAAATCCTCAAAATTACTTTTAAAATCCTCAAAATTACTTTTAAAATCCTCAAAATTACTTTTGAAATCCACAAAATTACTTTTAAAATCCTCAAAATTTCTTTTAAAATCCCCAAAATTACTTTTGAAATCCTCAAAATTACTTATAAAATCCACAAAATTATTTTTGAAATCCACAAAATTACTTTTAAAATCCTCAAAATTACTTTTAAAATCCCCAAAATTACTTTTGAAATCCACAAAATTACTTTTAAAATCCTCAAAATTACTTTTAAAATCCTCAAAATTACTTTTGAAATCCCCATAACTGCGTTTGAAATCCACAAAATTACCCTTGAAATACATAAAGCAATAACTTCCACCAGCTTTCAGTATGGATCACTTTGTTTCAGGTCATCGCCGGACTTGTCACCATTCACTCGCTGTCACCATTCACTCGCTGTCACCATTCACTCGCTCTCACCATTCACTCGCTCTCACCATTCACTCGCTCTCACCATTCACTCCCTCTCACCATTCACTCGCTCTCACCATTCACTCGCTCTACCATTCACTCGCTGTCACCATTCACTCGCGTCACCATTCACTCGCTCTTCACCATTCACTCGCTCTCACCATTCACTCGCTCTCACCATTCACTCGCTGTCACCATTCACTCGCTCTCACCATTCACTCGCTCTCACCATTCACTCGCTCTCACCATTCACTCGCTCTCACCATTCACTCGCTCTCACCATTCACTCGCTCTCACCATTCACTCGCTGTCACCATTCACTCGCTGTCACCATTCACTCGCTCTCACCATTCACTCGCTGTCACCATTCACTCGCTGTCACCATTCACTCGCTGTCACCATTCACTCGCTGTCACCATTCACTCGCTCTCACCATTCACTCGCTCTCACCATTCACTCGCTCTCACCATTCACTCGCTCTCACCATTCACTCGCTCTCACCATTCACTCGCTCTCACCATTCACTCGCTCTCACCATTCACTCGCTCTCACCATTCACTCGCTCTCACCATTCACTCGCTCTCACCATTCACTCGCTCTCACCATTCACTCGCTCTCACCATTCACTCGCTCTCACCATTCACTCGCTTAGCGTCTCAGAAAAATAAATAAGGGGTTACTGTTTATTTTTTTAGCACAGGACTATAAGCAGAAAAAGACACAGTCACCATCACTCATTCAACAGCTGTTTGTGAAGATCTTACAAGTCGGATGACAACTCCGAAATGGGTACCTGATGTTTGTAGTATGGTGGCCAAGTGGACTAAGGCATCAAGAAATTCACTTAGCAACTCAGGAAGCTGGTTAAATGTGTCGGGTTCAATCCCCAGCGAGTCGCTTTATTGTTTGCTTAGAAACTACTTGCTCGTGGATGCCCTGATGCCCAAGAAAGAGATGCCCTGATGCCCAAGAAAGGGTTGCCCTGATGCCCAAGAAAGAGAAAATGAGAGCAATTACAGACGAGACATGTCAAAATCTGGTTTACCTCCTGTGTTGAACGAGTGGGAGGGAAGGAGGGTGGGAGAGGAGGGAAGGAAGGAGGGAGTGAGAGAGGGAGGAAGGAGGGAGGGAGTGTCTTTGAAGACTGTGTGTGGTATGAGTGTGGGTGATAACATTGTAATGACCAGAGCTCTAGCACACGGGGTCCTTCATTTAATTACTGAGAACTGCTGGTATGACCTTCCTTATACTGGATAATACTGTGTTAGTGCTACCAACCATATCAGTGGTGGTGGTGGTGGTTGTTAGTGGTGGTGGTGGTTGTTAGTGGTGGTGGTGGATGTTAGTGGTGGTGGTGGTTAGTGGTCGTGGTGGTTGTTGTTAGTGGTGGTGGTGGTTGTTAGTGGTGGTGGTGGTTGTTAGTGGTGGTGGTGGATGTTAGTGGTGGTGGTGGTTGTTAGTGGTGGTGGTGGTTGTTAGTGGGTGGGGGTTGTTGTTAGTGGTCGTGGTGGTTGTTGTTAGTGATGGTGGTGGTGGTTGTTTGTGGTGGTGATGGTGGTTTGTGGTGGTAGTAGAGGTTGTTGTTAGTGGTGGTGGTTGTTGTTAGTGGTGGTGGTGGTGGTGGTTGTTAGTGGAGGTGGTTGTTAGTGGTGGTGGTGGTTGTTGGTGGTGGTGGTGGTTGTTAGTGGTGGTGGTGGTTGTTGGTGGTGGTGGTGGTTGTTAGTGATCGTCGTGGTTGTTAGTGATCGTCGTGGTTGTTGTTAGTGGTCGTGGTGGTTGTTGTTAGTGGTCGTGCTGGTGGTTGTTAGTGGTGGTGGTTGTTTGTGGTGGTAGTAGAGGTTGTTGTTAGTGGTGGTGGTGGTTTGTGGTGGTAGTAGAGGTTGTTAGTGGTGGTGGTGGTTTGTGGTGGTAGTAGAGGTTGTTAGTGGTGGTAGTAGAGGTTGTTAGTGGTGGTAGTAATGGTGGTGGTGGTTGTTGTTAGTGGTGGTGGTTTGTGGTGGTAGTAGAGGATGTTAGTGGTGGTAGTAGAGGTTGTTAGTGGTGGTAGTAATGGTGGTGGTGATTGTTAGTGGTGGTGGTGGTGGTTTGTGGTGGTAGTAGAGGTTGTTAGTGGTGGTAGTAGAGGTTGTTAGTGGTGGTAGTAGTGGTGGTGGTGGTTGTTGTTAGTGGTGGTAGGGGTGTTATGGTTGTTGTTCTTCTAATCATCCTGCTACCTAATATTTGAAGAAAATTATTTGTTTTAATCTATTTTTCAATTTAGAGGACACACACACACACACATATATATACAACAGGCCTAGTATCTAATCGACATGTGCCTAGGACAAAATGGTAACTAACACACACACACACACACACACACACAATAGCTTTAAGAAGAGGTATGATAAAGCTCATGGCGCAGGGAGAGTGACCCAGTAGCGGCCAGTGAAGAGGCGGGGCCAGGAGCTATGACTCGACACCTGCAACAACAACTAGGTGAGTCACACACACATACACACACACACACTAGTTACCATCCCCCTGCTATCACAACCACCATCCCTATCACAACCACCATCCCTATCACAAACACCATCCCTGCTATCACAACCACCATCCCTGCTATCATAACCACAATCCCTGCTATCATAACCACCATCCCTATCACAACCACCATCCCTATCACAACCACCATCCCTATCACAACCACCATCGCTATCACAACCACCATCCCTACTATCACAACCACCATCGCTGCTATCATAACCATCCCTATCACAACCACCATCGCTGCTATCACAACCACCATCCCTACTATCACAACCACCATCGCTGCTATCATAACCACCATCCCTACTCTCACAACCACCATCCCTGCTATCATAACCACCATCCCTACTATCACAACCACCATCGTTATCACAACCACCATCCCTACTATCACACCCACCATCCCTACTATCACAACCGCCATCCCTACTATCACAACCACCATCGCTATCACAACCACCATCCCTACTATCACAACCACCATCGCTGCTATCACAACCACCATCCCTGCTATCACAACCACCATCCCTGCTATCATAACCACCATCCCTACTATCACAACCACCATCCCTGCTATCACAACCACCATCCCTACTACCACAACCACAATCCCTACTTTCACAACCACCATCCCTGCTATCACAACCACCATCCCTGCTATCACAACCACCATTCCTGCTATCACAACCACCATCCCTACTATCACAACTACTATCCCTACTATCACAACCACAATCCTTACTTTCACAACCACCATCCCTGCTATCACAACCACCATCCCTGCTATCACAACCACAATCCCTACTATCACATTTACCATCCCTACTATCACAACCACAATCCCTACTATCACAACCACCATCCCTGCTATCATAACCACCATCCCTATCACAACCACCATCCTTGCTATCACAACCACCATCCCTGCTATCACAACCACCATCCCTATCACAACCACAATCCCTACTATCACAACCACCATCCCTACTGTCACAACCACAATCCCTACTTTCACAACCACCATCCCTGCTATCACAACCACCATCCCTATCACAGCCACCATCCCTATCGCAACCACAATCCCTACTATCACAACCACCATCCCTGCTATCACAACCACCATCCCTATCACAACCACCATCCCTACTATCACAACCACCATCCCTACTATCACAACCACCATCCCTACTATCACAACCACAATCCCTACTATCACAACCACCATCCCTACTATCACAACCACCATCCTTGCTATCACAACCACCAACATTCAGATAAGGTATCCACGGCACACGCCACACCGCCCGCCCCACGATAGCCACACGATAACCTCAAGGAGTCTCCAGATAATGGAGATAAGGTAAGCCGGCATCAAGTCGCAGGTTTTCATATCTGTCAAACTTGTAATTAACCCTGAACTAGAAGCCGTGAAGGCTCGATCCTCCGGCTTGAAATTGCGCGAACCCTAGCGTGAATTAGTGGAAATTCTTCCCTACGTTCCTCTTTTTCCCTCTTATCTCACCTGTGTGAGAGAGGTGGAGGAGGGACCAGGTGAGACATGACCAGGACATACAAAATCTCTCTCTCTCTCTCTCTCTCTCTCTCTCTCTCTCTCTCTCTCTCTTCCGCAAAAAGTAGTCAGGTTCAGTTTCTTCAACATGAGCGTCAAGATGACGCTTAGGCGTCAAGACGACTCTCGTGCGTCAAGACGTCGGTCGTGCGTCAAGACGTCGCTCGTGCGTCAAGATGACGCTTGTGCGTCAATTAACGTCATATATATATTGGTAGTTACGACGCTTTGTGTCTCCGTACGTCGGATGAGATTTGTTTATTAACGAAAATGGCTGTAAGGGTCTCGTTAGTGTCTACTCTCGTTAGTGTCTCGTTATCTGGAACAACCTCGCTGGTAACATGCGATGTTGTCAGTGCACCACAATCTTAAACTGGTTGCTTACTTGTTCGTTACTTGTGCGTTACTTGTGCTTAAATTTATAAATACTACCGCTGGTTACTTCAGACATCGTTAGTGACAACCAGCGTTACTGCACACGTACATATTACCAGCGTTACTAAACTACAATTGTTACAACAATTAACTCCCCTCCCAAATACAATCTTGACCTCTGTAATCACAGATTTTTACGACACCCCTTTAATGAACCTTCTGTAATCCGAGTGTTTATTTATGCGTTACCTCGTTACTGCAGCACCTCCCGGGTACTGGCAGCCTTACGTTACCAGCACCTCCCCGGGGTACTGGCAGCTACGTTACCAGCACCTCCCCGGGGTACCAGCAACTGCGTTAACTCGTTACCAGCACCTCCCCGGGGTACTGGCAGCTACGTTACCAGCACCTCCCAGGGTACCAGCAACTACGTTAACTCGTTACCAGCACCTCCCGGGGTACTGGCAGCTACGTTACCAGTCACCTCCCGGGGTACCAGCACTCGTTAACTCGTTACCAGCACCTCCCGGGGTACTGGCAGCTACGTTACCAGCACCTCCCGGGGTACTCAGCAACTGCGTTAACTCGTTACCAGCACCTCCCGGGGTACTGGCAGCTACGTTACCAGCACCTCCCGGGTACGGCAGCTGCGTTACCTCGTTACCAGCACCTCCCCGGGGTACCAGCAACTGCGTTAACTCGTTACCAGCACCTCCCCGGGGTACTGGCAGCTACGTTACCAGCACCTCCCCGGGGTACCAGCAACTGCGTTAACTCGTTACCAGCACCTCCCCGGGGTACTGGCAGCTACGTTACCAGCACCTCCCCGGGGTACTGGCAGCTGCGTTACCTCGTTACCAGCACCTCCCCGGGGTACTGGCAGCTGCGTTACCTCGTTACCAGCACCTCCCCGGGGTACTCTGCTTGACCTCCTGTAATACAATTATACAAAAACTTGATTGTATATTATTGTGTAAAGGAAGTGATTTGTCAGCATTGGAATGATTGTGTGGGTGTATTGTGTGTGTTTGTGTGTGTGTGTGTGTGTGTGTGTGAGTGTGTGTGTGTGTGTGTGTGTGTGTGTGTGTGTGTGTGTGTGTGTGTGTGTGTGTGTGTGTGTGTGTGTGTGTGTGTGTGTGTGAGTTTACTGACTGTCAAGTTTACCACTTAATCACACTTTTTGTTCAGTTAAAAATCTATAATGACAGGAATGCCAGGAAGGGAAATCCAGGGATGGCTCCAGAATTTCTATATAGGAGGGGCTTAGGGGGTCACACTCATCTTTTTTGGGGGCGGCGGATGATGGAGATTATAGGGGCTGCAGCCCCCTTGTCATCCCCCCTGGGGGAAAAGGAATATAATTGGGATAATGATGGGAGTGAAAATATCAGCCAAAGTACAAGTTTCTCTGCTTTCTTCAGTATACAGTCAGCTGTTTTTGACAGCTCCGTCCCCTAGCCTCTTCCAGGTCTCACTCAACTCCTAAATTCGTCCTTTGTCTGTCTCCATCTATCCATTTTCATTAATCCTCCTTCGCTACTGGTAAATATGAACGCTTAACGAGGAATCGTACCTTTAAATCAACGAGGCCTCGTTAAAAGATTTCTCAGCTGTTCCAAGATAGCGAGTCAGCCACGATATACAATCTACAAATTATATCTCGATGGATATGTAGTCTTGACTGGTTGTTAAACGAGGTTGTTATTGAACAGTGAGGGATGGGGACCGGTAGTCCTCAGACTACTACTACTATTACTACTACTACCACCACTCCCACCATTATTATTTCCCACCACCACCCACACAACCCCTCCCCCCCGCCCAACACCATCGGAGCAACATCAACAAAGCCGCAGGCACCAGCATCTCCCCTTGAGGTTCTGAACACATTGATAAGGACGGCCAAGTAGGTGTTATCATGGGCGTACCAGGCACTGCTGAGCAGAGGGTGATAACCCACCCAGCCACCCAGATAACTCAGTAGTGTAAACAAGATAACAGGTGGGTGGCCACTCGCTCGCGTGCCCGCCCCAGGCAAGGTCAGTGAAGAAGGTGAGAAGTCAGGTGGTCACTGGAGGAGTTGAGAGGTCACAGAGTAGATAAGACTTCACGTGAACACAGGAGACGAGGTCAAGCAATCACCAGTGAAGGTTCACGGGATCACAACAACATTGGAGCAGTGCAACAGGCCTACTGGCCCATGCTAGGCAGGGCTTTCTCTGAACCAACCTTACCCACTCTCATATACGTCTAGCCTATTTTTAATGCTGTCGAAGCTGTTAGCTTCCATTACTTGGCAGATTGTTCTATTCGTCCAGAACTCTAGTGCCAAATCAATATTTCCCCCCTAGTCTTTCTAAATCTAATGTCATCCCAACTTTAATCCACTATTCCGTATCCCTTCTTGGTTAGGTGTTTTAAGCACTTTATTCAGATCTTCCTTGTGTGATCTTCCTTGTTTACGTCCACAGAATGGATATGGGGTGCACAATAAACTAGCCACCTCGGTGGCAAATACTATCACTGTTTATGCCGGGTTACCACTAATATACTTCAATTATATCTCCCCTCATTCTACGTCTTGTAAGTGTATCTTCAGGTCTCCCATTCTATCTTCCTCTGATATGCCTTATACAACGGATTAATTTTATATTTCTCTGTATGTTTTCCAATTGCATATTTATTCGTTCTGTAGAGACCAGAACTGTGCCACGTAATCTAAATGAGGTCTTACTAGAGCTGTAGAATATTTTTTGCTCTCGTATTGATTATATACTTCCTGATACAAAGCAAGGCAATATTCTAGCCTTGTTATGCACACTTAGGCACTGGTGTCTGGGTTTAAGATGTCTGCTTACCATCACTCTCAAGACCTTTTCGCATTCTGTGTGATCAGAGTTCCATATTATTTAGTTTGTCAAAGCATAATTTTTATTCCCAAGGGTTAGAACTCTGCACCTATCTACGGTGTACTGTATCTGCCACTTTTTGAAGTTTTACGGGAATTGCGACTTTTGTCGCAGAAAATGTCCCTTTTGGCAATAAACTACACCTTTGAGTCCACACAATACTTACCAAACTGGCTGTTCACTCCAATGGCATTCTTAGGTAAAAATGCCACATATCACCGGTGTACCGCCCCTTCTTTTAATAATACCAATAGCCTTTTCATATCTTCATAGCAACTCCTCGCTCTGAGCCGTTCTGACATCATTACCTCCAGCACTCGGGCAAGC
Organism: Cherax destructor; assembly: GCA_009830355.1. Classification (NCBI taxonomy): domain Eukaryota; kingdom Metazoa; phylum Arthropoda; class Malacostraca; order Decapoda; family Parastacidae; genus Cherax; species Cherax destructor. Next base: position 654,881 of record WNWK01000002.1, read on the forward strand.
GATGGGTTCATTTCTTCTCTCAGTCAGGATAGAACTCAACCTGCCAACAAAATCCTCCACCCCAGCGCCAGGAAGAGAGACTCATCCTATTCTACCTGTCTCTCTCACAAGGCACAGTTCATGTATCTTACATGAGAGTCCCCCAACAACAACAATTGGCTTACCTTCATATATTTTCTTACCATCCTGCCAGTTCGTTGCTACGACCGAGATGACAGTAAACAGAGTCGTAGTTCGGTGGTCTTGAAGGACAGCGATGGTACTGTCAGTAGTCTTGAGCGCAGTTCCAAGACACTGACACATGTGCAACGCTGGGGTTTCTTTACTGCGGAAACGTTTCGCCAACGAGTGGCTTCCTCAGTCCAATACAGAGAAGAATTGTTGAAGATCAGAGTTTTGAGGTAATCAGTCCAGCCTGTGAGAAATCAGGAAAGCGATTGCAATTTCAATATATTTTTAAAAATGGTTATTATGCTTATTGTGATATCACAGGTTTACTGTGATATTATTATTATTATTATTATTAGTTATTATTATTATTATTATTATTTCAACAAACCGGCCGTATCCCACCGAGGCGGGGTGACCCAAAAAGAAAAACAAAAGTTTGTCTTCATAACTTGAGTAATGTATACAGGAGAAGGGGTTACTAGCCCCTTGCTCCCGGCATTTTAGTCGCCTCTTACGACACGCATGGCTTACGGAGGAAGAATTCTGTTCCACTTCCCCATGGATTATTATTATATATATATATATTATATATATTCTGGAAGAAAAAATACCACAGCAAAAATAGGAAATAAAACGTATTTGTAAGCACCTGAAATCGCTCAGGTTTAATCTCCTAGTTTCACTGTGATATTATTTTCATATATAAACCATTTTTCTTCCTCTCCATCTCTCCATATTCTAGTCTCTCCTGCCTGTCTCTCACCCCGCGCCCCTCCCCAGTAATCTGTGTCTCCCCCAGGGTATCTGATCTAAGCAATTAGTAATCACTCGTAGCTCGTGTTGATAGCTCCCCTGGGCGTCTCTCGTGTCCACTCTTGATAAGTCAATCTCTTGCTTTTGTCCGCCTCAAGTGAGCGTTTGGCTGTCGAGAGATATCGGTGGGCTGTACTCACCTAATTGTGGTTGCTGGGGTCGAGACTCAGCTCCTGGCCCTGCCTCTTCACTGTTCGCTACTGTGTGTGCGTGCGTGTGTGCGTGTGCGTGTGTACTCACCTAATTCATCTAATTGTGGTTGCAGGAGTCGAGTCATAGCTCCTGGTCCCGGCTCTTCACTGGCCGATAGTGTGTGTGTTCTCTGAACTGAACAATTTTTTTTTTTATTAACACATCGGCCGATTCCCACCAAGGCAGGGTGGCCCGAAAAAAAACTTTCATCATCATTCACTCCATCACTGTCTTGCCAGAAGGGTGCTTTACACTACAGTTATAAAACTGCAACATTAACACCCCTCCTTCAGAGTGCCGGCACTGTACTTCCCATCTCCAGAACTCAAGTCCGGCCTGCCGGTTTCCTGAATCCTTCATAAATGTTACTTTGCTCACACTCCAACAGCACGTCAAGTATTAAAACCATATGCCTCCATTCACTCCTATCAAATACGCTCACACATGCTTGCTGGAAGTCCAAGCCCTCGCACACAAAACTTCCTTTACCCTCCTCCAACCTTTCCTAGGCCGACCCCTACCCCGCCTTCCCTCCACTACAGATTTATACACTCTCGAAGTCACTCTGTCTCGTTCCATTCCTCTACATGTCCAAACCACCTCAACAACCCCTCCTCAGCTCTCTGGACAATCGTTTTGGTAATCCGCACCTCCTCCTAATTTCCAAACTCCGAATTCTCTGCATTATATTCACACCACACATTGACCTCAGACATGACATCTCCACTGCCTCCAGCCTTCTCCTCGTTGCAACATTCATCACCCATGCTTCACACCCATATAAGAGCGTTGGTATAACTATACTCATACATTCCCTCTTTACTTCCATGGACAAGGTTCTTTGTCTCCACAGACTCCGAAGTGCTCCACTCACCCTTTTCCCTCATCAATTCTATGATTCACCTCATCCTTCATAGACCCATCCGCCGACATGTCCACTCCCAAATATCTGAATACATTCACCTCCTCCATACTCTCTCCCTCCAATCTGATATCCAATCTTTCGTCACCTATTCTTTTTGTTATCCTCATCACCTTACTCTTTCCTATATTCACTTTCAATTTTCTTCTTTTACACACCCTACCAAATTCATCCACCAACCTCTGCAGCTTCTCTTCAGAATCTCCCAAAAGCACAGTGTCATCAGCAAAAAGCAACTGTGACAACTCCCACTTTGTATTTGCTTCTTTATCTTTTAGACCAACACCTTTTGCCAAGACCCTTGCATTCACTTCTCTTACAACCCCATCTATAAATATATTGAACAACCACGGTGACATCACACATCCTTGTCTAAGGCCCACTTTTACTGGGAAATAGTCCCTTCCCTCCTACACACTCTAACCTGAGCCTCACTATCCTCATAAAAACTCTTCACTGCTTTCAGTAACCTTCCTCCTATTCCATACACCTGCAACATCTGCCACATTGCCCCCTATCTACCCTATCATACGCCTTTTCCAAATCCATAAATGCCACAAAAACATCTTTACCCTTATCCAAATACTGTTCACCTATATGTTTCACTGTAAACACTTGGTCTACACACCCCTACCTTTCCTAAAGCCCCTTGTTCATCTGCTATCCTGCTTTCTGTTTTACTCTTAATTCTTTCAATAATAACTCTACCATACACTTTACCAGGTACACTCAACAGACTTATTCCCCTATAATTTTTGCACTCTCTTTTGTCCCCTTTGCCTTTATACAAAGGAACAATACACGCTCTCTGCCAATCCCTAGGTACCTTACCCTCTTCCATACATTTATTAAATAATAGCACCAACCACTCCAAAATTATATCCGCACCTGCTTTTAACATTTCTATCTTTATCCCATCAATCCCAGCTGCCTTACCCCTTTCATTCTACCCACTGCTTCACGAACTTCCCTACACCCACAACTGGCTCTTCCACACTCCTACAAGATGTTATTCCTCCTTTGCCCTACACACGAAATCACAGCTTCCTGTCTTCATCAACATTTAACAAATCCTCAAAATATTCTCTCCATCTTCCCGATACCTCTAACTCTCCATTTAATAACTCTCCTCTCCTATTTTTAACTGTCAAATCCATTTGTTCTCTAGGCTTCCTCAACTTATTAATCTCATTCCAAAACTTTTTCTTATTTTCAACAAAATTTGCTGATAACATCTCACCCACTCTCTCATCTGCTCTCTTTTACATTGCTTCACCACTCTTTAACCTCTCTTTTCTCTCCATATACTCTTCCCTCCTTGCATCACTTCTACTTTGTAAAAACCTCTCATATGCTAACTTTTTCTCCCTTACTACTCTCTTTACATCATCATTCCACCAATCGCTCCTCTTCCTCCGCACCCACTCGCCTGTAACCACAAACTTCTGCTGAACACTCTAACACTACATTTTTAAATCTACCCCATACATTTTCGACCCCATTTCCTACACTCTCACTAGCCCATCTATCCTCCAATAGTTGTTTATATCTTACCCTAACTGCCTCCTCTTTTAGTTTATAAACCTTCACCTCTCTTTTTCTTACTGATTCTATTTTCCTTGTATCCCATCTACCTTTTACTCCCACTGTAGCTATAACTAAAAAGTGATCTGATATATCTGTAGCCCCTCTATAAACATGTACATCCTGAAGTCTACTCAACAGTCTTTTATCTACCAATACATAGTCTAACAAACTACTGTCATTACGCCCTACATCATATCTTGTATACTTATTTATCCTCTTTTTCTTAAAATATGTATTACCTATAACTAAACCCCTTTCTATACAAAGTTCAATCAAAGGGCTCCCATTATCATTTACACCTGGCACCCCAAACTTACCTACTACACCCTCTCTGCATGTTTCTCCCACTTTAGCATTTAGGTCCCCTACCACAATTACTCTCTCATTTGGTTCAAAAGTTCCTATACATTCGCTTAACATCTCCCAAAATCTCTCTCTCTCCTCTACACTCCTCTCTTCTCCAGGTGCATACACGCTTATTATGACCCACTTTTCGCATCCGACCCTTATTTTAATCCACATAATCCTTGAATTTACACATTTATATTCCCTCTTTTCCTTCCATAACTGATCCTTCAACATTATTGCTACCCCTTCCTTAGCTCTAACTCTCTCAGATACTCCCGACTTAATCCCATTTATTTCTCCCCACTGAAACTCGCCTACCCCCTTCAGCTTTGTTTCGCTTAGGGCCACGACATCCAACTTCTTTTCATTCATAACATCGGCAATCATCTCTTTCTTATCATCCGCACTACATCCACAAGTGCTTTCTAAATAGGTCGTCCTGCCTATCCGTACCTATTTACCGTAGTCCTAGTCCCTATTTCAGATCCATATTCCTGACTATGATCCCACATATTTACCTCTTCATTTGTGACTCCAGGATTATGGGTGCCTTGAGGCTGGTGAAGAGGTCTTGATCCGAGGAATTTGAGCTACCATTCCCTTCCTCGGATCAAACTTAGGGCTTTATGACTCATACTGGTTGTGAGCTCTATTATTTTTCGTGCGTGCAGAGAGTTGGGGTCGAGTCTTAGCTCCTGGCCCCGCCTCGTCACCTACAATCGTTCTTAAAAATTAGTCACAATACCTTGGCTGCAACAATTCACAACTTGCCTCAATTCTCTCCCTACCTCCCTCCCTCCCTGCTTACTCTCCCTACCTCCCTCCCTCCCTGCTTACTCTCCCTACCTCCCTCCCTCCCTGCTTACTCTCCCTACCTCCCTACTTACTCTTCCTACCTCCTCTACTTTCCTCCCTACTTCTCTTCCTACTTACTCTCTCTACCTCCCTGCTTTCTCTTCATACCTCCCTTTCTGCTTACTCTACCTCCCTCCCTTTCTGCTTACTCTCCCTACCTCCCTATTTATCAACCTTGCCCACCGTTTCTTCCTCCGTCCTCTCTCCATTTACTAAACAGCAACAATCAAATACTGATTAAGTGCCAGTTGATGATGTCAGCTGGCACTGGAGTGCCTCGGTGATATTCCACGAGTGCCAGTGATGGAGGCTGACTCATGGGCCTTTAAGTGTTTGTTTACAGTTATGTGTTGTTGTGTGTACTCACCTATTTATACTCACCTATTTGTGGTTGCAGGGGTCGAGTCGTAGCTCCTGGCCCCGCCTCTTCACAAATGTGCGTGCGTGCCATACAAAAACGTTCAAATCTGCACTATTGTCACCTGTGGTGCCAAGAATGTGTTGTTCGTGCGGGCAGGTGACGTCTGCCAGACGCAAGAGGGAGTGAGTTACCCAGGACATCTATTGGATGCTGAGACACAGATTGTGGGATCACGCGATGAGGATAAGATGAGGGATGCTCAAGTGTCTGATAAGGATAAAACTTGTAGTGCTTGTGACCTCGAGTGTGTGTGTGTGTGTGTGTGTGACACTAACTCACAAGTCAGTTTAAAAATGCAGATTCTCTGTAAAATGAGATCCAATAAACTCTTGGATCCCATTCATAGCATGTTGGATCCCATTCATAGCATGTTGGATCCCATTCATAGCATGTTGGATCCCATTCATAGCATGTTGGATCCCATTCATAGCATGTTGGATCCCATTCATAGCATGTTGGATCCCATTCCTAGTGTATAGAAAAGCGACTAGCTGGATGGTCTTATGTTGAAAATAATATAAAATACCCACATACGCAGCAGCTGCGTATCTTTATTGATGAAACGTTTCGGCCACACAGTAGGCTTCTTCAGTCGAGTACAGAGACAGAAAGGTGTAGTGAAATGAAGATGTAATCAATCCCTCAACCTTGGTGATAGAGTATCTGATGCGACTACTGGTTGTGAGTGAGGAGGATTGGATCCACTAGTGGGATCCCGTCCCCTGCGACGTCTCCGAGATCTTCCACCTCATCTTCGACAGTATTTAAGACTCCATTCTCATGCTTCAGCTTCATATCGTTCCAGACCATGAAGCTGAACTCTTATCCAGCCCGAGGGACTGACTACCTCATATCTGCAGGCTGAGGGACTGACCACCTCATATCTGCAGGCTGAGGGACTGACTACCTCATATCTCCAGGCTGAGGGACTGACCACCTCATATCTGCAGGCTGAGGGACTGACCACCTCATATCTCCAGGCTGAGGGACTGACCACCTCATATCTGCAGGCTGGGGGACTGACCACCTCATATCTGCAGGCTGAGGGACTGACCACCTCATATCTGCAGGCTGAGGGACTGACCACCTCATATCTGCAGGCTGAGGGACTGACCACCTCATATCTGCAGGCTGAGGGACTGACCACCTCATATATCCAGGCTGAGGGACTGACCACCTCATATCTCCAGGCTGAGGGACTAACCACCTCATATCTCCAGGCTGAGGGACTGACCACCTCATATCTCCAGGCTGAGGGACTGACCACCTCATATCTGCAGGCTGAGGGACTGACCACCTCATATCTGCAGGCTGAGGGACTGACCACCTCATATCTCCAAGGTTGATGGATTGATTACATTTTTATTTCACTACTACACTTGCTGCCTCTGTATTGGACTGAAGAAGCCTACTGTGTAGACTAAAGATACCCTAGGGTGGATGGGTCTTAACTAGGCCGGCGGAGTTGTATAGCACTGGTTTCAAATCTTATCAAATTCCATTTGTCCTGTGAGTTGTTTATAGACACAAGAATTGACTTCACACACACACACACTACCTCTCTCTCTCTCTCTCTCTCTCTCTCTCTCTCTCTCTCTCTCTCTCTCTCTCTCTCTCTCTCTCTACCTCTCTCTCTCTCTACCTCTCTCTCCCCCTCCTTCGGAAGTTACGCATAATAGAATATATATAGACATATCTTTTCTTCCGGCTTAATAAGCTTATCTGCTCCACTATACATTATATCTGCTCCACTATACGTTATATCTGCGCCACTATACGTCACTTGCGGGCCAATACGTTGATCTGGGATACGTGTAATGGCTGATGTGGTTATTAATGACCACAATAACCAAATTTCCTGTGGGATCTGTAGGGTTGATAAGAGAGTTGTGAGTTATCATGTTTGTTTCTGTCTTGTTACTGAGCGTTCTGTTACTGTTGCTGTTCTGTTGTTACTGTTGCTGTTATTGTCTGTACTGTTCTGTTACTGTTGTACTGTTGCTGTTATTGTTGCTGTTCCTGTTACTGTTGCTTTCATAATTTTCATTGTGTGTGCCTTTTTTGTACGCGGTTCTAGTCACGGTATAGTCACAATTACATTCCTTGTCTGTCAGTTTTATGAGAGATATTAGATCTGAAGGGGAAAAAAATATTCATCCAGTGAGGGAGGATTCGAGTCCTGGTGGGCGGGTGTTACCAGCGGGGTCCCTTAAGGATGTGTACTCAGCAAGATAATATTCTCTATCCATAAGGCTTGTCAGAAGGATTACATAATTGCATTTGTCTGCGAAGGATGGCCAGAAATAATCCAGCGCAGGATACAAATAATTTTTGACTATATCCTTACAAGATGGATAATACATGATGGCACGGTTAACATATGGCACGGATAACACATGGCACGGATAACACATGGCACGGATAACACATGGCACGGATAACATAGGGCCCTACGGGAAAAAACATGATGGCACGGTTTAAACATGATGGCACGGATAACACATGAATAACACATGGATAACCAGATAATCACATGGATAACCAGAGTAATCACATGGATAACCCCCATGGGTTATCACAGTGTTACACAACCTTCAAGGAGGGGTCTTATTATTATAATCAAAAGAAGCGCTAAACCACAAGGGTTATACAGCTGGAGGGGTCTTAATCCAAGGCATTGGAGCTACACCTCACATTCTTCACGGGGCTGTACAACCCCTTCGGGTTTTGTGCTTCAAGATGAAATAATAATATATTATTATTATTATTATTATTATTTAATATTCCTTATTATAATAATAATAATATAATTTTTCTTCTTTTTTATCCATCTTTCTCTTAATTTTCCCCTTTCCCCATATTCTTTCTCCCCATTTCCCAGCACTCACACCATTACCGCGACCCTTCAAGAGGAAATGGGTGTGTCTGCGCCATGCTGTGTTAGTGATGGGCAGGGTATGGGGGGTGATGGGACATGTCCCATCACCAGCCATCACCATCACCAATCACCATCACTAACAATCACCATCAACCACCATCACCAACAATCACAATCCACCATCACCATCTATCACAATCACAATCATAAAAAATCACCATCAACAATCACTATCACCAACAATCACAATCACCAACAATCACAATCACTAACAATCACCATCACTAACAAAAGAGTTTATACGTAGCCCGGTCGAGATAGAGAGATAGAGAGAGAGAGAGAGAGATAGTTTACTTTCTCGTTAGCTTTAATTCCCGTCGTTAATTCAAGGTACACAATGACCTTTTATTTCGTTATCTAATCACTCGTTATTTAATCGTCACGTAATAACGCTTGTTCGTTACAGTTCCATTTCCCGTAGCTAATTAAGGAGCGGCGGATCTTACGAGAGTTCCGTGACGCTGCGAGAGTGATGCTGTGACCTGGGTAGTGACCCGTGATGCTGTGACCTGTGTTGTGTGTGTGTGTGTGTGTTTGTGTGTGTACTAAACTCTAGTTGTGGTTGCAGAGTCGAGTCATAGCTCCTGGCCCCGCCTCTTCACTGGCCGCTACTGGGTCACTCTCCCTGCCCCATGAGCTTTATCATACCTCTTCTTAAAGCTATGTATGGAACCTGCCTCCACTACATCTCTTCCCAAACTATTCCACTTCCTGACTACTCTGTGACTGAAGAAATACTTCCTAACATCTCTGTGATTCATCTGAGTCTTCAACTTCCAACTGTGTCCCCTTGTTGCTGTGTCCCATCTCTGGAACATTCTGTCTTTGTCCACCTTGTCAATTCCTCTCAGTATCTTATATGTTGTTATCATGTCCCACCCTATCTCTCCTGTGTGTGTGTATGTTGTGCAATGATTGTTGCCATGGCACCATCTACCACCAACATCTAACAAAACAAAATACCACCACCACCACCACCACCACCACCACCACCACCACCAACCACTACCACCCACCACCACCACCACCACCACCACCACCACCACCACCACCACCACCACCACCACCTACCACCACCACCAACCACCATCTACCACCAACCACCACCACCACTTACCACCCACCAGTACCACCTACCACCACCACCACTTACCACCCACCAGTACCACCACCACCACCACCACCCCACCACCACCATCACCAACCACCACCAGTCCACCTACCACCACCAACCACCATCTACCAACAACCACCCCACCACTTACCACCCCCAATCACCACCACCACCACCCTACCACCCAGTACCACCACCACCCCAACCACCAACCACCCACCAGTCCACCCCACTACCACCACCACCCCATCAACCAAAACCAAAACACCACCCCCACCACCCACCAGTCACCCCACCACCACCACACCCACCAGTACCACCAACCACCACCACCACCCACCAGTACCACCAACCACCACCACCACCAACCACCACCACCACCCACCACCACCACCTACCACCAACCACCCACCAGTACCACCAACCACCACAACCACCCACCACCACCACCACCACCAACCACCACCACCACCACCTACCACCAACCACCCACCACCACCACCTACCACCAACCAGTACCACCTACCACCACCAACCACCCACCACCACCACCTACCACCAACCACCACCAGTACTACCCACCACCACCACTTACCACCCACTAGTACCACCAACCACCACCACCACCACCACCACCACCTACCACCAACCAGTACCACCTACCACCACCACCACCCACCACCACCACCTACCACACCACCACCTACCACCAACCACCACCACCCCACCACCACCACCACCACCACACCATCTACCAACCACCACCACCACCTACCACCACTCCACCAGCACCACCACCAACCACCACACCACCTAACCCACCCCTACCACCACAATCACCTACCACCTACCACCACCACCTAGTACCAACCACCCACCAGTCCACCTACCACCACCAACCACCACTCCCTCCCCACCTCCACCAACCACCCACCTCCACCTACCACCACCACCCCAACCACCCCGTCTATGGTCTGTTTCATCTACCTTCCGTGAATATCCATCTATCCACACTCCATCTTATCTTATCCCTCGATTCTCTCTTCTCTCTCCTCTCTCTCTCTCTCTCTCTCTCTCTCTCTCTCTCTCTCTCCCTCCTCTCTCTCTCTCTCTCTGATTATTATCTGAAGAGTAAAAATTAATCGAAGCAAATATGAAACCTCGAGGTAGTAGAGACAACACACACGTTGGTGGAACTCATGGTATCTACAGTCACTAACAGATCATTGAAACGGTCTCTCCTCTGCATTAGTACAATAGGTATTTACAAAAAGATTAAAGTTCTAATATAGGTATTTTAAAGACCAGTTGGTAAAGCAGAGCTTTATCTGGACAGTGTAAGGGGCCCTGGTCTCTGCAGCCATGATGGTAGTTGACTGTCTTCTTACGGAGACCAGATGGTCATGGACCGACCAGGGGATAGTTGTGCTAGTATACTGCTAGTGGTAGTTACAGCATCAGTAGTTAAAACTCCACTTACTATTTGCACTAATCCTAGTAAATACTCGTGTTTATTGTCGTGTGTGAATTTCCTGTTTGGACATTTTGGTTTACATCCTGGGAGTGTGGGAATGGACGATGGGGAAGCTTTGTTATTATCTGCTCAGTGTAGTCGAGGTGGAAGACCTTCTTTATACTATCTGACTCAGTGTAGTCGGAGTGGAGAATTCTGTTTACTATTCTGACTCGTGTAGTCGAAGGTGGGAACCTTCTGTTATACATCCTGACCTGAGTCGGAGGGTGGGGAGAGAGCCTTCTGTTATACTATCCTGACCTCAGTGTAGTCGAAGGGTGGGAAGAGAGCCTTCTGTTATACTATTCTGACCTCAGTGTAGTCGGAGGGTGGGAAGAGAGCCTTCCACTTCACTATCCTGGATTTTACCCCTCTATCGATTACCCTATATGGCTGGAGGATAGGGAGAGAGCCTTCCGTTTTACTATCATGACCCCGGCTATTCATTTAGGTACACTGTGGTTACTTCTCACTACAGTGTACTGATGTACAGTACACTGTAATGTTCTATCTTCCACATAGCTTAAAACATTGAAATAAAAGTTAAAAACAAGTTTTAAAAACTCACAGGTTTAATAAACCCCCAAGACAGGTTTAAAAACACAGTTCTAAAAGACAGTTTTAAAACCCTTTCAAGGTCCAAACCGTAGATCTTCGCAGTGTCCAAAGGGTCCAAGAATTTAAAAAAAAATTCTATGAAATGGTAGAAATCTTTTTCTAAAGGTAAAACAAAAAGTACAAAATTTGGTGGAAAACTGACGAAATTACACTATCACAAATTTGACTGTGTCGGTGATATTTACATTTCGGCGATTTTGCCTACTTTTACCCCTATTTTAGGCCAATTACATTATTTCAGTTGACCAAATTCTTAGCTATTTCGTTAGTATTACTTCTAGTTTATTGATTGAGCACAAGAAACTGCCCAATCAACTTTATTAAGTAGCTTATAAAATGATCAGAAATTGGTAATTTCGCCAATTTCACACAAAGTTCAAAATATTCCAATTTCAAAACAGCGTCCAGAATAAACAATGCAGGCATTCCTGGCACTAAAATAACATTTCCTCTGTTTATTAGTTACGTTTCCAGGCCTTATAGATGAATTCCAATTTGATTTTTTATTTACATAAAAAAAATTTATTCACACCAAAAAATAGATGAATTACTCTTATGCAATATTGTAATAATTGTATAAACACTATAAGTGCATTTGTAAACGTATATTAGACCCACCAGTTACGTGTATTGGTCGCGTGATGTGATTGTTTACTCTTGAAAATCAGCAAAAATCAAACATTTCCGCTACTTTGAGCTCAATTAGAAGCTATTTTCAGTAATAAAACCAATCAAAATTATCTTTATGTCTGTAATATATCTTCCATTCTATCAAATGAGACCAAGAAACCGTGAATACAACCGTAAAAACCACATGAAAATACACCACAAAGTTGCTGTTTTAATAAAAAACACAGTCGCAGTTTTTTTTCTCATTATGCACTGTGTGCTTCAGGATTTACTTTACCACATAGATGCATTCTCTCATATCTAGGCCCAAATTTACCGATCACATCTTATCTGAATGAGCTGAGCTCATGGCGTAGATCTACGGTCTGGACCCTGTGGGCAATGCATAGATCTACGGCTTGGACCCTCAAAGGGTTAAAAAAAAACAAGTTTAAAGACACAGGTTTAAAAAAAAATCTTTGAAAGAATCACAGGCTAGAAAACAGTAAAAAAAAAAAAAAAGGTTTAAAAACACAGGTAAAAAAAAAAGTTTAAAAAAACCCAAGGTGGGTTATTTGCGATCCTGGTTTAAAAAGGTTTTTAATTCCCGTTCTTCATTTCCCGTTTTCCCTCCAGACATTTCCGGTGTGTAATTCCTGGCGTCAAGATGTTTGGAAGGAGAAAAAACAGGTGTTTACCAGTTAGTTCAGGGAGAGGAATTATGGTTCTTATGCTCTCGTGTCTTTAGAGCGATTTTTCGACATTTGGAAATATCAGTCGTTAAGTCCCTCTTTCACGGAAGTTCTTGTGTGATTTTTATACTATTGAAAGTCAGTTTAGTTATTAATGTCGCCAGTAAACTAGCGGGTAAACTAGCGGGTAAACTAACGGGTAAACTAGCGGGTAAACTAGCAGGTAAACTAGCGAGTAAACTAACGTGTAAACTAGCGAGTAAACTGGCGGGTAAACTAGCGAGTAAACTAACGTGTAAACTAACGTATAAACTAGCGAGTAAACTAGCGAGTAAACTAGCAGGTAAACTAGCAGGTAAACTAGTGAGTAAACTAACGTGTAAACTAGCGAGTAAAATGGCGGGTAAACTAGCGAGTAAACTAACGTGTAAACTAGCGAGTAAAATGGCGGGTAAACTAGCGAGTAAACTAGCGAGTAAACTAGCGAGTAAACTAGCGAGTAAACTAATGAGTAAACTAGTGAGTAAACTAGCGAGTAAACTAACGTGTAAACTAGTGAGTAAACTAGCGGGTAAACTAGTGAGTAAACTAGTGAGTAAACTAGTGAGTAAACTAGTGAGTAAACTAGCGGGTAAACTAGTGAGTAAACTAGTGAGTAAACTAGCGGGTAAACTAGCGGGTAAACTGTTCGTGTGTCGTTATGACTCGGTGTAAACTAGTGAGAGCAAACTAGTGTATCGTTTAATATTGTGAAAATGGAGGGAGGTGGTTTAGTGTATGAACCTCGTGTGTATGCACCTCGTGTGTATGAACCTCGTGTGTATGCACCTCGTGTGTATGAACCTCGTGTGTATGCACCTCGTGTGTAGGAACCTCGTGTGTATGAACCTCGTGTGTAGGAACCTCGTGTGTATGAACCTCGTGTGTATGAACCTCGTGTGTATCAACCTCGTGTGTATCAACCTCGTGTGTATGCACCTCGTGTGTATGCACCTCGTGTGTATGAACCTCGTGTGTATGCACCTCGTGTGTATGAACCTCGTGTGTATGAACCTCGTGTGTATGAACCTCGTGTGTATGAACCTCGTGTGTATGAACCTCGTGTGTATGAACCTCGTGTGTATGAACCTCGTGTGTATGAACCTCGTGTGTATGAACCTCGTGTGTATGAACCTCGTGTGTTGAGTGCACAAACCCCATCTTAAGTGTATTACATATGCATCAAAGACACACCTCTCGTGTAAGACGCCTCAGTCATCTCTGCATTAATGTCGCGTCTAGTAATTTAATCGTGAGATGCGTCCTCGATGTCTCGCTCTCTCCATTAGCCAGCGAGACTCCCAGCTGCATCTCTCATCAGCTGTAATAGCGACCGAAGAAGAAACTCGCGTCCTGACGACGTATCGGAGACACACACACAGTCTAGGGGGCCAGAGACTACAAACCTCACTCAAGGAAGAAGACCTTGGGGTGAGTATAACACCGAGCACATCTCCTGAGGCGCACATCAACCAAATAACTGCTGCAGCATATGGGCGCCTAGCAAACCTAAGAACAGCATTCCGACATCTTAATAAAGAATCGTTCAGGACCCTGTACACTGTGTACGTTAGGCCCATACTGGAGTATGCAGCACCAGTTTGGAACCCACATCTAGCCAAGCACGTAAAGAAACTAGAGAAAGTGCAAAGGTTTGCAACAAAACTAGTCCCGGAGCTAAGGGGTATGTCCTACGAGGAGAGGTTAAGGGAAATCGACCTGACGACACTGGAGGACAGGAGAGATAGGGAGGACATGATAACGACATATAAAATACTGAGAGGAATTGACAAGGTTGACAGAGACAGAATGTTCCAGAGATGGGACACAGCAACAAGGGGACACAGTTGGAAGTTGAAGACTCAGATGAATCACAGGGATGTTAGGAAGTATTTCTTCAGTCACAGAGTTATCGGGAAGTGGAATAGTCTGGGAAGCGATGTATTCTAGGAAGGTTCCATTCATAGCTTTAAGAAGAGGTATGATAAAGCTCATGGCGCAGTGAGAGTGACCCAGTAGCGGCCAGTGAAGAGGCGGGGCCAGGCGCTATGACTCGACCCCTGCAACCACAACTAGGTGAGTACACCTCGAGAAGCCTGTGTGTACTGATAGTTAACTTTCCTGTTCAACCAGAATGTTTGTGCACGCTTAAAATGGTCTGCCATCGTATTTATTGAGGTGTGCCTCCCCCTACAACCCCTACCTCACCACATACCGACCCAACCCACCCCACACCCATCCCACACCCACCCACTCACTCCACCCACTCCACTGCACCCACCCCACTCCACCCACTCCACCCACTCCACTCCACCACTCCACCCACTCCACTCCACCCACTCCACCCACTCCACCCACTCCACCCACTCCACCCACTCCACCCACTCCACCCACTCCACCCACTCCACCCACTCCACCTAAACTGCATATCTCATCTTTCTTCTCTCGGGAATTACATGTCATCGAAATTCTTGGTAAATTTTCCACTCCTTCACGGACCATTCACGGACCATTCACGGACCATTCACGGACCATTGTACGTTAGGTCAGTGATGCGCAAAACCAGGTAATCACTGTATTAATGCTAAATTGGCTGTTATTAGCGGTTATTATGCTTTACTGAAGCTTGCTGGGTAGTAATCACTTGGTACTGTGTGTGTGTGTGTGTGTGTGTGTGTGTGTGTGTGTGTGTGTGTGTGTGTGTGTGTGTGTGTATGTGTGTGTATGTGTACTCACCTAGTTGTCACCTAGTTGTGGTTGCAGGGGTCGAGTCAAAGCTCCTGGCCCCGCCTCTTCACTGGCCGCTACTGGGTCACTCTCCCTGCGCCATGAGCTTTATCATACCTCTGCTTAAAGCTATGTATAGAGCCTGCCTCCACTACATCGCTTCCTAAACTATTCCACTTCCCGACAACTCTGTGACTGAAGAAATACTTCCTAACATCTCTGTGATTCATCTGAGTCTTCAACTTCCATCTGTGTCCCCTTGTTGTTGTGTCCCATCTCTGGAACATTCTGTCTCTGTCCACTTTGTCAATTCCTCTCAGTATCTTATATGTTGTTATCATGTCTCCCCTATCTCTCCTGTCCTCCAGTGTCGTCAGATCGATTTCCCTTAACCTCCCCTCGTAGGACATACCCCTTAGCTCCGGGACTAGTCTTGTTGCAAACCTTTGCACTTTCTCTAGTTTCTTTACGTGCTTGGCTAGATGTGGGTTCCAAACTGGTGCTGCATACTCCAGTATGGGCCTAACGTACACAGTGTACAGGGTCCTGAACGATTCTTTATTAAGATGTCGGAATGCTGTTCTTAGGTTTGCTAGGCGCCCATATGCTGCAGCAGTTATTTGGTTGATGTGCGCCTCAGGAGATGTGTCTGGTGTTATACTCACCCCAAGATCTTTTTCCTTGATTGAGGTTTGCAGTCTCTGGCCCCCTAGGCTGTACTCCGTCTGCGGTCTTCTTTGCCCTTCCCCAATCTTCATGACTTTGCACTTGGTGGGGTTGAACTCCAGGAGCCAGTTGCTGGACCAGGCTTGCAGGCTGTCCAGATCCCTTTGTAGTTCTGCCTGGTCCTCGTCCGATTGAATTCTTCTCATCAACTTCACATCATCTGCAAACAGGGACACTTCGAGTCTATTCCTTCCGTCATGTCGTTCACAAATACCAGAAACAGCACTGGTCCCAGGACTGACCCCTGTGGAACCCCGCTCGTCACCGGCGCCCACTCTGACACCTCGCCACGTACCATGACTCGCTGCTGTCTCCCTGACAGGTATTCCCTGATCCAATGTGTGTGTGTGTGTGTGTGTGTGTGTGTGTACTCACCTAGTTGTACTCACCTAGTTGTGGTTGCAGGGGTCGAGTCAAAGCTCCTGGCCCCGCCTCTTCACTGGCCGCTACTGGGTCACTCTCCCTGCGCCATAAGCTTTATCATACCTCTGCTTAAAGCTATGTATAGAGCCTGCCTCCACTACATCGCTTCCTAAACTATTCCACTTCCCGACAACTCTGTGACTGAAGAAATACTTCCTAACATCTCTGTGATTCATCTGAGTCTTCAACTTCCATCTGTGTCCCCTTGTTGTTGTGTCCCATCTCTGGAACATTCTGTCTCTGTCCACTTTGTCAATTCCTCTCAGTATCTTATATGTGTGTGTGTGTGTGTGTGTGTGTGTGCGTGTGTGTCTACACTCACCTAATTGTGGTTGCAGGGGTCGAGACTTAGCTCCTGGCCCCGCCTCTTCACTGACCGCTGTGTGTGTGTGGGAGCGAAGTTCTGTATGCTCCTTTGAATGTATAATACATAATGTATATATGTATCTTTGTGATTAATCAGTGTATGAACGTTGCTAATCCTGTGACACACCTGTCATGATCATGTGACACACCTGTCATTGTCATGTGACATACCTGTCATGGTCTGTGACACACCTGTCATTGTCATGTGACACACCTGTCATGGTCATGTGACACACCTGTCATGGTCTGTGACACACCTGTCATGGTCTGTGACACACCTGCACTGTCTTGACAGTTGACAGCAGCAGTGGTGGTAGTCGTTGTAGCAACATTGATTTAACAATATTGGTAAAATTAATAGTAGTAGTAGTAGTAGTTGTAGTAGTAATAGTAATAGTGCAAAAGAACAAGAGACTAGAGGAACACAGAGAGTAAGGGAGGGGGTGGTGGGCAGAGGACGTGAAGATACACCTCTCCCCTTCCCCCAGGAAAAAACCCTCCCCCCTCTAAGACGAACCTTCCCTCCTTTGGACAAAATCTATTTTGACTAATGGATCTTCGTAAAAAAAAAAATCCAAGCTGATTCACTTGGCCCTTCACTATGGTTAGCCAGACGTGTCGTGGAAGAGGCTACGTTAGATAAGGGTAGGTCAGGTCAGGTTAGGTTACGTTATGTATGGGTAGGTTAGGTTACGTTATGTAAGGGTAGGTTAGGAAAAATAAACACATAAGCAGTATAATGTGATCCTTTATTGACAACGTTTCGCCCACGCAGTGGGCTTTATCGAGTCACAGACAGATCTACCTGGCGAAACATCCAGGGACCTACAAACACGCATTTCAGAACACCAGTACGCAGGCAGATCTGACGACTCAAGAAATGCCTGTGTTCAACACCGAAATTTACACAACCATTTAATCAACTACAGAAACGCAAGACTCATCGCCAGAGAAGACAACACGCAATACCGAAGAATCCTGGAATCATCACTCATTTGTATATCCAACAACTTCAACCAGAACAACGGCTTCTACAACATAGCTGAACCTATTGCCAAGAAACTTCTTCAACGCTATCCCACCTAGAACTCAAGAATGGTACACTGCAGGTCCTTTAAGTCACACTATGTTATTAACTATCACATGCAGCTATCTCCACCTGACCCAGCATTCTCCACCTGACCCAGCATTCTCCACCTGACCCAGCATTCTCCACCTGACTGTACCCTATATATATCTCCATGTTACTCATTTTCCAGGTAGATCTGTTTGTGACTCGATAAAGCCCACTGCGTGGGCGAAACGTTGTCAATAAAGGATCACATTATACTGCTTATGTGTTTATTTTTCCATTGTGTCGGTATTTTATACCATTTATTTCCAAAGGTAGGTTAGGTTATGTAAGGGTAGGTTAGGTTATGTAAGGGTAGGTTAGGTTATGTAAGGGTAGGTTAGGTTATGTAAGGGTAGGTTAGGTTATGTAAGGGTAGGTTAGGTTATGTAAGGGTAGGTTAGGTTATGTAAGGGTAGGTTAGGTTAGGTTAGGTTAGGTTAGGTTAGGTTAGGTTATGTAAGGGTAGGTTAGGTTAGGTTATGTAAGGTTAGGTTAGGTTATGTAAGGGTAGGTTAGGTTAGGTTAGATAAGGTTAGGTTAGGACAAGTGTTTTGTGACGCGGGTCTTAGACACATGATGACCCGCAGCTGGAGCTTTTTGGTCATCTGACCGAGGCCTTCCGCTGGCTTACCCTTCCAATGGAAGAGTCAATCCAGTCTGCCAAATAAAATTTCTCTGACTCCAAAAGAAGTGATTGATTAATTGGAAATTTAACTGAGTCTTAAAGTGCCTCTTGTTATACGATGTTACTATGATGGTGCTGTAACGAAGGTGGAGGGGGGCGCATACCCCTGGTTAATTGCTTCCCTTACCCCCCCCTCCTTTTACCTTGATCTTTCTCTTGCATACCTCCTTGTTCTCCCCCGTTCTCCTCCTCTTTTCCCCGCCTCTGTATTTATCCTGTTGTTCTCCTTCCCCTTCTCTCCTCTTTTCTCCCCCTTTATCTTTCTCGTCTTATCTTCTTTTCTCCCATTTTCTCTTCCTCCTTGTGCAACAACAACAAGAGTAACGCAGCAAATTTCTAATCAATAATAGAAGTTCATCCTCTATAAAATATTCTACATTAATTTTATCACATAAGGGGAAAAAATCTGTCCCATTTTGAGACCAGGAAATAGTTGTGTTGCTGACGTTTGTGTTGCTGACGTTTGTGTTGCTGACGTTTGTGTCGCTGACGGTTGTGTTGCTGACGGTTGTGTTGCTGACGTTTGTGTTGCTGACGTTTGTGTTGCTGACGGCTGTGTTGTTGACGGATGTGTTGTTGACGGTTGTGTTGCTGACAGCTGTGTTGTTGACGGATGTGGTGTTGACGGTTGTGTTGCTGACAGCTGTGTTGCTGACGGCTGTGTTGCTGACAGCTGTGTTGCTGACGGCTGTGTTGCTGACAGCTGTGTTGCTGACGGCTGTGTTGTTGACGGATGTGTTGTTGACGGTTGTGTTGCTGACAGCTGTGTTGCTGACGGCTGTGTTGCTGACAGCTGTGTTGCTGACGGCTGTGTTGTTGATGGATGTGTTGTTGACGGTTGTGTTGCTGACAGCTGTGTTGCTGACGGTTGTGTTGTTGACGGATGTGTTGTTGACGGATGTGTTGTTGACGGATGTGTTGCTGACGGTTGTGTTGCTGACAGCTGTGTTGCTGACAGCTGTGTTGTTGACAACTGTGTTGCTGACAGCTGTGTTGCTGACAGTTTGGTGCCGAGAAAGGTTTGTTTTTCCTTGTATTTGATATAATTGATTTCGCTCTTGGATAAGAACTCTCAATTTATTTTCGAACATCGAACTTGTAACATCTGAGTCTACAAGCACGTACCATCTCTGAGTCTACAAGCACGTAACATCTGAGTCTACAAGCACGTAACATCTCTGAGTCTACAAGCACGTAACATCTGAGTCTACAAGCACGTAACATCTCTGAGTCTACAAGCACGTAACATCTCTGAGTCTACAAGCACGTAACATCTCTGAATCTACAAGCACGTAACATCTCTGAGTCTACAAGCACGTAACATCTGAGTCTACAAGCACGTAACATCTGAGTCTACAAGCACGTAACATCTGAGTCTACAAGCACGTAACATCTCCGAGCCTACAAGCACGTAACATCTCTGAGTCTACAAGCACGTAACATCTCTGAATCTACAAGCACGTAACATCGAACCTACAAGCACGTAACATCGAACCTACAAGCACGTAACATTGAACCTACAAGCACGTAACATCTCCGAGCCTACAAGCACGTAACATCTCTGAGTCTACAAGCACGTAACATCTCTGAGTCTACAAGCACGTAACATCTCTGAATCTACAAGCACGTAACATCTCTGAATCTACAAGCACGTAACATCTCTGAGTCTACAAGCACGTAACATCTGAGTCTACAAGCACGTAACATCTGAGTCTACAAGCACGTAACATCTGAGTCTACAAGCACGTAACATCTGAGTCTACATGCACGTAACATCTGAGTCTACAAGCACGTAACATCTGAGTCTACAAGCACGTAACATCTGAGTCTACAAGCACGTAACATCTGAGTCTACAAGCACGTAACATCTGAGTCTACAAGCACGTAACATCTCTGAGTCTACAAGCACGTAACATCTCTGAGTCTACAAGCACGTAACATCTCTGAATCTACAAGCACGTAACATCTCTGAGTCTACAAGCACGTAACATCTGAGTCTACAAGCACGTAACATCTGAGTCTACAAGCACGTAACATCTGAGTCTACAAGCACGTAACATCTCCGAGCCTACAAGCACGTAACATCTCTGAGTCTACAAGCACGTAACATCTCTGAATCTACAAGCACGTAACATCGAACCTACAAGCACGTAACATCGAACCTACAAGCACGTAACATTGAACCTACAAGCACGTAACATCTCCGAGCCTACACGTAACATCTCTGAGTCTACAAGCACGTAACATCTCTGAGTCTACAAGCACGTAACATCTCTGAATCTACAAGCACGTAACATCTCTGAATCTACAAGCACGTAACATCTCTGGAGTCTGCACACGTAACATCTGAGTCTACAAGCACGTAACATCTGAGTCTACAAGCACGTAACATCTGAGTCTACAAGCACGTAACATCTGAGTCTACATGCACGTAACATCTGAGTCTACAAGCACGTACATCTGAGTCTACAAGCACGTAACATCTGAGTCTACAAGCACGTAACATCTGAGTCTACAAGCACGTAACATCTGAGTATCAAGCACGTAACATCTGAGTCTACAAGCACGTAACATCTGAGTCTACAAACGTAACATCTGGGGTCTATAAGCACGTAACATCGAGCTTACAAGCACGTAACATCTAGTCTACAAGCACGTAACATCTGAGTTCAAGAATGTAACATCTCTGAGTCTACAAGCACGTAACATCTCTGAGTCTACAAGCACGTAACATCTGAGTCTACAAGCACGTAACATCTGGAGTCTACAAGCACGTAACATCTGAGTCTACAAGCACGTAACATCTGAGTCTACAAGCACGTAACATCTGAGTCTATAAGCACGTAACATCTGAGTCTACAAGCACGTAACATCTGAGTCTACAAGCACGTAACATCTGAGTCTACAAGCATGTAACATCTGAGTCTACAAGCACGTAACATCTGAGTCTACAAGCACGTAACATCTGAGTCTACAAGCACGTAACATCTGAGTCTACAAGCACGTAACATCTCCGAGCCTACAAGCACGTAACATCTCCGAGCCTACAAGCACGTAACATCTCCGAGCCTACAAGCACTCTAGAGTGGTGCTGGAGGAGCCAGGAGTGCCTAAGACAGGCCAGTACTCCACCTCCCACTTGACCCCCTCACACACACACACACTCCTCCCTATTTTTTTTCTACCCCCTTCCCCTCTCCCCTCCTTCCCCTTTCAGAAATCCATGGGAGACTACCATTTTTATGGAATTAAATGGTGGAGAGGGGAGGGGGGAAGCACGAATCGTATGGAAACATCTCCACCTCCACTCCCCCTACCCTCCCCCTCCCCTCCCCAGTGCAGGAAGCCTCTTGGCTTCCAATACTCGAGGGGGGGGGAATATAACCTCTTGAGTGTTGAAAAACCTATTGAACGTAAACCGTTTAAATGTTTTTTGGGTTTTTTTATTGAGTGAGAGACGAGGTGGTTTTAAATGGCCAGGTTTTTTAATGTTGCAGAATCCAAAAATTTTCTTTTTGTGCTGATTGGCGGTTTTTTTTCCCAGTTCTGATCGGAGGTTTTTAAGCTGTTATAGTAATTAATGATGATATATATGATTATATTAGTATTGATGTTGATAACTTTGTCTGTCTGTCTGTCTGTCTCTCTCTCTCTCTCTCTCTCTCTCTCTCTCTCTCTCTCTCTGTATACACAGAAATATACATTTTATTATATGTATATACACACACACAGATATACATCCCAATGTATTTACTCAGATACACACACATACACATTTCCGTGTATATACATATATTTACACCTCTCGGTATTTATACAGATATACCTCTCGGTGAGTGTACACATACACATCTGTGTATATACAGTGATTTACATCTCGGTATATATAAGCACATAAAATTTTAGGTGTATATACTCATATACTCAGGTGTAATTACACTAATTCTGGTATATACACAGTAGGATATTCCATTGACTTGTAAACGTTTCTCAGAAATATTCTGTATTAGCCATTGCCAGAATATTGGTGTACACAAATAATGCCTTTCAAGACAGGTGAAATTGCTGACCTGGAGAATGTACAGAGAACTTTCACGGCACACACAAGTACGATAAAGCACCTAAGCTACTGGGAACGGTTGAAGTTACTCGACTTGTACTCCCTGAAACACAGGCGAGAAAGATACATGATAATATACACTTTGAAAATCCTAGAGGGGTTAGCACCAAATTTGCGCACGAAAATCACTCCCTATGAAAGCAAAAGACTCAGCAGGCAGTGCAACAAACCCCAGTGAAAAGCAGGGGAGCCACGAGTACACTAAGAGACAACACAATAAGTGTCATGGGGCCCACGACTGTTCAACTGCCTCCCAGCATACATAAGGGGATTACCAATGAACCCGTGGCTGTCTTCAAGGCGGCGCTGGACGGGCACCTAAAGTCAGTACCTGAACAACCTGGATGTGGTTCGTACGTCGGTTTGCTTGCGGCCAGCGGTAACAGCCTGGTTGATCAGGCCCTGATCCACCGCGAGGCCTGGTCTCAGACCGGGCCGCGGGGGAGTTGACCCCCGAAACCCTCTCCAAGTATACTCCACGTGTATTATACACATGTATGCGATTATACAATTCCAGGCCGGAATTATATTAGTTACTGTGAAGGGCTTCATACGTATGGGTCTTAATGGGGGGGTGAAGACCCCCTCCTCCTCGCCAACATGGAAGGCATTTAAAAAAAGAAATTTGGACATTATTTTAATTTGTGCGTCTTATGGAACAGGTGGTGGGAAATAAGGGAGAGGGAAAAAAAGAATTGGTAATGGAACAGATGATGGTTTGATCCGCGGCGTTGATGCAGACTCAGGCTTCTGCTTGGGGGGGACCGTACAGATGGGAATCTCATTAAAATTAGTGACTTTAGTGACTTAGCCTAAACGAGAGGCTTGCCTGCCTCCGGGAGGCCAGACTTTTGGCTTCGCTCTTATCTGATGGTTAACTTGTTTATCTACAAATTCGAAAGTAATTTACCCGAATTCGCACATTGGTGGTGACTTTAGATCACTGTCGAGGTTAAGCGTGTATTGGATGACGAATGTATGAGGTATAGTAAGGGATTAATTAATCATAAGCCACAGCCAGTATAGGAATTCGCAGGCAGTGGAGGGCTGTGATTGGTGGACTGGCAGCAGCTGGACCACAACACGTGGTCGCTGCGCGCGCTAAAATGTTGCCATATCTACCTTCACTAATTTAATGTCACCCCTTTTTTTTTAACTCTTTGCATGCCTTAACATCCATAACCCAGCAAAACATTAACGTGAAATGTTAGATATGTAAGTTAAATGTTAATTTGATCACTAGCGCCGTTTTTACGGGCGAAATTGAGTGGATTTTTTTAGAAGTTAGCGCAAAGTTAGCGGTGTGTGTGTGAGAGGGCTGGGTATGGCAAGACTGGCTGCCCAGGTGGTGGTGCTGCCCAGATTTTTACACTAGCGATAAGTGAGTGAGTTAGGGTAGGGGGTCGTGCCCCTGGGGATCCCCTCCCAGGGGTGGGTGCGGTCCATCTGGGGCCCCCACCCCTGGGACAGTGTTAGAGGTTAAATCCCTGACCGTCACGTCAGAAGATGGATGGTTTAATTACTAAAATATGGGCAATATTATATCCACTCGGTGGGAATAAGTCGCGTCGTTTGACTTCATTGCATATACATAATACGCAATAAAATAGAGGGGGGTACAGAAATATTAAATGGTAGACATAGCTCTTGTCCTTCCTCAGGAGTATTTCCTCAACATGTGTCGTACTAGTCGTTGCCACAGACCTATCTAATGGAAAGCATTTCCTGACTGAGGTGTCACTAATCTCAGTTGCTCCACTGGTGAAGTGATGTTTGGACTGTCAGATCACTGGTTGGATTTCCGACATGTCATTTAAAGGATTTGCCACCATTCTCTTCCAGCACCTGAGTGTGGCGGTCCAAAGAGGGAATGCCTGCTCTATCTTGGCCGACGCCCGGGCAGCTCAAGGAACTCCACACACAAATTAAAGAGCTAATAATCTGAACGAATTCACGAACGAGACTCACAGTTTCGTCTACAATTACAAAACTTCTTACTTCCCAAGCCCATTTGACTTCAATAAAAGCGTTAGCGAGATGACCGAGCGCTCTGGAACCCTCGCTAGGGGGACTCAGTGTTCCACTAAGGTGACAGTAAAGCAACAGCAAAGAACTATAGATTGATAGCACTAACATACCACATTAAAGGGACACGTCAGTTCCCCTGTTTTCTAATGTTAGTTGTCCCCTATAATCTACCTTGTCCATAATTACTATCGCATTTGCTTTGTTTCGTAAGGTGAAGTCCAGGATCTTTCCTTAATTCATGGTATAACTTAACAAATCTTTGTTGACAATTGTGTTGCAGAGGTGTGAGCTTTGCTCACACCTCTTGTAAAGCTCACACCTCTGCAACACAATTGTCATCAAAGATTTGTTAAGTTATACCATGAATTAAGGAAAGATCGTAGACTTCACCTTACGAAACAGACAAAGAAAATGCGATAGTAATTATAGACAAGGTAGATTATAGGGGAAGGGCTCTTGATCTAGGAAATTGGATCTGTGCTCCGGTTCCCTGAATGCCTTCCATCAGACTTAATTCAGGGAATTGAAGCACAGATCCAATTCTCTGGATGAAGAGCCCCAGAAGCATTGTACACAACCCTCGCAAAAAGCCTTGAACAATGCGATCGCATTGTAATAGTGCAGAAAAGGTAGGCTGGTATAGTGAGAAGATGGGGTTGTAACTTTCTAACAAACTGAATACTGTACTCCCCAGGCACAGTACTCGCCCCTCGTCCTTTTCTCATTCCCCAGGCACAGTACTCGCCCCTCGTCCTTTTCTCATTCCCCAGGCACAGTACTCGTCCCTCGTCCTTTTCTCATTCCCCAGGCACAGTACTCGTCCCTCGTCCTTTTCTCATTCCCCAGGCACAGTACTCGTCCCTCGTCCTTTTCTCATTCCCCAGGCACAGTACTCGTCCTTCGTCCTTTCTCTTCCCCAGGCACAGTACTCGCCCTCGTCCTTTCTCTCTTCCCCAGGCACAGTACTCGTCCCTCGTCCTTTCTCATTCCCCAGGCACAGTACTCGTCCCTCGTCCTTTTCTCATTCCCCAGGCACAGTACTCGTCCCTCGTCCTTTCTCATTCCCCAGGCACAGTACTCGCCCCTCGTCCTTTCTCTTTCCCCAGGCACAGTACTCGCCCCTCGTCCTTTCTCTTTCCCCAGGCACAGTACTCGTCTCTCGTCCTTTTCTCATTCCCCAGGCACAGTACTCGTCCCTCGTCCATTTCTCTTTCCCCAGGCACAGTACTCGTCCCTCGTCCTTTTCTCTTTCCCCAGGCACAGTACTCGTCCCTCGTCCTTTCTCTTTCCCCAGGCACAGTACTCGTCCCTCGTCCTTTCTCTTTCCCCAGGCACAGTACTCGTCCCTCGTCCTTTTCTCTTTCCCCAGGCACAGTACTCGTCCCTCGTCCTTTTCTCTTTCCCCAGGCACAGTACTCGTCCCTCGTCCTTTTCTCTTTCCCCAGGCACAGTACTCGTCCCTCGTCCTTTTCTCATTCCCCAGTCACAGTACTCGTCCCTCGTCCTTTTCTCATTCCCCAGGCACAGTACTCGTCCCTCGTCCTTTTCTCATTCCCCAGGCACAGTACTCGTCCCTCGTCCTTTTCTCTTCCCCAGGCACAGTACTCGCCCTCGTCCTTTTCTTTCCCCAGGCACAGTACTCGTCTCTCGTCCTTTTCTCATTCCCCCGGCACAGTACTCGTCCCTCGTCCTTTTCTCATTCCCCAGGAACAGTACTCGTCCCTCGTCCTTTTCTCTTTCCCCAGGCACAGTACTCGCCCCTCGTCCTTTTCTCTTTCCCCAGGCACAGTACTCGTCCCTCGTCCTTTTCTCATTCCCCAGGCACAGTACTCGTCCCTCGTCCTTTTCTCATTCCCCAGGCACAGTACTCGCCCCTCGTCCTTTTCTCTTTCCCCAGGCACAGTACTCGTCCCTCGTCCTTTTCTCATTCCCCAGGCACAGTACTCGTCCCTCGTCCTTTTCTCATTCCCCAGGCACAGTACTCGTCCCTCGTCCTTTTCTCTTTCCCCAGGCACAGTACTCGTCCCTCGTCCTTTTCTCATTCCCCAGGCACAGTACTCGTCCCTCGTCCTTTTCTCATTCCCAGGCACAGTACTCGTCCCTCGTCCTTTCTCATTCCCCAGGCACAGTACTCGCCCCTCGTCCTTTTCTCATTCCCCAGGCACAGTACTCGCCCCTCGTCCTTTTCTCATTCCCCAGGCACAGTACTCGCCCCTCGTCCTTTTCTCATTCCCCAGGCACAGTACTCGCCCTCGTCCTTTTCTCTTTCCCCAGGCACAGTACTCGTCCCCATCATTTTCCTCATTCATATAACCTACGTAGACACATAAGTCATAGCACCTTATCATTCTTTACAGATAATATAATTTGCATGAGAATAGCATCTATTAAGAACACTGAAAATCTCCAAGCGGATATAAAGGAAGTCTTGCAGTGGGCCACAGAAAACAATATAAAGTATAATGAGGATAAATTTCAGATACTCCGCTGTCAAAATTTTGAGGAAATTAAAGCCAGAACGGAGTATAAAACTTAAGTGATAATGACAGAGGATTTCACTACCAAGGATCACAACAGTGTTATTATAA
This sequence comes from Cherax destructor, assembly GCA_009830355.1. Lineage (NCBI taxonomy): Eukaryota > Metazoa > Arthropoda > Malacostraca > Decapoda > Parastacidae > Cherax > Cherax destructor. Next base: position 682,490 of record WNWK01000002.1, read on the forward strand.
CGTCAAGAGAATATCCAAAAGCAAGGATCCCAAGCCAATGATGATCCTCTTTAAGTCACTTGTACTCTCTAGGCTGGAATATTGCTGTACACTAACAGCCCATTTCGAGGCGGGCAAAAATGCAGGTCTGGAGAATGTACATAAAAGGAATCCTTTTTCCCTTCAATAGGTGTCTTGCCAGACGTGCACAGACAGTGCACAGACAGTGCACTTCAGATGAACCTCTCAGAGTTGCAACATCCACACACCTCTTTCAGAGTGCAGGAAGTGCACTTCTCACCTCCAGGACTCAAGGCCTACACAATACACATAATATATATATATATATATATATATATATATATATATATATATATATATATATATATATTTATATATATAAACTTTGTAACGAATATATTTTTACCCAGTGACTTTTTGGGTCAAATTGTGCAGTTCATCACTGGAGCAACTATCTTGTTGGGTCGTTATCTTGTTCCTGGTGTAACAATTTACTGCAAGACGTGCATGAACACTCCCAAAAATCTTCTCAGTTTACATAATATACACATTTAACATTTTTAGTAATTTGCAAGTTAAAATGAGATACATTTATGTAGGGCTATATGTACACGTACTATATATATATATATATATATATATATATATATATATATATATATATTAATTTTGCTAAATAACCATTTTCAAAACATCTAAATTAAAGGTTCTCTAAGTATTCTCTCTGTCTCTCTGTCTCTCTCTGTCTCTCTCTCTCTGTCTGTCTCCTGTCGTCTAGAGTAACGTTGTTTATCAAGGTAATAAGGAGGCAGTACAGTCTTGGCTGAGATAACTCCGACGTCTTGTGAGATAACCTCACAGGAAACGCAAGATGTTGCATCCCTTACACCCTTATCCTTCACATCAGTAACCCTTACACCCTTAACCATTACTTCCTTACTCCTTTTGCACTCTTACCCTTTCCCCCCCCCTCACTCCCCTCAGATCACGCAAAACCCGTATGGGTTATACATTGCTGCTGCTGATACAGGAGTAAAATCTTGAGCAAGTTTCCCCTCTCATATTTCTTGATATGTAATGTATCTCTCTCTCTCTCTCTCTCTCTCTCTCTCTCTCTCTCTCTCTCTCTCTCTCTCTCTCACATTATTCTCGTTTCGTTCTTATCGCGAAAAACATCCACTTCCTCCAAAAATTATTTATATTCCCTTGTTTTCTGGTCCTCCCTTCTCTCTCTCTCTCTCTCTCCCTCTTACTCCCCCTCCCTCTTCCCTCTCCTCCCCGCTTCCCTTTCTTCCTCTTCTTCCCACGTCTCTCTTCTCTTCCCTTATATCTAGTGTTTTCTCCTCTTCTGTCTCCAACCCTCTCTTGTCCTCTCTTCTTCTCCCCTTCTTCCTCTCTTCTTCCCCATTTCTTGTCCTCTCTTCTTCCCCTTTCATGTTCTCCCCCCCTTATCCTCCCCTCTTCTTCTTCCCTCTTTCTCTCCCACTCCGAGTTAATAATTAATGTTTCTCCCATATTCACCCATTCGTCGGGTCCTTCCTCAGCTCCTCTTTCCAATCTCATTTTTATATTTTGTTACGATGAGCGAGATAAGAGATTACTGGGTATGAACCACCGCTACAATAGCGATATTTGCTCGTTTAGCGGAGGCGAATGACGTCACTGACTTCCTATAGGGGTCAACGACCCCCACCCCGTTCCATCTATCTTCATTTTTCCACCCCAACCCCAACCCCACTCTCTTTTTTTTTCTCTTGTGATATTCTTGGTTGGTAATCGTTCCAAAAATTCATTTCCTTTACTGGTTAGTTTGCGGAGTCATTTCCTACTGGTTGTGTTGCTGTTTTTTTTCTGTTTGTGTGTGTGTGTGTGTGTGTGTGTGTTGTGTGTGTGTGTGTGTGTGTGTGTGTGTGTATAAGATCATGTGCACCATTCGTGAACGCCCTCTTCCCCCTCCAAACTCGAAGCATTACGAAACAAAATCAAAGCGAATCCCGTACAACGTTTCAGCAACAGGTACGACAAACCCCGAACATGGGATGGACCAGCCTGGTATGGGCCAGTAGGCCTGCTACAGTGCTCCTCCCACATGTTCACATGACTAGAAAATAACCACACACCAGCCTCTAAATGGTCCATAAGACAGGGCCCAAGAGATAGAACTCAATCCCCTGGATATAGGGTTAAGGAGAGGCTTTAATACTCCACACCAGCAGTTCGACTTCCCTCCAGACACACAGCATGTATTATGTATCGTGTATTATGTATCATATATTATGTATCGTGTATCATGCATTATGTATCGTGTATTATGTATCATGTATTATGTATCGTGTATTATGTATCATGTATTATGTATCATGTATTATGTATCATGTATTATGTATCATGTATTATGTATCATATATTATGTACTATGTATTATGTGTCGTGTATCATGCATTATGTATCATGTATTATGTATCATATATTATGTACTATGTATTATGTGTCGTGTATCATGTATTATGTACTATGTATTGTGTATTATGTATCATGTATTATGTATCGTGTATTATGTATCGTGTATTATGTATTATGTATCATGTATCATGTATTATGTATTATGTATCATGTATTATGTATCATGTATTATGTATCATGTATTATGTATCATGTATTATGTATCATGTATTATGTATCATATATTATGTACTATGTATTATGTGTCGTGTATCATGCATTATGTATCATGTATTATGTGTCGTGTATCATGTATTATGTACTATGTATTGTGTATCATGTATCATGTATTATGTACTATGTATTGTGTATCATGTATCATGTATTATGTACTATGTATTGTGTATCATGTATCATGTATTATGTACTATGTATTGTGTATCATGTATCATGTATTATGTGTACTATGTATTGTTATCATAGTATCATGTATTATGTATTATGTATCATGTATTATGTATCATGTATTATGTATCATGTATTATGTATCATGTATTATGTATCATGTATCATGTATTATGTATCATGTATTATGTATCATGTATTGTGTATCATGTATCATGTACCGGGTAACTTGAATATAGTACCAACAAGTTGATGTTTCAGTCACGTGTGTAAAATTTATTTTAATTGACGAAACGTTTCTCCCAAGCGAAACAGCCTTCTTCAGTCCATCACAGGCAGCAGTAGTGGAGAGGTGATTTTAAGGTGATCAGTCCTTCAGGCTGAGGGACTGATCACCTCCAAGACTGAGGGACTGATCACCTCCAAGACTGAGGGACTGATCACCTCCAAGACTGAGGGACTGATCACCTCCAAGACTGAGGGACTGATCACCTCTCAAGGCTGAGGGACTGATCACCTCTCAAGGCTGAGGGACTGATCACCTCTCAAGGCTGAGGGACTGATCACCTCCAAGGTTGAGGGACTGATCACCTCCAAGGTTGAGGGACTGATCACCTCCAAGACTGAGGGACTGATCACCTCTCAAGGCTGAGGGACTGATCACCTCCAAGACTGAGGGACTGATCCCCCTTCAAGACTGAGGACTGATCACTCTTCAAGGCTGAGGGACTGATCACCTCTCAAGGCTGAGGACTGATCACCTCTCAAGGCTGAGGGACTGATCACCTCCAAGGTTGAGGGACTGATCACCTCCAAGGTTGAGGGACTGATCACCTCCAAGGTTGAGGGACTGATCACCTCCAAGACTGAGGGACTGATCACCTCTCAAGACTGAGGACTGATCACCTCAAGGTTGAGGGACTGATCACCTCCAAGACTGAGGGACTGATCACCTCCAAGACTGAGGGACTGATCACCTCCAAGACTGAGGGACTGATCACCTCCAAGACTGAGGGACTGATCACCTCCAAGACTGAGGGACTGATCACCACCAAGACTGAGGGACTGATCACCTCCAAGACTGAGGGACTGATCACCTCCAAGACTGAGGGACTGATCATTTCCAAGACTGAGGACTGATCACCTCCAAGACTGAGGACTGATCACCTCCAAGACTGAGGGACTGATCACCTCCAAGACTGAGGGACTGATCACCTCCAAGACTGAGGGACTGATCACCTCCAAGACTGAGGACTGATCACCTCTCAAGACTGAGGGACTGATCACCTCCAAGACTGAGGGACTGATCACCTCCAAGACTGAGGGACTGACCACCTCTCAAGGCTGAGGGACTGATCACCTCTCAAGGCTGAGGGACTGATCACCTCTCAAGGCTGAGGGACTGATCACCTCTCAAGGCTGAGGGACTGACCACCTGAAAACATACAGAGAGCATAACACCGCCAGAAATTAGGAATTCTTTGTCAGCACTCGTCAGTCACCTCAACTACTTCCTGTGTTATGAATATATTAGTCGTGGGTTAATTTTCACCTTCCCACGCTCCCTAGCTGTAAACAACGACCTGGAGGGTAAACAAAGGAATGATCTGAAGTGTAAACAGAGGAATGACCTGGAGTGTAAACAATGACATGGAGTGTAAATCACCTGAAGTGTAAACAGGAATGATCTGGAGTATAAATGTTACAAGGACCCCCAATGCTAAAAGGACCCCCAATGTTACAAGGACCCCAATGTTACAAGGACCCCAATGTTACAAGGACCCCCAATGTTACAAGGACCCCAATGTTAAAAGGACCCCCAATGTTACAAGGACCCCCAATGTTACAAGGACCCCCAATGTTACAAGGACCCCCAATGTTACAAGGACCCCCAATGTTACAAGGACCCCCAATGTTACAAGGACCCCCAATGTTACAAGGACCCCCAATGTTAAAAGGACCCCAAATGTTACAAGGACCCCCAATGTTACAAGGACCCCCAATGTTACAAGGATCCCCAATGTTACAAGGACCCCCAATGTTACAAGGACCCCCAATGTTACAAGGATCCCCAATGTTACAAGGACCCCCAATGTTACAAGGATCCCCAAATGTTACAAGGACCCCCAATGTTACAAGGACCCCCAATGTTACAAGGATCCCCAATGTTACAAGGACCCCCAATGTTACAAGGACCCCCAATGTTACAAGGACCCCCAATGGAAACAAATCACTTTTGACTTTTTTGGGGGAGGGGGATGATGTCAGGAAATTTACACATTTGTCACTTAGACAACTGTACATCATCCAGAACTGTGTTAATTGTACCAAAGCTGGAAAGACAGTTCCTGATCAGCCGGGCTGTGGTGCGATATATATATATATATATATATATATATATATATATATATATATATATATATATATATATATATATATATATATATATAATATCGTGCCGAATAGGTAAAACTGGTCAATCAGGAAGAACTCATTTAAAATTAAGTCCTTTCTAAAAATTTATCTTATACGTTCAAAGATATATTTTTTTTCATTTATGTTAATGTAAAATTTAATAATTTTGTATCAAAAGAACCTTAGAAAACTTACCTAACCTTTTATAACGAGCGCAATTTAATTTAGCCTAATCCAACTAAATATATTTTAGATAAGTTTTCAATAATTTAATAAAAAAAACGCAATGAAATATATTTTTTTCGTTGGGTTCAGAATGATTTTTGCGAGAAATTATTATTGCATACACAAATTTTCGCTTGCCTTATTCGGCAAGAAGAGTGTTGCTATTTAAGCCAAAATAACAAGTTTTACCTATTCGGCACGACATGTATATATATATATATATCCAAATATTCTTCCTTGAAGCCTTTTTATCCACTTCTCCGAGGCTATGGGTCCCACAATTTGTACCAGAGGTGGACCCCATCCTATATATATATATATATATATTGTGTGTGTGTGTGTGTGTGTGTCACTAGTTTACATAACAGTTGCCGGCTACGGACGGCAGTAGTGGCCGGCTACGGACGACAGTCGTGGCCGGCTACCCCGCACAGTGGACTGGTACGTTTTCTTTGAATGCTGGTTGGCAGGACTATGGTGGGTCCATGCGGGAGGTCTCTTCTATTTCTCCGTATTTTTCTCTCTCTCCTCCGTCATCTCTCACGGTCTCTTCCCCGTCGCTGCTGTCCGTTGTCGCTTGGCAGCTTCGCTACTGACCAGCTCGTGGAGTTGAGGTTGAGAGATGTGGATGGATTGACGTTGGTAGTGATTGAATCTAAGTTAGGTTTGAGGGGGGACTTGTGGGAAAGTGCTTTTCCCGAAGGTGAGAAAATGTGTAGACACAAGCTGAAAGTGATCACTGGTGTCCCGGAAAACGCGTCACCTTCTCTCTCACTCACTCTCTCGTCCAGAAGAATATTTCTAGAGACGGTGAGAGATGGGAGAGATTCTTCAGGGACACCAAACGCATGGAATATACAGTAATGCAAACACTGTATCGAATACATTTGAAAGTTGTAGTCTTAGCTGCTTGTTGATGAGGCTTTAAGAGGCCTCGGAGACGTGCAAATGAGTCACTTTGACTTTTTTAGGAAATATTCTAGGCAATTCACATGTATGTTACTATGTACGATGCTTTGTATAACTGTATTTGTGTATATCTGTACTGAAATAAGCTTACACCTTTGCGATACAGCGGTGTTAGGCTTGTGTTCGGATAAGCGTGCTATAGCGGTGTTATTCTCGTGTTAGGGTACGATCGGTACGTGGTCTATATCGGTGTTAGCTAGGTACGTTAGCTACGTTAGTAGTTGCTATGTAATTTAGGGATTCTTTCCTATAATTCACCTGTCAGTCCTCCCACTCCCTAGGCAGGTGAAAGAGGCTTTTGTTCTGAGGAATTTGATGCTATATGCGCAATTTTTTTTAATAGAGGGGAGGGGGAAATACTGGAAGAAGGTTTTGACTTGAATTTTTCATAAATGAAAAAAATATTAAGATTTTTTCCCAAATTTCTGGAAAATATTTTTTTTCTTTTGTTTCTTCTGTCTGGAATAAATGTTCCAGTTTCTGTTCCATCCTGTGGATGGTAGTGGCTATTTTATTGTGCACCTCATATCCATCCTGTGGATGGTAGTGGCTAGTTTATTGTGCACCTCATATCCATCCTGTCGGTGGTAGTGGCTAGTTTATTGTGCACCTCATATCCATCCTGTGGATGATAGTGGCTAGTTTATTGTGCACCTCATATCCATCCTGTGGATGGTAGTGGCTAGTTTATTGTGCACCTCATATCCATCCTGTGGATGGTAGTGGCTAGTTTATTGTGCACCTCATATCCATCCTGTGGATGGTAGTAGCTAGTTTATTGTGCACCTCATATCCATCCTGTGGATGGTAGTAGCTAGTTTATTGTGCACCTCATATCCATCCTGTGGATGGTAGTGGCTATTTTATTGTGTACCTCATATCCATCCTGTGGATGGTAGTGGCTAGTTTATTGTGTACCTCATATCCATCCTGTGGATGGTAGTGGCTAGTTTATTGTGCACCTCATATCCATCCTGTGGATGGTAGTAGCTAGTTTATTGTGTACCTCATATCCATCCTGTGGATGGTAGTGGCTAGTTTATTGTGTACCTCATATCCATCCTGTGGATGGTAGTGGCTAGTTTATTGTGTACTTCGTATCCATCCTGTGGATGGTAGTGGCTAGTTTATTGTGCACCTCATATCCATCCTGTGGATGGTAGTGGCTAGTTTATTGTGCACCTCATATCCATCCTGTGGATGGTAGTGGCTAGTTTATTGTGCACCTCATATCCATCCTGTCGGTGGTAGTGGCTAGTTTATTGTGTACCTCATATCCATCCTGTATTGACGTATCCACACCTGCATTGGTGCCTCCACACTTTCATTGATACCTCCACACCTTCATTGATACCTCCACACCTTCATTGATGCCACCACACCTTCATTGATGCCACCACACCTTCATTGATGCCTCCACACCTTCATTGATGCCACCACACCTTCATTGATGCCTCCACACCTTCATTGATGCCTCCACACCTTCATTGATGCCTCCACACCTTCATTGATGCCTCCACACCTTCATTGATGCCTCCACACCTTCATTGATGCCACCACACCTTCATTGATGCCTCTTAGCACACCAGTGAGGTAGTGCTGTGTGTGTACATAAAGCCAATGATCTGATCTTCACTGTGATGATCAGAGACTGCGTAATTTGCCTTCTTATCAGGTTGTGTTATATCTCTTGGTCCAGTGCCAACGATTGGGTCAATCTTGGATGTTCTGTGGCACCAGTCCGTTGAGCTAGAGTACTTCCCAGTACAATGCACTTCCCAGTATAATGTACTAATGTACTTCCCAGTATAATGTACTTGCCAGTATAATGTACTTGCCAGTACAATGTACTTCCAAGTACAATGTACTTCCCAGAACAGTGTACTTCTTTGCAGTGTGTACCTCCCAGAATATACTTTTCAGTGCATTGTACTTTCTAGGACAATGTACTTTCCAGTCACCTTGACTAGAGTTTGCCTGCGTGACGCAAGCTTGACTAGAGTTTGCCTGCGTGACGCAAGCTTGACTAGAGTTTGCCTGCGTGACGCAAGCTTGGCTAGAGTTTGCCTGCGTGACGCAAGCTTGACTAGAGTTTGCCTGCGTGACGCAAGCTTGACTAGAGTTTGCCTCCGTGACGCAAGCTTGACTAGAGTTTGATTGCGTCACGCAAGCGGTAAGTTTGCCGCGTCACGCAAGCTTGACTAGAGTTTGCCTGCGTGACGCAAGCTGCTAGAGTTTGCCTGCGTGACGCAAGCTTGACTAGAGTTTGCCTGCGTGACGCAAGCTTGACTAGAGTTTGCCTCCGTGACGCAAGCTTGACTAGAGTTTGATTGCGTCACGCAAGCTTGGCTAGAGTTTGCCTGCGTCACGCAAGCTTGACTAGACTTTGCCTGCGTCACGCAAGCTTGACTAGACTTTGCCTGCGTCACGCAAGCTTGGCTAGAGTTTGCCTGCGTGACGCAAGCTTGACTAGAGTTTGCCTGCGTGACGCAAGCTTGACTAGAGTTTGCCTGCGTCACGCAAGCTTGCAGACTAAGCAGCAGGGACTGCTGCGTCATTGCGTCAATTCAACAGCAGTGTGAATATATATGCCGTCATTAACAGTCGATTGACTCAGGTGAAGAAGGGGTTTTGATCCAAGGAGTTGGGAGTTACACCCTCCTTCCCCCTCCTCTTACTCTGGTCAAACCTGAACGTGGAAGAGTGGAGGTGGGGACCCACTGTGGTGGGGGTGACGACACTGTGGTGTGGTGACGACACTGTGGTGGGGTGACGACACTGTGGTGGGGGTGACGACACTGTGGTGGGGGTGACGACACTGTGGTGGGGTGACGACACTGTGGTGGGGGTGACGACACTGTGGTGGGGTGACGACACTGTGGTGGGGGTGACGACACTCTGGTGGGGGTGACGACACTGGTGGAGTGACGACACTGTGGTGGGGTAACGTCAGTCTGGTGGGGGTGACCCAGGGAGAGATAGGGAGAGAGAGAGAGAGAGGAGAGAGGGAGAGAGAGAGAGAGAGAGAGGGGGCTCTTTCCTCGACAAGATCATCACAGAATTCACACCTCCTCCTCCGTGACAACTGAATGTACGCTACAGATGAACGAGTGGGCAGGGGTGGGCAGGGGTGGGCAGGGATGGCAGCTCATCTGCAGCATGCATGCCGAGTCACACTCTAAATATTCCTGGCAATTACCTAACACACAAAAAAAGATAATTTAAGACAACCAGTAAAAATAAAGTGATATTTACAGATCACGTCTTCGGTAAGGTCAATAGAATCATCTTTATTTTTTACTGAGACGGTAATGTGTGCTTCCTGTGACTTAGTTCGAAGTCCGAATGATTATATCACCACCATGCTGGAATCGCTAAGTCCTTAGGGGTAGTACAGCGTCTGGGTAATGCGGGTAATCACACTTCAGCCTATCTTCCAGATATTCCAGAAGTAAAGGGGTTTATGGAACCCTGGGGGAGATGGATTCCATTGTTTTCTTTTAGAAGTTTGTGTTTTTCTCAGAGGATCAGCTTCTTCCAGAGACTCTAGTCTTTTCCTAACCTGGAGAGACCTTCCAGAATTTGATCTCTTCCAGAGGCTTGGCTTTTTCCATAGATATGAGTAATTTGTGAGTCCCCTTCCAACTCGGCCGGTACCTCGAGTCCAGAAGCTAGAGAATTCCAGTACTGCGAGTCCTTTCAGTACTGCTGGACCTTCCAGTACCAATAGACCTACTAGTATTTCAAATCCTTCCAGTACCTCCAGTTCTTCCAGTACCTCGAATCATTCAGATACCGCATTCTTCCAGTACCTGAAATCCTTCCAGTACCTCCAGTTCTTCCAGTATCTCGAATCATTCAGATACGCATTCTTCCAGTACCTGAAATCCTTCCAGTAAGTACTACAGGTTCTTATGGAAGTATTGTGAATCACAATACGTCCAGATAAACACACACATACACACTTGTGGATGTAAATTCACTTAGAGGTGTGTGCGTATCTGGGTTCATATACACCTAGAGATGAATGAATCTAGGTGTACACACACACACGCTTCTAGGTGAGTAAACACCCCACACACAGACATACACGGAAAGTGTTCGAGGCAAACTCAATACCCATCTTCAAGACTAGTCACGATAAGGCCTCAGGAGGCCGGAAATCATTGATGTCTTCGCGTTCCAGGGGCCAGGAGCTGAATCTCGACACCCAGCAAACACAAATCGAGGCAACACACACTCCTTCGCTCATTTCTCTCCCTATATTTATATACAATGTTGTGGGTGAGCAGAGTTGTATCAGGTCAGGTGGCGGGGGTCACGCACCTCAAAGATTTACGAGCCAGTGTCAACAAAGAGCCAGGAAGAGCCCTGCTCTCCTCGAAGCCTCTAAGGTCTGGCCGACCATGGCCGCCACGAAGCTCATTGTGATTTACGTCTCTTTCCTGCCTTTTTGCGACACCATTCTTCTTCGTTTGCTCCGCTTAGAGTCCCATTATTACGTCCCTCTAAATATAACGCTTGAAGTTAGACGTGTAATTAGAGAAATGTAAGAGTAGAGGGAGAGGGGGGGGGTTAGTCTAGCTTGACCGAGGCTCATTACATTTAATTACGTGGGCTGATTCGATACGTTTTCCCATGGAAAGTATAAGTTCAGTGATGATGATGTGTTTATTGTCGGCTTCGAAAATCAATTAGGCGAGGTTTGTGATTTGATCTTATTTCCAGCGTAGGTAAGGGATTGGATTCTGTTTCCAAGTGGAGATTGGATTCTGCTTCCAAGGAACCGGATCCTGCTTCCAAGGGAAGAACTCGATCCTGCTTCCAAGTGAAGGACTCGATCCTGCTTCCAGTGAAGAACTGGATCCTTGAAAGTTGATCCTGTCAAGTGAAGGATTGACCTGTTCGATTTCCTGCTTCCAGTGAAGAACTGGATCCCGTTTCCAAGTAAAGGATTGGATCCTGTTTCCAAGTGAAGGATTGGATCCTGTTTCCAAGTGAAGGATTGGATCCTGTTTCCAAGTGAAGGATTGGATCCTGTTTCCAAGTGCGAAGAAGGATTGATCCGTTCGTGAAGGATTGATCCTGTTTCCAAGTGAAGGATTGGATCCTGTTTCCAAGTGAAGGATTGGATCCTGTTTCCAAGTGAAGGATTGGATCCTGTTTCCAAGTGAAGGATTGGATCCTGTTTCCAAGTGAAGGATTGGATCCTGTTTCCAAGTGAAGGTTAATTTCGTAAGGTTTAATCCAAGGATTGACCACCAATGAAGCTTGATCCCCACAGGTTACACTCCAAGAAGGAACACACATACAGGTACACACACACACACACACACACACACATCTCGCCTCGCCCCGGGGATCGAACCTGGATCCTCTCGATCGTGAGACGGAAGATCGTACAGAGGTGATGGGTGACTGGGGGGTGGGCGTTACCTCTGGCACCTCTTTTGTTTTTACAGTGGCATTTACACTGCTGGTTGCGCGCGCACCTCTCCGTTGCGTGTTCCCACGGTGCGCTAAACCCTCACGGGCGCGGGGGAAGGCTCGATCCACCGTCCGCTGATCAGCGTTAAAACAAAAATGTTTTGGGCGAGGTAAATCGATTAAAAATAGGCGTTTGGCTGGATCGACTGATACCTTCCTGTGTGAGGGATACCTCTCTGTGTGAGGAATACCTCCCTGTGTGAGGTGTGAGCTCTGAGCTCATCCCAGCGAGGTGTGAGCTCTGAACTCATCCCAGCGAGGTGTGAGCTCTTGAGAGCTCATCCCAGCGAGGTATGAGCTCTGAGAGCTCATCTCATTCCAAAGAAGTGTGAGCCCTGAGCTCATCATCCCAGCGAGGTGTGAACTCTGAGCTCACTAAAAAAAATCTGTGGGACTGACTGATTAGAATCGTTCTATGGGTGACGTGAGGGGTCACCACACGATGTGGTAGAGGGGAGAAGAGGGAAGAAAGGAAGGGGGAGAAATCAGGGAAGGGGGAGGGAAAGCGGAAATAAGACTGACATCACTAGGACATGAAGCTGGTGACTGAGACAGGGATATCAGTGAGTGATACTTCCACATGAACTATATCCCAGGTATACCTATGAGTGATATCTCCACATGAAGGATATCCCCAGGGATACCTGTGAGGGATACCTCAATATGAGGGATATCCCCAAGGATACCTGTGATGAATACCTCCATATGAAGGATATCCCAAGGGATACCTCCATATGAAGGATATCCCCAGAGATACCTGTGAGGGATACCTTCACACGAGGGATACATACTTGGTAAGAATACCTCCAGGGATACCTGTGAGGGATACTCCAGAATATGAGGGATACTTCCCTGTAAGTGAGGGATACCTACAATATGGATCAACAGATTTATTCCAGGATCAAACTTCTTCAATAATAATAAGAGCAACAATAACAGTAATATAAATAATTATAATTAGTGGCACCTAGACTTGCATTAATTAATAACCTGACACTTCTCGAGTGTGAGTAATTAAGATTGTTCCCTCAAACTCTTCCCTCAACCTCTCCCCTCTCCCCATCATCCTTCCCCCTCCCCTCGTCCTCCCTTCGTGACGTCACGCGACACCAGGAACGCACCTCATTAAGGTGCTTTAGAGAGCTGCTTCCCCTCTCCTTTTCCCCTCCCCTCCCTGTGGAAGCCCCCGTGGGGCTTCCACAAGGATTCCTTCAGTCCCGGGACCAGGAGCGGGTCCACTATGGCACTACTGAAGCTTAAGCTTCAGGGCCCCTAATCCCGGAGGGCCCCAAATCGTCTTTAGTCCACATTGCTTATAAATTTTGTGTCTACTGTATGAAAGAGGTTGCGACGGGCCCCTATAACAGTTCATGCTTCAGGGGGGCCCCTAAAATGTAGGTCTGGGTATTTTACACTCTGTGTCTTCAGTAGAACATATGCTGAGGCTGATATATCAGGGTTATAGATATCTCAGGGTTGATAGATATCTCAGTTGTAGATATCTCAGGGCTGATAGATATCTCAGGTTGATAGATATTTCAGTTGATGATATTCAGGGTTGATAGATTTCAGGTGATAATTCTCAGGTGATAAATTCGTAATACTCAGGCTGAAGTACCATTATAGATATTGTAACAGTTGGAAGAATTCAGCTGAAGAATTCAGTTGATAGAAAGGAAGATATCTCAGGGTTGATAGATATCTCAGGGCTGATAGATATCTCAGGGTTGATAGATATTTCAGGGCTGATAGATATCTCAGGGTTGATAGATATCTCAGGGTTGATAGATATCTCAGGGTTGATAGATATCTCAGGGCTGATAGATATCTCAGGGTTGATAGATATCTCAGGGTTGATATAGACATTTCAGGCAGTGCACAAGTCCAGTAGTTATACCTTAATATAAGTCCAGTATCTGCTGGTAGTTATACCTTATATATATATGTCCAAAACACAGGAGGAAGTGGAAAAAAAATTCCACCCAAAAAATACTTCAAAAAGAGCTTGATAAAAGTGGAAATATTGCCAAAAGACAGAAGGGGGAGACGACAAGTCCTACAAAGAAGAGGAGGAGGAGCGAGAGGAAGATAGAACAAGAGGAAAGCCCTCAGGGCGTCTTAACCTGCTTTTGGTCTGACCGCCGCGACCAGAGCATAACCTACTAAGATAATTTACGATTCCCTTTAAAAATGATCGATGGTTCGTCCTTCTGGAGTCGAAACACTGACAAAGAGAGAGAGGGAGGGAGGGGGCGCCCCTCCCCGACTAAAGCTTCCGGCTAGCACTTCCGCTAAAGCCTCTTTGGCTGGCAAGAAGACGTTGGTAATACCTCTTTGTCATCAGCGCTACGGAAAGAGGACCATTTCTTGCCCTATCATTACCTGACCCCTCTCTTTTTTCCCCCTTGTTTTGTTTACCGATCTCATTTCCGAAGCTTCATCCAATTAAGCTGTAAATCAAGCTGGGGACGAGGCTGGTGATGTATGGGGAGTGGGGGAATAGGAGGTAATAGGGAGGAAATTAATCCAAGAAGGAGTTTGTGGGTTACAAGTGTTGGGATGGTGAGGAGTGTCTGGAGTGTGCCCATTAACTGTTCCAGTCTGGTGATCTTACAGTCAAGACTCAAGATGAACAAGACGTATGTGCATCACTTTGGTATCTTTAATGTGGAAACGTTTCGCCCATGCAGCAGGCATCTTCAGTCGAATACCGGCGATCATAACACTGGGGAGAGTAGTAGAGGAGATGTGATTGTGAGGTGATCAGTCCCTCAGCCTTTGATAGGAGGTCAGTTCTTTATAACACAGCTGAGGCATTTACAAACGTTGTTGACGCATATAGTGCGTCAACAACGCACGACAGTGAAGCACGAGAATACAACAAAATACACTCGAATGCAACCTAATACAACATAAAATAATAATAATAATAATAATCTCACAGCGCAACACACTCCCTACAGCCCCCAAATCTCACAACACTGCCCGCAACACCTCCCCTAACACCCGCAAAACCCACAACACGGCCGCAGCTGCGGCCGCATGAGACAGTGGATAACACGAAGCTGACACATTTCCGCACTCAACAGTGCGGAAATGTGTCAGAACACACAGGTGCTTCCAGGGGACACAGGCGCGTCCAGGACATAGGTGCCTCCAGGAGGACACAGGTATCCCCCAGGGAAGACAGGTGCTGCCATAATAAAGGTATATTACCCCAGGGTTACTGAGCGGACACACGGGGGGTTGAACTCTCGTAGGGGAGACATCCTAAAGCTGCAATTATCACATTTAATTGTGGGATTTTCGACCGACTCTACCATTTAGTTATGCGTGTCCACCGAGGAGACTGACGTACACAGTGATTACGCACACACGAGGACGTGCACAATACGCACAAACAAGGGCGTACATAGTGATTACGTACACACGAAGGTTGAAAAAGGTGGAGTTTGATCTGCAAACAATGACGGAATGAAAACCTGAGACAGAAATACGAAATTTGAGGAGTTGTGCATTTTGACCTCCAGTTGAGGTCCTCTTCAGCAGATAGAGAGACCCTTTAAATGAATTCCTCTGCAGCATATAGAGAGAATATTCAAGTGAGGTCCTCTTCAGCAGGTAGAACCTTTAAGTGAGGTCCTCTTCAGAAGATAGAAAAAACCTTCAACGGAGTTTCCTTGAACTTTGTGTTTCTGTCCACAGGATTTATTTTAACAATGTAATCTCACCTGACTCTTTACACTTGACTCATTACACTTGACTCATTACACTCGACTCATTACACTCGACTCATTACACTCGACTCTTTACACTCGACTCATTACACTCGACTCATTACACTCGACTCATTACACTCGACTCATTACACTCGACTCATTACACTCGACTCTTACACTCGACTCATTACACTCGACTCATTACATGACTCTTTACCTCGACTCATTACACTCGACTCATTACACTCGACTCATTACACTCGACTCATTACACTTGACTCATTACACTTGACTCATTACACTTGACTCATTACACTTGACTCATTACACTTGACTCATTACACTCGACTCATTACACTCGACTCATTACACTCGACTCATTACACTCGACTCATTACACTTGACTCATTACACTTGACTCATTACACTCGACTCATTACACTTGACTCATTACACTTGACTCATTACACTTGACTCATTACACTTGACTCATTACACTTGACTCATTACACTTGACTCATTACACTTGACTCATTACACTTCACTCATTACACTTCACTCATTACACTCGACTCATTACACTCGACTCATTACACTCGACTCATTACACTTGACTCATTACAATTGACTCATTACAATTGACTCATTACAATTGACTCATTACACTCGACTCATTACACTCGACTCATTACACTCGACTCATTACACTTGACTCATTACACTTGACTCATTACAATTGACTCATTACAATTGACTCATTACAATTGACTCATTACACTTGACTCATTACACTTGACTCATTACACTTGACTCATTACACTTGACTCATTACACTTCACTCATTACACTCGACTCATTACACTCGACTCATTACACTTGACTCATTACACTTGACTCATTACAATTGACTCATTACAATTGACTCATTACACTTGACTCATTACACTTCGACTCATTACACTCGACTCATTACACTCGACTCATTACACTTGACTCATTACACTCTGACTCATTACAATTGACTCATTACAATTGACTCATTACACTTGACTCATTACACTTGACTCATTACACTCGACTCATTACACTTGACTCATTACACTTGAGGACTGCAGTGTCCCGCTGCCTTGACATTGAAATGTTTAAATTCCTGTAATTTACAAAATTTACAATATTTTTTACACCCTGGACGATGTTATTACAGTGTTGAGTGAGTGTTCCACCTTCCTTGGTGCACTTCTTGGTGCACTTCTTGGTGCACTGGCTCCTTGGTGCACTGATTCCTTGGTGCACTGATTCCTTGGTGCACTGATTCCTTGGTGCACTGATTCCTTGGTGCACTTCTTGGTGCACTGGCTCCTTGGTACACCCTTTGGTACACTGGTTCCTTGGTGCACTGGCTCCTTGGTGCACTGGCTCCTTGGTACACCCTTTGGTACACTGGTTCCTTGGTGCACTGGCTCCTTGGTGCACTGTCTCCTTGGTACACCCTTTGGTGCACTGATTCCTTGGTGCACTGGCTCCTTGGTGCACTTCTTGGTGCACTGGCTCCTTGGTACACCCTTTGGTGCACTAATTCCTTGGTGCACTGTCTCCTTGGTGCACTGTCTCCTTGGTACACCCTTTGGTGCACTGATTCCTTGGTGCACTTCTTGGTACACTGGTTCCTTGGTGCACTGGCTCCTTGGTGCACTTCTTGGTACACTGGTTCCTTGGTGCACTGGCTCCTTGGTGCACTGTCTCCTTGGTACACTCTTTGGTGCACTGGTTCCCTACGCGATCGCGCGCACGCGTCACATCAACAAACATTACTATCAAACGCACGCGCTCCCGTGCGTGTGTGTACTCACATAGTTGTGGTTGCAGGGGTCGATTCATAGCTCCTGGCCCTGCCTCTTCACTGGCCGCTACTGGGTCACTCTCCCTGCGTCATGAGCTTTATCATACCTCTGCTTAAAGCTATGTATTGAACCTGCCTCGACTACATCGCTTCCTAAACTATTCCACTTCCTGACAACTCTGTGACTGAAGAAATACTTCCTAACATCTCTGTGATTCATCTGAGTCTTCAGCTTCAACTGTGTCCCCTTGTTGCTGTGTCCCATCTCTGGAACATTCTGTCTCTGTCCACTTTGTCAATTCCTCTCAGTATCTTATATGTTGTTATCATATCCCCCCTATCTCTCCTGTCCTCCAGTGTCGTCAGGTCGATTTCCCTTAACCTCTCCTCGTAGGACATACCCCTTAGCTCCGGGACTAGTCTTGCTGCAAACCTTTGCACTTTCTCGAGTTTCTTCACGTGCTTGGCTAGGTGTGGGTTCCAAACTGGTGCTGCATACTCCAGTATGGGCCTAACGTACACAGTGTACAAGGTCCTGAACGATTCCTTATTAAGATGTCGGAATGCTGTTCTTGTGTGTGTGTGTGTGTGTGTGTGTGTAAGAGGCGTGGAAATGTGGGGGGGGAGGGTGTAGTGACTGTCATTAGATTTTAAAAGGAAATGTCAGAAGATATTAGCAATTTCCCTAACAGGAAACTCATTACAGTAGTGTCCTCTCTCTCTCTCTCTCTCTCTCTCTCTCTCTCTCTCTCTCTCTCTCTCTCTCTCCTCTCTCTTCTCTCTTCTCTCTCCTCTCTCTCTCTCTCTCTCTCTCTCTCTCTCTTCTCTCTCTTCTCCTTTCTCCTCTCTCTCTCTCTTCTCTCCTCTCTCTACTTTCTCTCTCTCTCTCCTCATCTTTCTCCTCTCACTTTTCTCTATTCTTCAACTTTTTTCTCTAACAAGCAAACATATATCATCTCTCACTCTCTATCACTTTCTGTCTCAGTTTCACTAATCTAACTTATATTTTCATACACTCTCACTTCTCACCTCTACACTCTATCTCACTCTCTCTTCTCTCTCTTTCTCTCTCTCTCATCTCTCTCTCCTCTCTCTTTCTCTCTCTCTCACTTTCTCTCTCTCATTTCTTTTCTTCTCTCTCTCTCCACTTTCTCTCTCTCCTTCTCACTTTCTCTCTTCTCCTTCCTCTCTCCTTCTCTCTCTCTCTCTCTCTCCAACACAAAACCTCAAAACATATGTTTCCAGGAACCAGAACGCATTTTAAATACTTTAGTGTGCTAGGGAATCAGGCAGGCTATTGATGTATAAGGCAGACAGGCAGGAGGACTAGCAGACCAGCAGGCAGACACAAAGGGGGTATAATCAGTCCAGCAGGTAGACAGTCAGTCAGGCAGGGGAATCCGATAAGTAAGCAAGCAGGAAGGTAGATGGTAGGCAGGAAGGTGAGAAGGAAGGTAGAAAGGCAGGTAGATTGGCAGGCAGGAAGGTAGAAAGGATGGTAGAGAGGCAGGTAGATTGTATGATTTGTTTGCTAGTAGGCAGACAAATCATACAAGAAACGCGTGACAAGCCCTCATACACATCTCTTGAATCATACACCACAGCCAAGCTCGACTCCCTCCCTCACCAGGGGATCAGCCCACTGGGAAAGATCTGCCCACATTAGACAATTCCTTGCGACTCAAACCAGAAGTCCCTGTGGCTATCAACTCAGATCGTCAACAAATCACCTCGATTCAGCACAGAATTGAACGACCCCGGTAAATATCAGATCACAGAACACCAGACACTAGATCAGACATCTCCCGGGGTAAACATCAGATCACAGAACACCAGACACTAGATCAGACATCTCCCGGGGTAAACATCAGATCACCAGACACTAGATCAGACATCTCCCGGGGTAAATATCAGATCACAGAACACTAGATCAGACATCTCCCGGGGTAAACACCAGATCACAGACCACCACAAAGGTTGGAATATCGTTTAATGGTGATGTCCTCTGACTACGACATACGCTGATGAGGTGCTGTTGTTTTTTGTCTTCCGTGGTAGCACGTAATTTGAACCCCCTTCCCCGACTCCATCCGCAAGATATTGGATATCCTTTACAGCTGCAGTGTCGTCAACGCCGCCCGTAAGTGTGACAATCAGGCTAGAACGTGTAATCCAGGAGGATTTATCAGCGCACCACTGCAAATCACATTGAGTAATCCCGTTCACCCTTCACGGAGGTACCAATAATCCTATTAGGATTTTTTGTTTTCGGATTTAGCCCTCACTAGGGTTAATGGGGAGGGAGGTGGGAAGGAGATAATGGTGAGAGAGGTGGGAAGGATGATAATAGGGAGGTGGGAAGGATAATAGGGAGGTGGGAAGGGTAATAGGGAGGTGGGAAGGATAATAGGGAGGTGGGAAGGATGATAATAGGGAGGGAGGTGGGAAGGAACTCATCATATACAAGTATTTTTAAGGAACATTGAGGTGATAAGGGGCTTGGAGACACGACATTCAATTTTTTTTCCCCCAGGACTTCTGTTTATTCCCTAGACTGCTATTTTTCCCCTGGTCCTTTATTTTTTCCCCTTGAACTTTTGTTTTCCCCCAGGACTTATTAAAAAAAAACATTGATGTCACCGTATCGAACATTCAATAAAAATTAATATTGATAATTTTTGACAGGTGTGTTGTAGGATGTTGACGAGGCTGGAAGACGTCTGCAGCACGTCTTGAAAACGTTCACGTCGTGACGTACGACGTCTGAGTGCTCCAGCTCGCCCGCTCGTACAGCAGATAACGAAATTAACGAAGATATTTGCGAACTGAGACAAGAAAATGGGATTTGAAGGTTTGTATATAGAGACGTTGAACACCATGCAATTGACACGAAGAATATTGCAATGTGCAAAGTGGAAAATTTGATAACGTGAGTGTTAGCAAGTCAGTGTAATAGGAAAAACACATGTGAAGAGGTCACATGTATTGCAGGTGTTGTGGGAATATAGTGACTCGCCAGGCTGCTTACAGTTCATATATTTATATAATTAATTGTGTATGTCGTTGCACAGCCCCGGAAATGTTCATGCAACATATAACTTATATGGACTATATGACTTTCAGAAGAGATATACCATGAAGGGTTCTGGGGCTGTGGGAGGAGAGGCTGGAGGGTCGCAGGTGGTGGCCGTTGATACAAACATGTCACAAAGTTCTGTCTAATATCATTGTAAGCTTGGTGGCTCAGTGGTACAGTTTTGGGCTTGCTGCTTCTGAGGACCACGGTTCGGTTTCTGCATATATATATATATATATATATATATATATATATATATATATATATATATATATATATATATATATATATATATATCGTATCTGCTCTGGACCTCCTCTTTCCTGCAACATTGCAAGCGCCTGATGTAAAGACGCTGCCGTCAGCGTCTTTGCAGTGCTCCCTTCCTAGCTTATGACTGACTCCACTACTACTACCACTACCACCTTCACTACTACCTCCATTACCCCTCTACCACTTTCTTGTGCCCTCCCTGTCTGCCTGCCTATAAATACTCCTTCCTCCTGTCCTTCGTGTTAGTGTGACTTTGTAAATGGTCCAAGTCGGGCCGAAACGTCGTCATAAGCTCCTCTCCTTTTATATGTGCGGGTTGTGTGTGTAGTGTAGTCTCGTCCTTGCATGCCTTTCTGTTGATCTTTTTATTTTTACAGTTCCTTGATAATGTGAGAAATCACGAAAGCGCTTGGAATTTCACTATTTTTTCACAGTGGTTGTTATATATATATATATATATATATATATATATATATATATATATATATAATATATATTGTGCCCAATAGGAGAACTTCGATTTTGGCTAAATAGCACGGTCTTCTTGCCATATAAGACAAGTGAAAATTTATGTATGCAAATTTCAGCAAATCATTCTGAACATAACGAAAAATATATTTCATTGTGTTTGTTTATTATTAAATTAATGTTAACGTATCTAAAATATATTTAGTTGGGTTAGGGCTAAATTAAATTGCGCTTGTTGTAATAAGGTTAGGTAGGTTTTCAAAGTTTCTCTTGGTACAAAATTATAAATTCTACATTAACATAAATGAAAAAAATATATCTTTAAACGTATAAGAGAAAATTTTAGAAAGGACTTAATTTTAGATGAGTTCTTGCTAATTGACCAGTTTTACCTAATCGCAGACATATATATATATATATATATATATATATATATATATATATATATATATATATATATATATGCAGTTTCCAGTGTTACGTTCTATGGTGTCGGTGATGGCGATTAGCGAGGCTTCCAGACATCTTGGGACAGTACATCATCCCCTGTGGATACTGTCCTAAGATTCATGTAGGCGAAACAAGCAGAGGTCTTTCGATCCGCCTGAACGAGCATCGAAATACCAGTAAGAGAGACAACTTAAGGTACGCCTGTGTCCTCCACAGGGACTTTGATGAACTGGGATGAGGCACAACTCGTTCTCACCGAACAAGACCTTAGACGCTGACGATGTCTGGAAGCCTCGCTAATCACCGTCACCGATACCATACGTGTGCGTATAATTGGTAACACAGATCCCCACATGTACACACAACACTCACGTACACAAGAGTAACATCAAAATGAAACTGACAGGAGTTATTACTCTTGTGAGTGTTCTTTTATTCTCAACAGGATCATCTATCACTGAGAAAGAGGGGGAAGGATGAGACAAGGTAGGGTGGACCGCATCTTCTTGGACTGCAGGAGAGCATCTGACACAGTACCACACCAGAGACTCGTCCAGAGACAGGAGGAACAAATAAGGTTAAGTCAGTGTGTTCTGGTGAATGACAGAAGGCAGAGAGTAACAGTAAAATATATCAGAATGGTAGAGAGTAACGACTGGGGTTCCACAAGGATCAGTATTAGGACCAGTACTGTTACTAATATACGTGAACGATCTAATACAGAGGATTCAGTCTTATGCGTTGATGTAAAACTAACGAGAACAAGAACAGGAGAAGATAGTGATAAACCCCCAGGAAGACCTCAACACACTACAGATGTGCTCACACAAGTGGCTGCTCAAGTTCAACCTAAAAATATGCAAGATCTTCCGTTTGATGAAAGAGTTGTAAATATAAGAGTATGAAGGACCTGGAGGTGAACATAACACCAAGCATATCACCAGAAATACACACAACCTGTATAATGTAAGTAGCAAATACAGCATTAGCGAGCCTGATAACAGCATTCAGGAAGGTTAAAGAATCCCTCAATAGCTTATACGCGACATACGTCAGGTCAGTCACTGAGTACACAGCCCCAGCATGGAGACACATCTGGTCAAGCTTGGAAAGGTATAAAGGTTTGCCACCAGACTAGTACCAGAACACACAAGAACCCACTGTGAGGAGAAGCTGAAGGTACTGAACCTGACCACCTTGGCAGAGAGGAGACATGATCACGACGTATAAAATCTTAAGGTGAAAAACTGAGTTAAGAGGACCAGGATCAAGAGGAGACAGGTGGAACCTGAGGAAACTAAGGTACCATGGAGATGTTAGGAAGTATTTCTTTAGCCTCAGGTTGGTTGAAATGTGGAATAACTTGGATGAGGTAGTGGTGGAGGTGAAGTTAATACACAGTTTGAAGAACAGGTATGATAGGGACTAAGAAGCCAGAAGTTAATGATGATCACATTGATCTAGGAGGCGGGGCCAGGAGTTGAGTCTCGACCCCCATAAATAAATAAGCCATCTCACACACAGTAGTGATAAAGCTGATCCACCCTACATCACCCTACACCACCCTGCACCACCCTACATCACCCTACATCACCCTGCACCACCCTGCACCACCATACACCACCCTGCATCATCCTGCATCACCCTGCATCACCCTACACAACCCTGCACCACCATACACCACCCTGCATCATCCTGCATCACCCTGCATCACCCTACACAACCCTGCACCACCCTACACCACCCTGCACCACCCTGCATCATCCTGCATCACCCTGCACCACCCTACACAACCCTGCACCACCCTACACAACCCTGCACCACCCTACACAACCCTGCACAACCCTACACCACCCTGCACACCCTACACCACCCTACACCACCCTGCATCACCCTACACACCCTGCACAACCCTACACCCACCCTCACACCCTACACCACCCCCTACACCACCCTGCATCACCCTACACCACCCTGCATCACCCTACACCACCCTGCATCACCCTACACACCCTGCATCACCCTACACCACCCTGACACCACACCCTACACCACCCTGCACACCCTACACCACCCTGCCCCTACACCACCCTGCATCACCCTACACCACCCTGCATCACCCTGCACCACCCTGCATCACCCTACACCACCCTGCACACCCTCACCACCCTGCACCACCCTGCACCACCCTCACCACCTACACCACCCTGCATCACCCTACACCACCCTACACCACCCTACACCACCCTGCATCACCCTACACCACCCTGCACCACCTACACCACCCTGCATCACCCTACACCACCCTGCACCACCATACACCACCCTGCACCACCCTGCATCACCCTACACCACCCTGCACACCTACACCACCCTGCACACCCTACACCCCTACATCACCCTGCATCACCCTACACCACCCTGCATCACCCTCACCACCCTCACCCCTGCACACCCACCCTGCATCACCCTACACCACCCTGCATCACCCTACACCACCCTGCACCACCTCACACCCTCACACACCCTGCATCACCCTCACCACCCTGCATCACCCTACACCACCCTGCACCACCTCACCACCCTCACCACCCTGCATCACCCTACACCACCCTGCACACCCACTCACCCTGCACACCCTCACACCCTACACCACCTGCCATCACCTACACCACCCTCACACCTCATCACCTGCACCACCCTACACTCACCCTGCACCACCCTGCATCACCCTACACCACCCTGCACCACCATACACCACCCTGCATTACCCTACCTCACCCTACCTCACCCTACACCACCCTACACCACCCTACACCACCCTGCATCGCCCACTAATAGTCAGAGTGGTCAGAGAGATTATTTGTATTTCCCCTCCCCTTCCTCCTCCCTCCCCCCCCCACCTGTCACCACCTTCCTCGCTGAGTAATATTGATCAGTCATTAATCAAGGAACAACTTTCTCAAAAAGTTTGATTAATGGCAGCTCCAAATGCACGTCAGTGTAGAGCCAAGTAATTGTTACATATTACAAGTAATCCAGGGCAGAGTTGAGTTAACTTAGGAATATCTGATGAGACAATTTGAGTTTTTTATGGCCGGTCTGACGAACTGGGGGGGGGAGGGGAGAAGGGGTGTTAATCTGTGGTCTGTGTCGGTCTCTGGACAAAACTCTGAGAAAGCCGCTTTATAAGCCAAGATTTATGCTCCTTTGTGGTTTACAAGTGCGAATTGCTTGTGTGTAAACTATCCCCTTCCTGTGTACTCACCCAGTTGTGACTGCAGGGGGTCGATTCACAGCTCCTGGCCCCGCCTCTTCCTAATGTGTGTTTAGTGACTGACCCAGTGCTTGTGGTCCTCCTCCTCCGTCTTCTGGTGACTCTGCATTGGACAAATCTTTTTAATGTTGCACACATCTACCGCTCTGCGAGGAGACATTTCTCAAAGCGTCCATCGCCCCACTATTATCTATTGCAGTAGGTGCTCTTATTGGGCAGGGGTCATGTGTCTGGGCAGGGGATCACGTGCCTGGACAGGGGGTCAGGCACTTGGTTCGAAGATACAGGGCATCATAGGCATCCAGGTCATTCTCTTCAGGACAGTTTAACATCGAGGCACTCCCAGTGGGAGGCACTCCCAGTGGGAGGCAGTGGGTAAGGTTGCTAGCAGGCTGGACCTGTGGGCGAAACGTTTCAACACTTAAAATTGCCAAATGTTGCATCATTATAAACATCAGTCATAATCACAGTCATTATAATCAACATAATCACAACTATATTCATCACACCCTGGACCATCATCATACAGTCTGGGTTCAATAATTACCTCCTCCTCCCGCCGCTGGACTACCCCCTACGATTTTAACGCTTCCCCATGAATAAAATAGTTATAATTCAGTTACGCAAAAAAACGTAAATGAGAGCGCGTCTCTGTGGCGTTGGTGAGAGTGCGTCTATGTGGCCTTGGTGAGAGTGCGTCACTGTGGCCTTGGTGAGAGTGCGTCTATGTGGCCTTGCTAAGAGTGCGTCTCTGTGGCCATGCTAAGAGTGCGACTCTGTGGCCATGCTGAGAGTGCGTCACTGTGGCCTTGCTAAGAGTGCGTCTATGTGGCCTTGCTGAGAGTGCGTCACTGTGGCCATGCTAAGAGTGCGTCACTGTGGCCATGCTGAGAGTGCGTCACTGTGGCCTTGCTAAGAGTGCGACTCTGTGGCCATGCTGAGAGTGCGTCACTGTGGCCTTGCTAAGAGTGCGTCTATGTGGCCTTGCTGAGAGTGCGTCACTGCCTTGAGTGCGTCACTTGCTGTAAGGGCCAGTGCGTCACTGTGGCCTTGCTAAGAGTGCGTCTCATGTGGCCTTGCTGAGAGTGCGTCACTGTGGCCTTGCTAAGAGTGCGTCATGTGGCCATTGCTGAGAGTGCTCACTGTGGCCTGAGTGCGTCGTGGCCTGTAGAGTGGGCTGGCCTTGCTAGTGGTCCATGCTGTAGAGTGCGTCACTGTGGCCTTGCTGGGAAGAGTGCGTCTCTGTGGCCGAGTGGTCTGAGAGTGCGTCACTGTGGCCTTGCTAAGAGTGCGTCTATGTGGCCATGCTGAGAGTGCGTCACTGTGGCCTTGCTAAGAGTGCGTCTCTGTGGCCTTGCTGAGAGTGCGTCACTGTGGCCTTGCTAAGAGTGCGTCTATGTGGCCTTACTGAGAGTGCGTCACTGTGGCCTTGCTGAGAGTGCGTCACTGTGGCCTTGCTAAGAGTGCGTCTATGTGGCCTTACTGAGAGTGCGTCACTGTGGCCTTGCTAAGAGTGCGTCTATGTGGCCTTACTGAGAGTGCGCCACTGTGGCCTTGCTAAGGTCAACACACACTCTGAGGTGTGTTATGTATCACGGTGTGTATTATGTACCACGGAGTGTGTTATGTATCACGGAGTGTGTTATGTATCACGGTGTGTATTATGTACAACGGAGTGTGTTATGTATCACGGAGTGTGTTATGTATCACGGAGTGTGTTATGTATCACGGTGTGTTATGTATCACAGAGTGTGTTATGTATCACGGAGTGTGTTATGTATCACGGAGTGTGTTATGTATCACAGTGTGTGTTATGTATCACGGAGTGTGTTATGTATCACGGAGTGTGTTATGTATCACAGAGTGTGTTATGTATCACGGAGTGTGTTATGTATCACGGAGTGTGTTGTGTATCACTGTGTTATGTATCACAGTGTGTGTTATGTATCACGGAGTGTGTTATGTATCACGGAGTGTGTTATGTATCACAGAGTGTGTTATGTATCACAGTGTGTGTTATGTATCACGGAGTGTGTTATGTATCACAGAGTGTGTTATGTATCACAGTGTGTGTTATGTATCACAGTGTGTGTTATGTATCACAGTGTGTGTTATGTATCACAGTGTGTGTTATGTGTCACAGTGTGTATGTATCACAGAGTGTGTTATGTATCACAGAGTGTGTTATGTGTCACGGAGTGTGTTATGTATCACAGAGTGTGTTATGTATCACAGTGTGTGTTATGTGTCACGGAGTGTGTTATGTATCACGGAGTGTGTTATGTATCACAGTGTGTGTTATGTATCACGGAGTGTGTTATGTATCACGGAGTGTGTTATGTATCACGGAGTGTGTTATGTATCACGGAGTGTGTTATGTATCAGAGTGTGTTATGTATCACAGTGTGTGTTATGTGTCACGGAGTGTGTTATGTATCATGGAGTGTGTTACTATGTATCACTGGCAGTCATCACTCATGTCTTGTGTGAATGACGACTATTCACCACTTCATCACTCATGTCATGTATGAAGGGTCGTTGTTCATCACTCATGCCATGTATGAAGGGTCGTTGTTCATCACTCATGCCATGTTGTATGAAGGGTCGTTGTTCATCACTCATGCCATGTTGTATGAAGGGTCGTTGTTCATCACTCATGCCATGTTGTATGAAGGGTCGTTGTTCATCACTCATGCCATGTTGTATGAAGGGTCGTTGTTCATCACTCATGCCATGTATGAAGGGTCGTTGTTCCTCACTCATGCCATGTTGTATGAAGGGTCGTTGTTCATCACTCATGTCATGTTGTATGAAGGGTCGGTGTTCATCACTCATGCCATGTATTAAGGGTCGTTGTTCATCACTCATGCCATGTTGTATGAAGGGTCGTTGTTCATCACTCATGCCATGTATGAAGGGTCGTTGTTCATCACTCATGCCATGTTGTATGAAGGGTCGTTGTTCATCACTCATGCCAAGTATGAAGGGTCGTTGTTCATCACTCATGCCATGTTGTATGAAGGGTCGTTGTTCATCACTCGTGCCATGTTTTGAAGGGTCGTTGTTCATCACTCATGCCATGTTATGAAGGGTCGTTGTTCATCACTCATGCCATGTTGTATGAAGGGTCGTTGTTCATCACTCATGCCATGTATGAAGGGTCGTTGTTCATCACTCATGTCATGTTGTATGAAGGGTCGTTGTTCATCACTCATGCCATGTTGTATGAAGGGTCGTTGTTCATCACTCATGTCATGTATGAAGGGTCGTTGTTCATCACTCATGATGTTGTATGAAGGGTCGTTGTTCATCACTCATGTCATGTATGAAGGGTCGTTGTTCATCACTCATGCCATGTTGTATGAAGGGTCGTTGTTCATCACTCATGTCATGTATGAAGGGTCGTTGTTCATCACTCATGCCATGTTGTATGAAGGGTCGTTGTTCATCACTCATGTCATGTTGTATGAAGGGTCGTTGTTCATCACTCATGTCATGTTGTATGAAGGGTCGTTGTTCATCACTCATGCCATGTTGTATGAAGGGTCGTTGTTCATCACTCATGTCATGTTGTATGAAGGGTCGTTGTTCATCACTCATGCCATGTGTATGAAGGGTCGTTGTTCATCACTCATGCCATGTTGTATGAAGGGTCGTTGTTCATCACTCATGCCATGTTGTATGAAGGGTCGTTGTTCATCACTCATGCCATGTTGTATGAAGGGTCGTTGTTCATCACTCATGCCATGTTGTATGAAGGGTCGTTGTTCATCACTCATGTCATGTTGTATGAAGGGTCGTTGTTCATCACTCATGCCATGTTGTATGAAGGGTCGTTGTTCATCACTCATGTCATGTTGTATGAAGGGTCGTTGTTCATCACTCATGCCCTGGTGTGTGAATCATGCGACCATGAACATGGCTGACAGCTACGTGCCCAGACTGACAGCGCTGACCAGAGCGCTGACTGTCCCGTCGCAATACCCATGGACGGCCTGCTATCCGGCTATCAGCCATCCCCCATCAACCCCCACAACAACCCACAGCTACCACCATCCCTACACCAGCACAATCCCACACATCAACAACTTGAAGCATTGGTAATCAATGAGGTAATGGCGTTGTTGATGTTGCTGGCTAGTGTCAACGCTGCAATGGGTGGGTCGTTAAGACGCCCACGGTCACCGTTAAGACGCCCACGGTCACCGTTAAGACGCCCACGGTCACCGTTAAGACGCCCACGGTCACCGTTAAGACGCCCACGGTCACCGTTAAGACGCCCACGGTCACCGGGTGATCGAAACTTGCCCATTATTGCCCATAGGAGGTCGAACTACTGAGTCCTCGAATTGAGGGTCCTTAGTCCCTCTAAGCCTTCAGGTCTTCTGGGTCTTCAGGTCTCCTGGTGTTCAGGTTTCCTGGGTCTTCAGGTCTTCTGGTTTTCAGGTCTGGTGTCAATGACGAGAATAAATAAAGCAATAACGAAGTGCAGAGAGAGAGAGAGAGAGAGAGAGAGAGAGAGAGAGAGAGAGAGACTGACTGTTAAAAGGTGGTAACCTTTATTTGATTCATTACTAAAATAATAATAATAATAATAATAATAATAATAATAATAATAATAAATTCAAGCCAGAGATAGTTCTGATATTTTAATGTATGCATGTATTCTCTCTCTCTCTCTCTCTCTCTCTCTCTCTCTCTCTCCCTCCTCTCTTCCTCTCTTTCATCTCATCTTTCTCACAAAGTTGAAAAGATCGCATCAACTGGATGGATAATCACCCTTGTGGGGAGATTATTAAATTCGTCCGTGTGTGTGTGTGTGTGTGTGTGTGTGTGTGTGTGTGTGTGTGTGTGTGTGTGTGTGTGTGTGTGTGTGTGTTCCTCTTTCCCTCCCTCCATCTCTCGGAATGTACATCTGGGGAGATAGGTGTGGGGGAGAGGGTAGTAGACACAATTTACTCCCCAGAACGTCCGTGCCTTACGAGTGAATGACGCGATGAACGTGTCCTCATTTTCCCCCCATACATTACTTTTTCAATAAATAATCCAGAGAGTCATTCCAGGAATGAAGGAGTCAACTCGCGGCCAAGAGAAGATTAAGCATTTTTGCATAATTCAACCGTTGTGGTGGATTACACGAAGGTGATGTATGGAGGCCCTCGGCCAGCCTATGAGATTTATATCTGCGGGACTTGCTGATGTATTTATGAGTGGTGGTGCTGGTGGTGGTGCTGGTGCTGCTGCTGGTGGTGCTGCTGCTGCACTCTGCTTATGCGCAGCGGTAAATCATCAGCGCACTCTACACCTCCCCTCCAAGACTAATGTCCCCCATCAGCGAAGAATGCGCACTACGACCGTATTTAATCTAGTTAAGACCTCAGAGTAGCTGAGTAACAGCTACGAGAACAGCAACAACAGCTGAGCAACAGCTTTCAAGAGCATCTACAAGAACAGCAGCATCTGGGTCTCATTTCTATGGATGAGGTTAGACCAATATACACGAAAACCCACACACAGGACACATGCGGAAGGTTGATTAGACATTACTGGCTCTCTGTAAACCAGTGATAGGCGTAACTAGCAAGCCTCTACTTCTCCCATCTTTACTACTGCAGATAGTCCTACCATACTATCCTCGTGTTGGTATAAAGAAAACGTAGCTGTCGAAGACGTAGTCTACAGCAGATATCTTTTATGTGGGCTGTAAGATATCTATCTTTTCTATATCTTCTTTACGAGAAACATAACTGAAAATAGGAATGAGGTGCAACTTGGGAATAGACGCCACGCATAGACGATAGACATTAATAGACAATATACACCGGAGCGTGTTACACACGCGTCTTATTCATCAATAAAGACACGCAAGTGTTGCATATGCAAGTGCAACACTTGCACGTCTGTGTTGTGTACCATTAAGATTACAACACTTCCCTCAACTGCCATGAATCACCGCTGGCTTGAAATCCAACGTCGACGCAAGCCGCCAGTCATGAAGCCAGTCAAAAAGCCACCCAAGACAAGCCAGTTTAGCCACCTGGCTCAACCAGCCAGAGAGAGAGAGAGGAGAGAGAGGCAGGCTTCCCTATCATAGTTCGAATCGTCCCATTTGTAAATCCGGTCTGGTAAATCACACCCAGCACCCTGGCGGTTAGGGGTTAATCAGGGGTTAATCAGGGGTCAATCAGGGTAGCCGCAATTCCTGGGATCAAGAGCCCCCCTACCCAATATCATCAAGGACCCTCTCTTGGTCCAGAAAAGCATAATTAACTGCCAATCACACACCCAGAGAGATGATTCTTATGATCAAGGGTCAGAGGTTAGGTAAGTGTATGATGCCCGGGCATCGAAGATTTGCCTGCCCAGCTTACCGTACCCAGCGGGGGTCTGGGGCAGGTCCAGGGTAATGTACCCACGAGGAACTAGTGGGTTAGTCTGCTGGGTTTAAATTCTATCGACTACCACCAGTCAAGAATATTTTAATAGCGAGGATAGGGGAGCTCCAGTGTATATACTCAGGGGCACCTCCCAGTGTATATACACAGGGAGACACCTACCAGTGTATATACACAGGAGGCACCTCCCAGTGTATATACACAGGGGACACCTCCCAGTGTATATACACAGGGGCACCTCCCAGTGTATATACACAGGGACACCTCCCAGTGTATATACACAGGGGGGCACCTCCCAGTGTATATACACAGGGGGCACCTCCCATTGTATATACACTCGTCAAGTTGACAATATACACTGGGTGATGTATATAAGGTGTAGCACCGTCTATCAAGCCTCTTCCTCCTCCTCAGATTAAACAACTTTCAACTTTTACCATTAAAAATGATCCACGGCATCAGAGCCGCGCATGTGTAATGACACCAGCTTTGACGGGTGGCAGTAACGGGTGGCAGTGACGGGTGACAGTGACGGGTGACAGTGACGGGTGGCAGTGACGGGTGACACTCGACCCATCCTAAATCTCCAATCCCAAGTTCTTGATGATAAATCTCAAATCCAAATAATCCAGTCCTTAATTATTAAATCCCAATCCTCTAATCCTAAATCCCTAATCCTCTAATCTTAATTCCCTTTAATTCAGTCATAAATCAAGGCCATCGTTCGGACTTATTGCATTTTCCACCTGGCAGATCGTGGTGGTTCATCAGGCTGTTGTTGCTGGTAATGGGTGTAATGGGGCTTGCCATGGCTTGCCACACTCACTCTTCCACCCTACTGCCCGCCCACCCACACCCTCACCCACCCAACTGCCCGTCCACCCACACCCTCACCCACCCTACTGCCCGCCCACCCACACCCTCACCCACCCTACTGCCCGCCCACCCTCACCCACCCTACTGCCCGCCCACCCCTCACCAACCCTACTGCCCGCCCACCCACACCCTCACCCACCCTACTGCCGCCCACCACACCTTCACCCACCCTACTGCCCGCTCACCCACACCCACCCTATTGAACACCCACTCCACCCTCACCCAACCTACTCCCCACCCACACCCTCAACCAACCTACTGCCGCCCACCCACACCCTCACCCACTCTTCCACCCTACTGCCCGCCCACCCACACCTCACCCACCCAACTGCCCGTCCACCCACACCCTCACCCACCCTACTGCCCGCCCACCCACCCTACTGCCCGCCCACCCACACCCTCACCCACCCTACTGCCCGCCCACCCACACCCTCACCCACCCTACTGCCGCCACCCACACCCTCACCCACCCTACTGCCCGCCCACCCACACCCTCACCCACCCTACTGCCCGCTCACCCACACCCACCCTATTGAACACCCACCCACACCCTCACCCAACCTACTCCCCACCCACCCACACCATCAACCAACCTACTGCCCGCCCACCCACACCCTCACCCACTCTTCCACCCTACTGCCCGCCCACCAACACCCTCACCCACTCTTCCACCCTACTGCCGCCCACCAACACCCTCACCCACTTTTCCACCCTACCTTCCACCCACCCCACCTACAACATACTTGTCGCCTCAGTCTACCATTAAGACAACTAACTGAGGTTCTCACCTGAGCTGGTGAGTTGATGAGCTGAATTAAGCAGTCTACAATTGTCTCCTCTTAAATTAACTGTGATAACCTGGAGTGAGATGTTAACATTTGCTCACTTTGGTGTTAACAAGATAACCAGCGTGTAAACGCCACGTTTAAAACGCATAAAATAACGAGACGTGAAAAACACCAAGTTTAGGAGATATAAAACACCGAGTATATGTTTAAAACACCGGGTTCAGATGGTTTAAAACACCGGGTTCAGATTTTTAAAACACCGGGTTCAAATGGTTTAAAACACCGGGTTCAGATTATTTAAAACACCTAATATAGGTTTAAAACACCTTGGTTTAAAACAAATGTTCTATTACCACTACAACCACAATAACAATCACCATAACTACCACAATCACAATAACAATCACCATAACTACCACAACCCCAATAACAATCACCATAACTACCACAACCCAATAACAATCACCATAACTACCACAACCACTATAACAATCATTACCACCACAACCACAATAACAATCACCATAACTACCACCACAACCCCAATAACAATCATCATAACTACCACCACAACCACTAACAATCACCATTACCACCACAAGTACTACTACCACCTGCCTTTTACCCCCTACCACATCACCACATCTACCACACCACCACCACAGCTACCACACCACCACAGCTACCAGACCACCACAGCTACCACATCAACATAGCTACCACACCACACAGCTACACACCACCACAGCTACCACACCACAGCTACCACACAACACACAGCTACACACAACACACAGCTACCACACCACAGCTACACACCACAGCTACCACACCACAGCTACCACACACAGCTACCACACACACAGCTACCACACACACAGCTACCACAACACAGCTACCACACACAGCTACCACACCACAGTTACCACATCTCCCTGACTCTCCAGTCTAAGCCTTCCCATAACCCTGATACAAAATCCTCTTCAGATGTGGGGTGTGATCCTCTCCTGGCTCTAAGCTCACCGCTGGATCCCCTTACATCGTCTCTACAACGCTTTAAAGGCATTAGAATCTGCTGAACGCAATAAGAACCAATTTTCTCCTTAATAAAACAAGCTTCGAAAATTTCATTATAGAAGCAGCGAAATTTTGTAAAGTAAAAATACAGAAGTTTCCCCTTAAATAATAATAATAATAATAATAATAATAATAATAATTTCTACAAGTACATGGTGCAACTTATACAGACCATAGTTGACATAAGTGACTTACTATATTGAAAGTCTCTTGTTATGTAGAGCATTTCGGGTAAATTAGGTTCATTTTGTCCTCCAGGATGCGACCCACACCAGTCTACTAACACCCAGGGACCTACTTACTGGTAGGTGAACAGCGACAGCAGGTGTAAGGTGACTAAAACCCAGCTGGGTACCTACTTGCTGCTAGGTGAACAGCGACAGCAGGTGTCTTAAGGAAACACGCCCCCAATGTTTCCACCCGTACCGGGGATAGAACTACGGACTTCAGAGTGTGAGCCGAGTGCGCTACCAACCGAGCCATGGGTCTGGTTTCTTCCCTAATTGGTTTATACACCTATTTTTTTTTTTTTATTTTTTTTTTCGTTTCTCGTGTTTTTGTTGATATGTATTGTGATTCCTAGTTTATAATGTGTAGTGTTGCTGTATAACCCTTGTGGTTTAGCGCTTCTTTTGATTATAATAATAATAATGTGTAGTGTTATGGTATGTCCCTGAGCCTGGAGGTGTGTACACACACACACACACACGCACACACGCACACACACACACACACACGCACACACACACACACACACCACACACACACACACACACACACACGCACACAGACACACACACACACACGCACACAGACACACACACACACACGCGCGCACAGACACACACACATACACATTAAAAAAAATAATCTATAATTACTGACATATTAACGTCACAAAGACAGTGACAAAAACTGACTTACAGATTTGGTTATGTCAGGTGTGTGTGTGGTGTGTGTGTGTGTGTGTATGTGAGAGGGGAAGGTAGCAGTGCCTTGGTGAGCTTTACAGCAGTGAGCTCCAGCTCCCTACAAAGCTCTTAATCTTAATGCAGTGATTTACATGTTCACACAAACATTAAACTAAAATATATTCTTACCTTTTTGGTTTAGTTTTTTTAAATAGAGTTGTAGTAGTTGTAGTAATTGTAGTTGTACTCGTTGTTTATAGTAGTAGTTGTAGTTGAAATCGTTGTAGTAGAAGTTTAAATTGTAGTTGTAGTAGTAGTTATTGTAGTACTTGTAGTAGTGGTTTTTGCGACATCCCTGATAAGACTCGTATGGGCTTTAAACCCCCACATTAAACAACGCATCAGACACTTCGTTAACAAGTTTTGTTAAGAGCTTTAAGGGGAAACTTTAAGAAACGGGAGTAAATCAGATTGTTACTACAGTTTGGGGTGAAGTCTAGAAAATCTAGTTCTTAAACACTGCTGGGAGTAACTAGCCAATTTGGCGGATTCGTAAATGGATGTTAAAGTTTAGTAGCAACTGGTATAGGTATAGAGTATGTACAAAGGGTTTTTATAGACTTCAAAGCGGTATAAATTCCGTTTGCTATAAGACAGAAGTTTGGCATGGCAATGGGGCTTCCCACTGGTCGTAGCACTTGCAGATTTCTGAATGGGATCACTGGAGATAGACCGCTTCTCGTTTCTGGCTTCTCTCTCTCTCTCTCTCTCTCTCTCTCTCTCTCTCATCCATCCTATCAACCATCACCTGGATGGATGATGGGATGAGACACATCCTGGCTATGATACCCAGAAGAATCTATCTTTTAGACTTCAGAGACGCTCCTAACTGGGCTGGATATGCCATACGGTTCACTATAGAAGACAATAATAACGCAATTTTTCCCTTTCCTGACCATTCCACTTGGTAAAACAGACCTGCACCTCAAATCTAAGCGTTTTAACACATACCCAGTAATTAATAAAACAAATTCTTGCCTTTTTTTTTCTCTTGGTATTTTTCTTTTGTTATACAAGGAGAAAAATTAGTTTATAATTCTGATTTGTGTCACCTAACGTTCGTGCCTAATTTCTAACCTCCCCCAGGCGTTCATATTTTTTCTCTTCACACAATCTTTCATCCTTCTATTCTCCCCTCTCACCTCTCCTCTTCTCCCCCTCCTACCTTCCCCCCCATTCCTCGCTTGTCTACCTCCAGTGGCGAAAATCATCTTAATAACAGTCTTTCACAGGCGAACGTTGGCCCAGGCGCGGAGTTCACGACAACTAAACAATTACAATTACGACAACCGCCCCCCCACGCCAGCACTGAAGCAGGGGGTACCGCCCCCCCACGCCAGCACTGAAGCAGGGGGTTCCGCCCCCCGCGCCACCTCTCGCTGAGCTAACTACTCTGATGGGGATAATGACTTTATTAATTACACCTCCAGCTAGTCGTTCCTATGTTTTTATTGGTCCGCCGCTAACGTCGCAGATCACGCCATTAACCACGTCGTAATTAACACATTTTAGCATAAAAATCTACCCATCAAGGTCACTGTGTTGACGC
The DNA here is from genome assembly GCA_009830355.1 of Cherax destructor. Classification (NCBI taxonomy): domain Eukaryota; kingdom Metazoa; phylum Arthropoda; class Malacostraca; order Decapoda; family Parastacidae; genus Cherax; species Cherax destructor. The sequence goes on from WNWK01000002.1 coordinate 719,192, forward strand.
ATAATAAATCTTCCTTACAAAGACTGAAATGTGGCAAATGGTATAAAATAATGACAAGTTGATGATTAACACACACGTGTAATAGCTGGGTATCTTCATGGATGAAACGTTTCGCCTACACAGTAGGATTCTTCAGTCATGTGCAAAGGCAGCAGGTGTAGTAGTGAAATGAAGAAGTAATCAGTCCCCTCAGTCTTGGAGAAAAAAATATCTGAGGGACTGACCACATCTTTTTTTTTATTACTACTGCTCCCTTTGTATTTGACTGAAGAAGCCTACTGTTGTAGGCGAAACGTTTCATCAACAAAGATACCCAGCTGCTGCCCATGTGTCTCAGTCATCAACTTGTCACTATTCTATACCATTATCAGCAATGCCCAAGTCTCGTATCTCCATGGATGCTGAGGGAAGGGGCTGAGGCACTGTGCCACCCAAAACAAAGGTATACAAACAATCTCTCCGATCAGGACAGCTGACCAAATTTATAAAAAAAAAATAGGACAAATGTGATCCCATATATAAAAAAACATGGGACAGAGAAGAGGCTCTAAATTCCAGGTCAATATTTTTAAACCCAAATACTGTCAAAAGTTCTGGAGAATATTGCATTAAAGTGAATACTGGAGAACTTGCAAGGAAAAACAATATTTACCAATAAAAAAGAGAGAAAAATAGCATAGATTAAGGTATAGAAAATCCTGTATTACGAATCTGCTGGAGTTCTGTGATGGACTCAGGGTAATAAAACAAGACTGGCAAGGTAGGGTGGACTGCGTCGTCTTGGACTGCAGGAGAGCATCTGACACAGTACCACACCAGAGACTCGTCCAGAGACAGGAGGAACAAACAAGGTTAAAAGTCAGTGTGTTCTGGCTAATGTCAAGGCAGAGAGTAACAGTAAAATATATCAGAATGGTAGAGAGTAACGACTGGGGTTCCACAAGGATCAGTATTAGGACCAGTACTGTTACTAATATACGTGAACGATCTAATACAGAGGATTCAGTCTTATGCGTTGATGTAAAACTAACGGAACAAGAACAGAAGAAGATAGTGATAAACCCCCATGAAGACCTCAACACACCACAGATGTGCTCACACAAGTGGCTCTCAGAGTTCAACCTAAGCATATACAAGGGCTCTCTCTCTCTCTCTCTCTCTCTCTCTCTCTCTCTCTCTCTCTCTCTCTCTCACACACACACACACACACACACACAAGGTCATTACGGTGCCGGATAATTAACCTTGAAAATAATGGAGAGAGAAATTATACTTGACAGTATGGGTCGTCACGGGTCAAGTTTACCCATGTTTTATCCCCCTTATGTTGTAACTAATGTTTGTGTGTCCTGTGACTCTCACTGCTCTACCTCTCCCATAATAATAATAATAATAATAATAATAATAATAATAATAATAATAATAAAGGAATGTTTATAGCAGTATTTGTGTGAAAAAATCCCATCTGCGGGAGGGTGGAGAGAGGGGGGCACTGGTGAGGGATGCGAGGTATACCTCACAGGGGTATACCTCACAGGGAGGTATACCTCACAGGGACACTTGACAGCCGCAGGAGTGAGAGAAAGGAACCGACAATAAAGACTGAGATAAAGGAAAGAAGCAATAATAGAATAAGATCAAATGAATTCTAGATTAAAATTGCGATTTCACACACACACAAAGCTTTAAGAATAGGTATGATAAAGCTCATGGCGCAGGGAGACCCAGTAGCGGCCAGTGAAGAGGCGGGGCCAGGAGCTATGACTCGACCCCTGCAACCACAACTAGGTGAGTAACACACACACACACACACACGTTGTATGTTACGCACATAGTGTACGTCTCGCCTTAATTATGACCCTCGTCAGCCACACTTATAATCTGTTATCACCCTCTTCCCCCTTTACCCCTCCCTTCCTCTCCCCTCACTTCCCCTCCCTTTACCTCGCCCCTCACCTCCGGGGATAGTATGCAAATGTTTTCGTAAATCTGCTAACTTGCTGGTTCCTGTTACCACTGTTGCTACTGTTGGTGTTGGTACTGATACTGTTGTTGCCGTTGTTTGTACATGGGAGTACACGAAAGCTCATGGGAGTACATGACAGTACATGGGAGTACGTGACAATACATGGGCGTACGTGACAGTACATGGGAGTATGTGACAGTACATGGGAGTACGTGACAGTACATGGGAGTACGTGACAGTACATGGGAGTACGTGACAGTACATGGGAGTACGTGACAGTACATGGGAGGTCTTGGAAGTCTACACTGAGGCTATCTGCTGACAGCTGTCATCATGTCTTATCTATACTGAGGTCGGCCGTGTATTAGCTTCAAATATAAATTATTCACAGTAAAGCATAAGGCTCTCTCCCCACCCTCCACTCCGTCCACTGCCGGCATGAAAACCGTGTGGAAAACGCACCATACCAAATTGGAAAATGGCATAAAATTTACATGACAGATTAAAGAAGATGGTAGACGTAGTCTACGACTACCATCTCTGCCAATTTAGTTGTGTTACTATCTTAACTACTGGTGGCACTCCACTGTCACTCACAGGACTCTGTGACTATTTCTACTGGGTTGCCTCATCGTCAACTGATCGTCCTGGTGAATGCAGTTGTTGCTCAAGAACCCCGTGACTTCAGGTTGCCCAAAGAGTGGTATCCGTTTCGATTCTTACAGTGCTGGTCCAGTTAGTTCTTGCACAGTGCTGGTCCAGCTGGTTCTTGCACAGTGCTGGTCCAGTTGGTTCTTGCACAGTGCTGGTCCAGTTGGTTCTTGCACAGTGCTGGTCCAGCTGGTTCTTGCACAGTGATGGTATCAGCCTGGTAACTCGTCTCAGTACCCTCTCCAGTGATGGTACTAGCCTGGTAACCCGTCTCAGTACCCTCTCCAGTGATGGTACCAGCCTGGTAACTCGTCTCAGTACCCTCTCCAGTGATGGTACCAGCCTGGTAACCCGTCTCAGTACCCTCTCCAGTGATGGTACCAGCCTGGTAACTCGTCTCAGTACCCTCTCCAGTGATGGTACCAGCCTGGTAACCCGTCTCAGTACCCTCTCCAGTGATGGTACCAGCCTGGTAGCTCGTCTCTGTACCCTCTCCAGTGATGGTACCAGCCTGGTAGCTCGTCTCAGTACCCTCTCCAGTGATGGTACCAGCCTGGTAGCTCGTCTCAGTACCCTCTCCAGTGATGGTACTAGCCTGGTAGCTCGTCTCTGTACCCTCTCCAGTGATGGTACCAGCCTGGTAACTCGTCTCAGTACCCTCTCCAGTGATGGTACCAGCCTGGTAACCCGTCTCAGTACCCTCTCCAGTGATGGTACCAGCCTGGTAACTCGTCTCAGTACCCTCTCCAGTGATGGTACCAGCCTGGTAACCCGTCTCAGTACCCTCTCCAGTGATGGTACCAGCCTGGTAACTTGTGTGTCTAATAAATCTTTGTCTTTCATGGAATTTGAAGATCAAAACAGAACGGCACATTGTATATATAGTCTAAGAAGCGAATAATAGTCGATAATGTGTCTGGTGTGTCGCACTCCAAGCTTCTAGCTGTGTTAGCTGTGCTGCTGGCAGATAGCAGTGAAACCTAGCACTGTGTTAGCTGTGATGCTGGCAGATAGCTGTGAAACCTAGCACTGTGTTAGCTGTGCTGCTGGCAGATAGACACTGACTCTTGCCAGATCGTGATATATAAACACTGACCAGTTCCTCTCTTGTTGATGTAACTCTGACAAAAATTTTGCAGACAAGTTTGAAACTCTTGCCCCTAAATCTACATTACTTTGCACCTGTTGTTGTTGCTGCTGCTGCTGCTGTCACAGCAGGTGCCGGAAGTGCCGGAGGCGGAAGTGACCGTCCCCTCCCCCGTCAGTAGATCCACCCAGATATATCAGCATCCTGGCTCACACGCCCTCAACAGGCACGCCGACCATTGCCTCACGCCCACTCCTGGACAACGCCCAACCCACCCACCCCTACTAACACACACACACACAGAATCAAGCTTTACATTATTCAGCTTTAAGTACCATTTTTTCCGTCCCCTTAAGCCGAAAATTAAGCTGACCAATATTCATCAAAGGTGTTTTAATATGGCCGGAAAATAATCATATCGGGAGGTAGTTTTTTTAATGCATTTAAAACCAGGTAAATTTGCGTTGTAAAGCCGGTTAATTGTAGCATTTAGAGTTGGTTAATGGGTGTGTTTATAACCGGTTAATTGACGTGTTTACAACCGGATAATTGAGGCATTTACAGCCGCTAAATTTGTATATTCAGACTTGGTGTATATTATTATTATTATTATTATTATTATTATTATTATTATTATCTGAGGAACTAAGCGCTAAACCCATTTGGGGTATATACACTTCTTTAACCGGGGTATTTAAGGCCGGTTAATTGACACTGACCTTCAGTGTCGCTGGACTTGACCTTACACGACCCTGGTTTAATTATTCTGGCTGGTAATTCCGCCTTGCGTATTGTGTTGCCGGAACCATGATGTTGCTGTGATCAGCGGGGCATACCCTGGTTGTGAGGTGCTGCTGTGATCAGCGGGGCATACCCTGGTTGTGAGGTGCTGCTGTGATCAGCGGGGCATACCCTGGTTGTGAGATGCTGCTGTGATCAGCGGGGCATACCCTGGTTGTGAGGTGCTGCTGTGATCAGCGGGGCATACCCTGGTTGTGAGGTGCTGCTGTGATCAGCGGGGCATACCCTGGTTGTGAGGTGCTGCTGTGATCAGCGGGGCATACCCTGGTTGTGAGATGCTGCTGTGATCAGCGGGCATACCCTGGTTGTGAGGTGCTGCTGTGATCAGCGGGCATACCCTGGTTGTGAGTGCTGCTGTGATCCGCGGGGCATACCCTGGTTGTGGTGCTGCTGTGATCAGCGGGGCATACCCTGGTTGTGAGGTGCTGCTGTGATCAGCGGGGCATACCCTGGTTGTGAGGTGCTGCTGTGATCAGCGGGTCATACCCTGGTTGTCCCTGGTTGTAAGGTGCTGCTGCTGCTGTGATCAGCGGGTCATACCCTGGTTGTGAGGTGCTGCTGCTGCTGTGATCAGCGGGTCATACCCTGGTTGTGAGGTGCTGCTGCTGCTGTGATCAGCGGGTCATACCCTGGTTGTGAGGTGCTGCTGCTGCTGTGATCAGCGGGCATACCCTGGTTGTGAGTGCTGCTGCTGTGATCAGCGGGTCATACCCTGGTTGTGAGTGCGCTGCTGCTGCTGTGATCAGCGGGTCATACCCTGGTTGTGAGTGCTGCTGCTGCTGTGATCAGCAGGGACATACCCTGATTGTGAGGTGCTGTTGGATCAGCAGGTCAACCCTGGTGCAGGAGCTGCTGTGATCAAGGTCATACCCTGGTTGTGAGGCTGCTGCTGCTGTGATCACAGGTCATCCCTGGTTGTGAGGTTGCTTCTGTGATCAGCCGGGTCTACCCTGGTTGTGAGGTGCTGCTGTGATCAGCGGGTCATACCCTGATTGTGAGGTGCTGCTGTGATCAGCGGGTCATACCCTGGTTGTGAGGTGCTGCTGCTGCTGTGATCAGCGGGGCATACCCTGGTTGTGAGGTGCTGCTGCTGCTGTGATCAGCGGGTCATACCCTGGTTGTGAGGTGCTGCTGTGATCAGCGGGTCATACCCTGGTTGTGAGGTGCTGCTGTGATCAGCGGGTCATACCCTGGTTGTGAGGTGCTGCTGTGATCAGCGGGTCATACCCTGGTTGTGAGGTGCTGCTGTGATCAGCGGGTCATACCCTGGTTGTGAGGTGCTGCTGTGATCAGCGGGTCATACCCTGGTTGTGAGGTGCTGCTGTGATCAGCGGGTCATACCCTGGTTGTGAGGTGCTGCTGCTGCTGTGATCAGCGGGTCATACCATGGTTGTGAGGTGCTGCTGTGATCAGCGGGTCATACCCTGGTTGTGAGGTGCTGCTGTGATCAGCGGGTCATACCCTGGTTGTGAGGTGCTGCTGTGATCAGCGGGTCATACCATGGTTGTGAGGTGCTGCTGTGATCAGCGGGTCATACCCTGGTTGTGAGGTGCTGCTGTGATCAGCGGGTCATACTCTGGTTGTGAGGTGCTGCTGTGATCAGCGGGTCATACTCTGGTTGTGAGGTGCTGCTGGTACACCACTACCTGTGTGTAAACACACTGTGTTATGTAGTGTGTATCTGACACACACACACGGGGCCAGGAGCTGTGAATCGACCCTGCAACCACATATAGGAAGTACACACACACACACACACTATCCCTACCATCCTGTCCACCCTTAATTCCATCCTCCCCCCTACTCTATCCTCCCTTTCTATTCTTCTCTATCCTTTTCTATCCTCTCTTTATCCTTCTCCATCCTTCTCTCCCTCCTTCCATCCTTGTTCACCTCCTCGGGTATCCTATCTTGCCTAATCAGCGGCGAGTGAAAGGTATCTTGATGTTTCTGTGTCCTCCAAGTCTGTATTCCCATTCCGGTCTTCTCCAATTTTCCAAGACCTTGCATTTTCCGGAGGGGCATTTATAACGATATATATTATGCAGAGGTTAAAGCGTACATTATTCACCATTCAGCAGGTCCTTTACATCAACAGACTGATTGATCAGAGGCACAGAAGGGAGGAGGATCGAACTTGCACCCCACTCCCTTATTATTCCACATTGGTTTAGCACTTTCAGTGGTGGTGGTAATAGTAGTAATAATAGTAGTAGTAATAGTACTAGTAGTAATAATAGTAGTAATAGTACTAGTAGTAGTAATTGTAGTAGTAATAGTACTAGTAGTAGTAGTAATTGTAGTAGTAATAGTACTAGTAGTAGTAGTAATATACTAGTAGTAATACTACTAGTATAGTAATAATGATACTAGTAGTAATTGTACTACTATTAGTAATAGTACTAGTAGTAATTGTACTACTATTAGTAATAGTACTAGTAATATAGTAGTAGTATCAACAGCTGTAGTCAAACGAAAAAAACAATCACAAAAATAGTAGTGACTAACTACTACTACTACTATTACTATCCCCTCACACACACACCTGCAGCTTCCGGGTGTGCAGCGGCAGGTGTGTGTGTTCCGGTGGTGAGGTCCAGAGACACACCACCGGCAACATCCTTCGTAATACCTGTTGAAATTTCCGGACATTTAACATTGATAACCTTGACAACGTCTACCAGTTTTATTATTATTATATATATATATATATATATATATATATATATGATGGATAATCTCTTAATCATCCGGCCATGATTGTAGTTCAACATTTTTTTTTCAAATTAATTAAGAGAAGACAAGAGTCAAAGAATTTCCATTCTTCCCTTTCAGAATGTGTTGTGTAGTGTGTTGAGTGGGCAGAGTGGGGGAACCCACTCTCAGGGGGCCCTCAGGTGAGTGGGAGAGAGGATCTTTGAAAAATCTTGAGTGGGAAAGTATTCAGAATTAAGATAACAGCTTCTACCGTATGAAATGAGCTAAGATAACAGCTTCTGCCGTGTGAAGTGAGCTAAGATAACAGCTTCTGCCGTGTGAAGTGAGCTAAGATAACAGCTTCTGCCGTGTGAAGTGAGCTAAGATAACAGCTTCTACCGTGTGAAATGAGCTAAGATAACGCTTCTGCCATGTGAAATTAGCTACGATAACAGCTTCTACCCTGTGAAATGAGCTAAGATAACAGTTCCCTTGTGGAATGAGCTAACTCATGCCGTGTGAAATGAGCTTCTCAGCTTCTAGTTGAGAAAGGGAGAGGAGAGGGAGAAAGAAAAGGATGAAGAAGAGAGAGAGAGAGAGAGAGAGCAGTTGACTTCCGGCCAGGTAGAGAAGGCAGGTGTCACCAACCAGAGGATAATTACATTACCTGTGTTGAAGTCTCCGGCGCCGCTCTTGACGTCAATAGTGGGAAATTCTCTCGACTTAATTCCTCTTCAACAGAGAAATATTCCAGTATACCTACCGATATCTATATTATATATATATATATATATATATATATATATATATATATATATATATATATATACCTCAGGATATATGCGTAACGATATATACCTCAGCATATATTCCAGTCATTCACTGTCAGGTATACCGACATCCTTCATATATATTCCCATATATTCGCTATTCCCCATGCATTATCTACGCATTATTACAATGTATTTCCCGTATTAGCGCGTATTGTGTTACGTGTTATTGCATATCACGAATTGTCACGTATTCCTTCCTATCCTCTTCCCCATGTCGTCCATTTCTGCCTCCTCCCCCTTCCTACCCATTTCGTTAAATTTCCACCCATCTTCCTTCTTACATTTGGTGAAGGGAATAATACAACAGGGTGATAGGACCCTGTTTCGACCCCCTCCCTCCGGAACTGACACCAGGTAGACTACAGGTAGACACCAGGTAGACTACAGGTAGACACCAGGTAGATTGCAGGTAGACTACAGATAATCAGGTAGACTGCAGGTAGACACGAGGTAGACTACAGGTACACTGCAGGTAAACTACAGGTATACCCCAGGTAGACTGTAGGTAGACTTGAAAAGATGAAAAGGGTCTACACAGACATGAAAGAAGGCAAAAGAAGGGAAAAGAATGAAGAGAAGGAGGTAATGAAGAGGGAAGGTGATAAAGAAGGAAAAGGAATAAGAAGAGGAGGGGAGGGGGGAGAGGTATCCGGCTTAACCTTCCTGCAAGTCAGCAGAGAAGCGGAGCCGAGTTGGGGGTCAGTTGGGGGTCGTCCCCCCCACCACGACTGAATATGTGTGTGTGTGGGGGTGATGGGGCGGGGAGGGAGGCTGCTGCTTCTAGCCACACCCACACCCACCCCCACACACTCGTGGGTGTGTGGGGGAGGGGTCGTTGACCACACCCCCACACAAATGAATTAATACACCTGTAATATTAAAAAATATATATATATATATATATATATATATATATATATATATATATATATATATATATATAACGTACGAAAACTCACGTTTTGACTAGATATTATTGAAGGAAGGAAGGAAGGTACGACGGAAGGGCATTAATAAGTACATGCAATTTATCGTGTTTGAGAGAGAGAGGTCTCTCCTACACACACACACATATACACAAGAATAATCCCGGAGCTGAGGGGCATGTCCTACAAGGAGAGATTAAGGAAAATCATCCTGACAACACTGGAGGGCAGGAGGGACAGGGGGAACATGATAACGACATATAAAATTATGAGAGGAATTGACAGGGTGGATAGGGACAGGATGTTCCAGAGGTGGGACACAGCAACAAGGGGTCACAGTTGGAAGTTGAAAACTCAGATGAGTCACAGGGATGTTAGGAAGTACATCTTCAGCCATAGAGTTGTCAGGAAGTGGAACAATCTGGTGAGTGATGTAGTGGAGGCAGGATCCATACATAGCTTCAAGAAGAGGTATGATAAAGGTCATGGAGCAGGGAGAGAGTGGACCTAGTAGCGACCAGTGAAGAGGCGGGACCAGGAGCTATGAATTAACCCCTGCAACCACAATTAGGCGAATACACACACACAAGAGCCAGAGACACGAACCGCTGGATAAGAGGACGGCAACACACTATCCGGATAGAACGACAGGATAAAAACCAATGATAGACCGAACAGAAATCATTTCTATGTTAACTGCAACTCAAAGCAACAAGCGCAAGTTAATCGTAATTAATATAAATATAAACGTATAAACATTTGGGGGATAAAGGTAATTGTCTCAGATACGTCTTCGAGAAGCTGAGAGTTTGACCTCGCTATCAGTGAAGAAAGTGGCGTTCGCGAGGGAGGAGGCGGATGGCCAGATTCTGCTGGATTTGTTTACATCCGGATGAACCCTTTACCCCATCCCTCCTCCACTCTCCCAGGGTGGTCAGGCAGGTACCCACCTTCACCCGGTGTATTGACAAAGTGCGAGGGGCTACCGGTGTTGACACCCGGTGCTTTTTTATATACGTACACACAATGTACTAATCCGTACGTGATCCCTAATATGCTATTGTTGGTTAGTTCCTTGATGGACTAGTTCCTAGGAGGTTTGTGTATCCATATTCTCTTGCGCTACCATCCACAGGATAGATATGCGGGGTACAATAAACTAGCCACTACCGTCCACAGGATGGATATGCGGGGTACAATAAACTAGCCACTGCCATCCACAGGATGGATTTGCATTTCAACTGCTGAAAAATCTTGGTAAGGCATCCAGGTGCTGCGTAACCCACGTGCTCTGAACCTCAAAACTCGCGATTGGAGTAGTGCAGAGTGCGGCACAAGACCCGAACCTCAAATCTGCATAACCCCCTTCCTTCCCCACGCTCAACTTCCGCCCTGGCCTAAGTGATTACTCACTAATTGCTTTCCCAATTAGCCACCTATTATTGCACTGCAATAATAGTTTTAGTGGGTAATTAGGAAGTGAATTGTAACAGCGTGTGATATAAGGCAGATTACAGATAAAGTGGAAATGTATAAATTAGTGGAAAATAGGACATATAACCTGGTCGCTTTCGTGTGCTTACACACATCTTCAGAGGAAGATATGCGGTATTTTTTTCATATCTGCAAATCACGCGTTTATTACATGAGGGAATTCAGTGATGGAAATATCTCAGTAGAACGCTGGCAATAATATCCGGCAATATTACACCCGTATTAATAATGTACAAGAGGGAGGGGGATATTGTTGATGGGGAGGGGAATATTATTGATGGGGAGGAGGATATTATTGATGGGGAGGGGGATATTATTGATAGGGAGGGTGGATATTATTGATGGGGGAGGGAAGGGGAGGGGGAAGATGTAAGAGTGAAAGGAAGAGTCTAGGAGATAGCGCCAATGTTAAGGGTAGCTGTTGTTGGCTGTCTGGCCCCTGGCTGATCCCTCACTCCTCACTCCCTTACTCTCTCACTCCCTCACTCCTTCCTTATAACATCACTATAACGAATAAACAGGAACCTGTTGAGCAGTTTGACCCGTGGTGGTGGCAGCAGGGCCAACGATGCCCTGATTTACGAAAATTACAATATAAAGATGTCACAGAAGTCCTCAGTGGTACAGCACTGGACCTTCTAAAAGCCAAGACCAGGGTTCGAGTCTCCTACCCACTGTTGTTTATTGTGTGTGTGTGTACTCACCTAATTGTGGTTGCAAGGGTCGATTCACAGCACCTGACCTGCCTCTTTGCTGGTCGCTGTGTGTGTGTGTGTGTGTGTGTGTGTGTGTGTGTGTGTGTGTGTGTGTGTGTGTGTGTTTAGTAGCACACAGCTGTTGTTTACAATCCTATTAGATGTAAACATCTCCCTTAGGCACTGCGTCAGAGGGCCACACTGCGTCAGGGGGCCACACTGCGTCAGGGGGCCACACTGCGTCAGGGGGCCACACTGCGTCAGGGGACCACACTGCGTCAGGGGGCCACACTGCGTCAGGGGGCCACACTGCGTCAGGGGGCCACACTGCGTCAGGGGACCACACTGCGTCAGGGGGCCACACTGCGTCAGGGGGCCACACTGCGTCAGGAGGCCACACCCTTCTTCCGGAGGAAGATGATGGCTCTTAAGAAGTGGCCAAGTCATCTCTGAGTCAACATCCTTCTTGACATTATCACACTGAACATCACCTTCCCGTTTTCTGTCCCTGTTTCACTATGGTGCATGGTAGTGAACCACCAAGCTCTGGTATGGTGCATGGTAGTGAACCACCAGGCTCTGGTATGGTGCATGCTAGTGAACCACCAGGCTCTGGTATGGTGCATGGTAGTGAACCACCAAGCTCTGGTATGATGCATGCTAGTGAACCACCAGGCTCTGGTATGGTGCATGGTAGTGAACCATCAGGCTCCACTATGGTGCATGGTAGTGAACCATCAGGCTCCACTATGGTGCATGGTAGTGAACCATCAGGCTCCACTATGGTGCATGGTAGGTACAGCTTCCTGGTACCATCAGGATACAGTTACAACAACATACATGTTAGAGAAGCCTACAGCGTGAATACAAGATATACTATATATATATATATATATATATATATATATATATATATATATATATATATATATATATATATATATATATATATATATATATATACGTATCAAAAAGAGGGATGGGCAGTTAAGAAATCAATATATTAGTTAAAGAGATATAAAAGGAATAAGAACAACAAAAAAGGGATTATGAGGCTAAAGTCAAGGATTCGAAGTTAACCAAAGGGTTAATCTAGTTATAGCACTTCCATCTTTTCCTAGTTATGGTGTGTTGTACCTCAGTCCCCTTGTTTCCATGCCGGTCATGGCCAGAAAGAGTGTTAGGTGGGGAGAGAGCCTTCTGCTTTACCATACTAGGTGTATGATCTAGATGGTATACAGTGGGTCTTACCTAGATGGAAGTGGATAGTACCTCTCAGTAGGAAGTCTCAGTGTTGACTCGATAGTGCTATCTTACCTTTATAATTTACTTTCTCTCCTACCTTTCTAATGTACTTTCTTACCTTTCTAATGTACTTTCTCTCTTACCTTTCTAATGTACTTTCTCTCTTACCTTTCTAATGTACTTTCTCTCTTACCTTTCTAGTGTACTTTCTTACCTTTCTAATTTACGTTTTCTGTTAGCTTTCTAGTGTACTTTCTTACCTTTCTAATGTACTTTCGTTACCTTTCTAATGTACTTTTGTTACCTTTCTAAAGTACTTTCTCTTACCTTTCTAATGTACTTCCTCTGATGCCTTTCAAATGTATTTTCTCTGTTGCCTTTCTAATGTACTTTGCTACCTTTCTAATGTACTTTCTCTGTTACCTTTCTAATATACATTCTCTACCTTTCTAATGTACTTTCTCCGTTACCTTTCTAATGTACTTTGTTACCTTTTAACTTCTTTACCTTTCTAATGTACTTCCTCTGATGCCTTTCAAATGTATTTTCTGTTGCCTTTCTAATTTACTTTGCTATCTTTCTAATGTACGTCCTCTGCTATCTTTCTAATTTACTTTTTTTTGCTTCTAATGTTCTCCCTTCTCCTTCCCTCACCCCTCCTCTCCCTCCCTCCCTCCCTACCTCTCCCACTGGTTTATAAACCAGTGTTTTACACTTAACATGACCAGTGTCGCCACACAACAGTGTTCGCGCCTCGATGATCCTCTTTTGTGGTGTTCCGGAAACGGACGTGAATTGACGGGGAGTTGATAACCTTTTCGGGGCGCCCACGCCCCTTTCCCCGAGGTAGGGGGAAGGGGAGGAGGTAGGGGGAAGGAGGAGGAGGAGATAAGAGGGATTGGCAGAGTAACGGAGGCGGTGGAGTGAGAGTAAGGAGAAGGGGGAGAGTAACGGAGGCAGTGAATGGAGTAGGGGAAGGTGTAGGGAAAGGGGTAGGAGAGTAGTAGGGGAAGGGGTGGGTGAAGTGGTAGAAGGGCGTTCTCAGTATACTTAAAAGTATACCTTGACAGGGTTTGTACTTGTATCATTCGGTATATATATATATATATATATATATATATATATATATATATTCATACATAAATACACAAACTGACAGTGATAAATACGAAGGAGAAGAGACAGAGGGGATAAAACTAAGGAGTGGGAGAGACCGGATAATCACAGACGTCAGATAAACCGGGTGATAACCCATGAGCCACGCCCACTTCTCAATGGGGCGGGGGGCCGCTGGGGGGAGGAACCGGTTGGGCGGGGAGGGGGAGGAATGAAACTGGTTGTATGGGGGGAGGGAGAGGAGAGGCTGAAGAGGAATAAGAGTGAAGAGTTGGATTACTCAGCTTCAAGAACGGGATTACAAGCTTCAAGAGCGGGATTACTAACCTCAAGAGCGGGGTTACTAGCTTCAAGAGTCGCATTACTAGCTTTGCTACTCTCAGACACTCTCCGCTACTAGTGAGGTCGTTGTTAATGGTCACTCTAGGTTCTTGCCTTCTCTTGTTCCTCTTGGTTTGTTGACAAACATTTTCTTCTTTTGGACTCGCGTTGCAAATTGCTATGCCCAAAAATGTAACACTCTGCACTGCTCTTCGCTGAAACTTCAGTCTTCTGCGTCACTGACTACAGTGCCAGGCAGTGCCTGATCTACTCTGACACTACTGAAGCTTAAGCTTTAGGGCTCCTAATCCCGGAGGGGCCTTAAAATTTTTGGGTCTACTGTATGAGAAGGGGCTGTGAAGGGGCCCCTATAACAGTTCAAGCTTTAGGGAGGCCCCTAAAATATAAGTCCGTCACTGGACTGCTAGGCTCTTCAGGTCACACACTCGATGCTCAGTCTGTTCTGGATGATCCGATCCAATTGTCAACAATTGGTATCACCAGGACAATTTTTGTTGAATCTTGGATGTCAGTCCACAATCTGGAGGTCACTTGTGTATATCGTAAACAGGATTGGAGCAAGACTCGATCCCCTGCCCTGGGGAACTCCACTCGTTACGGGAAGCCACTGAGACACCTCTTCGTTGAGTACTTCTGTTTCCTGTGTGATTCAGTAACGCAGCCAGCCATTGAAGTTTTTTTTTTATTAACACATAGGCCGTTTCCCACCAAGGCAGGGTGGCCCGACAAAGAAAAACTTTCATCATCATTCACTCCATCATTGTCTTGCCAGAGGCGTGCTTTACACTACAGCTACAAAACTGCAATATTAACACCCCTCCTTCAGAATGCCGGCACTATACTTCCCATCTCCAGGAATCAAGTCCGGCCTGCCGGTTTCCCTGAATCCCTTCATAAATGTTACCTTGCCTACACTCCAACAGCACGTCAAGTCCTAAAAACCATTTGTCTCCATTCGCTCCTATATAACATGCTCACGCACGCACGCTTGCTGGAAGTCCAAGCCCCTCGCACACAAAACCTCCTTTATCCCCTCCTTCCAACCTTTTCTAGGACGACCTCTACCCAGCCTTCCCTCCACTACAGATTTATACACTCTCGAAGTCATTCTATTTTGTTCCATCCTCTCTATATGTCCAAACCATCTCAACAACCCCTCCTCAGCTACGGATTCTCTGCATTATATTCACATCACAAATTGCCCTCAGACATGACATCTCCACTGCCTCCAGCCTTCTCCTTGTTGCAACATTCACAACCCATGTCTCACACCCATACAAGAGTGTTGGTATAACTATCCTTTCATACATTCCCCTCTTTGCTTTCATGGATAAAGTTCTCTGTCTCCACAAGCTCCTCAGTGCACCACTCACCTTTTTCCCCTCGTTAATTCTATGATTCACCTCATCCTTCATATACCCATCTGCTGACACATCCACTCCCAAATATCTGAACACATTCACCTCCTCCATACTCTCTCCCTCCAATCTGATATCCAATCTTCCGTTATCTAATTTTTTGTTATCCTCATCACCTTACTCTTTCCTATATTCACTTTCAATTTCCTTCTTTTACACACCCTACCAAACTCATCCACAAACCTCTGCAACTTCTCTTCAGAATCTCCCAAAAGCACAGTGTCATCAGCAAAGAGCAACTGTGACAACTCCCACTTTGTGTTAGATTCTTTATCTTTTAACCCCAACCTCTTGCCAACACCAGAGCATTCTATAATCTGCGTGTGTGATTTTAATTCAGCCAGCAATCTTCCATGGATATCCAGAAAGGCCTTCTGGATATCCAGATAAATCACATCTGGATGGGAGGTCACATGTAATCCCATGATAACTCGGCTCACCTTATCAGAGTTCACTGTACTCTTAGTGTGGCCCTGTCACAGTGTGCTATTTCCCATCTCCCATTCTCATTTCTCGTAGCTCGGTTGGTAGCACACTCATCTCACACACTGACGCCCGTGGTTCGATCCCCGGCAGGGTGGAAACACTGGGGGCGTGTTTCCTTAAGACACCTGCTGTCCATGTTCACCTAGCAGTAAGTAGGTACCTGGGTGTTAGTGGACTGGTGTGCGTCGCATCCTTTGGGACAAAATTAACCTAATTTGCCCGAAATGCTCTGCATAACAAGGGACTTTAAGTATAGTATGTCACTGATGTGAGCTATGGTCTGTATAAGTTGTACCATGTATCTGTAGAAATAAAAGATTATTATTATTATAGCTGTTGTTCACAATCAATGGTCAGTAGGGGAAGGAAAAGTGGAGGAAGGGGGAACGAAGGAAGGGGAAGGGGAAGAGAGATAAGGGGGTGAGTAGAACCGGGAAGAAGGGAAGAGAGACTGAGCAGATGATCAGAACTGTAAGAAAACACACAACAGAGGAAGAGAGGCAGTGAGGAAAGAGGAAGAGAGGAAGGGAGGAAAGATAAAGGGGGGAAAGAGAGGGAGGAAAGAGAGGAAGGGAGGAAAGAGAGAGAGGAAGGGAGGAAAGAGAGAGAGGGAGGAAAGAGAGAGAGGGAGGAAAGAGAGAGAGGAAGGAAGGAGAGAGAGGAAGGTAGGAGAGAGAGGAAGGTAGGAGAGAGAGGAAGGTAGGAGAGAGAGGAAGGTAGGAGAGAGGAAGGTAGGAGAGAGGAAGGTAGGAGAGAGGAAGGTAGGAGGAGAGGAAGGTAGGAGAGAGGAAGGTAGAGAGAGAGGAAGGTAGGAGAGAGGAAGGTAGAGAGAGAGGAAGGTAGGAGAGAGGGAAGGTAGGAAGAGAGAGAGGAAGGAGGAAAGGAGAGAGGAAGGGAGGAAAGAGAGAGAGGAAGGGAGGAAAGAGAGAGAGGAAGGGAGGAAAGAGAGAGAGGAAGGGAGGAAAGAGAGAGAGGAAGGGAGGAAAGAGAGAGAGGAAGGGAGGAAAGAGAGAGAGAGAGAGAGAGAGAGGAAGGAGGAGAGAGAGAGGAAGAGAAGAGAGAGAGGAAGGAGGAAGAGAGAGAGGAAGGGAGGAAAGAGAGAGAGGAAGGGAGGAGGGAGGAAGAAAAAATGTCATCCAACTGGTCTATAACCTTTGATCTCTTAACATGTGCTTGTGTGTGTGAGAAAGAGAGAGAAGAGAGAGAGAGAGAGAGAGAGAGAGAGAGAGACTCCCACACCTGAACACTGGGACTTAGGAAGGAATGAAAGCTAGCTTTCTTTTTCTCTCTTTTGGAATGTGTCTCGTACAATTTTTTTTTTTCCTCTTGGAGCTCTGTTTTGCCCTTACGGGTTTAGAGGAAGACGTGATAGTTGAAAAGCTCATGTCTGGGTTGAAGTGAGCAGCTCATCTCAGTGGGTTCAATGGAATGGTGGTAGGAAGGAATGGTGGGGTGGTAGGAATGGTGGTAGGTAGGTGGGAATGGTGGTAGGAATGGTAGTAAGGTGGGAATGGTTGTAGGAATGGTAGTAAGGTGGGAATGGTTGTAGGAATGGTAGTAAGGTGGGAATGGTGGTAGGAATGGTAGTAAGGTGGGAATGGTGGTAGGAATGGTAGTAAGGTGGGAATGGTGGTAGTAGGAATGGTGGTAGGTATTTGGAAATGGTGTAGGTAGGTAGAAATGGTAGTAAGAAGGTGGGAATGGTGATAGGAATGGTACTAGGAAGGTGAGAATGATGGTAGGAAGGAATGGTTTTAAGACGATTTTAAGGAATAGTGGTAGGGAGGTAGGAATTGTGGTAGGAATAGTGGTAGGGAGGTAGAAATGGTGGTAGGAATAGTGGTAGGGAGGTAAGAATGGTGGTAGGTTGGTGGGAATGGTGGTAGGAAGGAATGGTGGTAAGAAATAGTGGTAGTTGGAGGAAGGGAATGGTGAAGGATGGATTGGAAAGGGAGGAGGAGGAAGAAGAAGAGAACATACACAGATGAGAGTGAATGTGTACTCACATATTTGTACTCACCTATTTGTGGTTGCAGGGGTCGATTCATAGCTCCTGGCCCCGCCTCTATGTATGGTTCCTGCCTCCACTACGTTACTCTCCAGACTATTCCACTTCCTGACAACTCTATGACTGAAGAAATACTTCCTAACATTTCTTTGACTCATCTGAATCTTCAACTTTCAACTGACCCCCCTTGTTTCTGTGTCCCATCTCTGGAACATCCTGTCTTTGTCCACCTTGTCAATTCCTCGCAGTATTTTATATGTCGCTGTCATGTTTCCCCTGATCCTCCTGTCCTCCAGTGTCGTGAGGCCGATTTTCCTTAAACTTTCTTCGTAGGACAATCCCCTTAGCTCTGGAACTAGTCATGTTCCAAACCTTTACACTTTCTCTAATTTCTTCACGTGCTTGACCAGGTGTGGGTTCCAAACTGGTGCTGCATACTCCAGTATGGGCCTGACGTACACGGTGCACAGAGTCTTAAACGATTCCTTACCGAGATATCGGAATGCTATTCTCAGGTTTGCCAGGCGCCCATATGCTGCAGCAGTTACCTGGTTGATGTGCACCTCAGGAAATGTGCTCGGTATTATACTCACCCTAAGACCCTTTTCCTTGAGTGAGGTTTGCAGTCTTTGGCCACCTAGCTTATACTCTGCGGTTTTCTTTGCTCTTCCCCGATCTTCATGACTTTACATTTGGGTTAAAATCGAGGAGCCAGTTGCTGGACCAGGCTTGCAGCCTGTCTAAGCCTCTTTGTAGTCCTGCCTGATCCTCATCCGATTTAATTCTTCTCATTAACTTCACATCATCTGCAAACAGGGACACTTCTGAGTCTATCCCTTCCCTTGTGTCATTCACATATACCAAAAACAGTACAGGTCATAGGACTGACCCCGTGGAACCCCGCTCGTCACAGGCGCCCACTCTGACACCTCGTTGCGTACCATGACTCGTTGTTGCCTCCCTGCCAAGTATTCTCTGACCCACTGCAATGTCTTTATTATGTGTGTGTGTGGGCGCGCGCGCGCGTTTTGACAGCATATCTGAGAAGAGAAACGTGAACAAAAGCACTTTAAGGAATGGAAAGAAGCCAGAGAAACGGGGAATAGGTGATAGACGAGGAGAGGGGAAGTTATATGAGAAGGCAACACAGATAATGTGCTAAGGGAAGAAGGAGGAGGAGACGGAGGAAGGAGACGATAATCGGGAGAAAACAGGTTAATACAAGAAAGAGAACGGATGTAGGGTAGTGAGAGAAGGTAGGGAAGGAAGTGAGGGAGGGAAGGGAGGTAGGGAGGGCCAATGATGGCAGTGCCACCTGCTTAGGTAAAGCGCTAGACCCGGGTGGATCATCTGACGCAAGGAGTTGTGGTCTGGAAGACGTGGTATACACAGGAGAGAAATGCTACTCAACACAGCCAGAGGGTTTCTTAAACACTCAGGAAACACACGAACAGCAGCAAGGACTCTGTGACCGTGGGTTCGAACCCCACCCGTGGTATGGTTTGTTAGCAGCAAGGAGTTGTTAGAACCTATTGTTATGCTTTGTAGACGGGTAAGCCAGGGGTGGACCAGAAAGCCAGAGGTGAATCAGTAAGCTAGAGGTGGACTGGTAAGCCAGGGATAGTCAAGAAAGCCAGGGTAGTCTAAAAAGCCAGGGGTGAATCAATAAGCTAGAGGTAGACTGGTAACCCAGGGGTGGACCATTAACCCAGGGTTGAACCAGTAACCCAGGGGTGGACCACTAACCCAGGGTTGAACCAGTAACCCAGGGGTGAACCAGTAACCCAGGAGTGAACCAGTAACCCACTAAAAGACCACGGTCAACCAACTAAAGACTCCACTGAGAACTTCAGTCTGCGATATTTTATACTACTACAGAAACATTTCTACATGTTTACAAGAGACCTTGCAGTCTGAACTCCTTGCATGACATTATTACCTCCTTATAATTTTCTATTCGAGTTTCCAGGAAGGAGAAGGGGGATGAGCTCTAGCTCTTGGCTCTGTCTCCTATATTTCCCACCAACGTACATTCAAATATGCAATTTGAAAACTCCGATTAAGGAATTAAATCCATTATCATTCGACTTAACCCTCTTGTTTACTGCTCTTTTGTTGAAGAAATGTTTTCTAGTATTCTGCTCCACTTATTATGTCATTTATTATTCATTTCCGACTCTGTCTTGTTGTTGCATTTCTGACAGATTTGCGTGTTCTTGCCTGTCCTGTGTGTACTCACCTACATGTGGTTACAGGGGTTGATTCACAGCTCCTGGCCCCTCCACTTCACTAGTTGCTAATGGGTTCACACTCTCCCTGCTCCAAGAGCCCTATCGTAACTCTTCTTAAAGTGTGTGTGTGTGTGTGTGTGTGTGTGTGTGTGTGTGTGTGTGTGTGTGTGTGTGTGTGTGTGTGTGTGTGTGACGTTTCTGCAACACTTGCAACAGGCACACCGTTGATGTCTTAGGCAGGATATTGCAAGTCACGTAAATTCACTTATCTAGACTGACCCGGTAACACTCGCCCTCACCACCACCCACCAAATTTACAATATCGTTAATTAAAAAACCCCACTACCAACCAACTACCGGCCACCTGCCAGCCCCCTGCCAGCCCCAGAACACCCACACCACGGGCGTGGGCTAATCCCGGAGGCCGCTATCCCGCACGCCCGTCTTCATCACCTGAAAACGATTTAAAACAATGACCGTCACACACTGAGCTCCTTCACCACTCCATCTAGGGAAATTGAGGCAAGGAACCCACTCTACCCCCCTTCGTGATGCAACCCCTTCCCCTCTATTATCCCCTCCCTCTTCTCATCTTCCCCTCTCCCTCCATCTCTGAATACTTGCACCCTGTGTTTCTTCCCCTTACTTACCCTGGGTCGGCTCATCCAAGCAGTCTGGGGTCTTTCACCGGTGCGCCCCTGGGGTAATCTAGGAAATGAGAGCCGTGCAAGAGTTATAAAGAGCGGGAGGTGTGCCAGTGCCTGGGGGGTGAGGGGGGTCAGTGTTTACTGCCAGAGTGGACAGTGCCATTGTTAGAGCTCGCTCATGCCATCCACCACCTCGTTCTTTATACGACAGCCTACCCTGCTGTGATTCATTCATGCTGGCTCTCTCTCTCTCTCTCTCTCTCTCTCTCTCTCTCGCTCTAGCTCTATTGCTCTAGCTCTATTTTTATGGCTCTAATTCTATGGCTCTAATTCTATGGCTCTAATTCTATGGCTCTAATTCTATGGCTCTAATTCTATGGCTCTAATTTTATGGCTCTGTATCTCTCTCTAGCTCTCTGTCTATCTCTATCTCTCTCTTCCGAGAGATAATGTTCCATGTCTCGACTCGAGATATACTACCATCCTTCTCCTCACACCCAGGATGCCACCCACAATAATCGACTAACTCCCAAGGTACCTATTTACTGCTAGGTAAACTTGGACAGCAGGTGTAGAGAGAGACCCAGTAACCTATTTGCTACAAGGTGAATAGGGACACCAGGTACAGACTTAACAAGTACCTATTTACTACGAAGTGAATAGGGACACCAGGTGTAAGGAGACTAACCTCCAGGGTACCTTACTTACTGCTGGGTGAACACGGACAGCAGGTGCAATTTCTCGCGTTGACGTGGTCTTCTTGTGTTCTTCTTCCCCCCTGTTCTCTGTTCTTCACCTTCCATGTTGAGTTATCTCAGTATTGATCTGTCTCTCGTTTCTCCCTCTCATCATATTTGCCCTTCTATCCCCTTCTCTCTCTCTCTCTCTCTCTCTCTCTCTCTCTCTCTCTCTCTCTCTCTCTCTCCCCACTCCCTCCTTCCTCTTTTCTCTAAAGACCCTTCTCCCTTCCCTCTCCATTTTTTCCCCCTTTCTACCCTTCTCTCCCACATCTTTCTTCTCTTACCCTCCTACTTTCCCTCCCTTTCACTGTTCTTCCCTCTCTCCCTTTTCATTTTCCTCTTCATTTCACCCTTTCGACCTTTCCTTTCTCTCTTATTCTTCATTTTACTTCCTTTTCTTCTCTTATTTCCCCTCATCCCTTTCTCTCCATCTGTTTACCCCATGTACTCCTTCCCTACACTCCTTCCTTCCTTCCCTCTCCTCCTCCTTGCTTCTTCCTAATCTCTCGTCTCATCCTCCTCCTTATTCACTCTCACCCTTCCCATCTTCACCAGTTTTATCGTTCTCCTCTCACCACCTTCATTCATTTCCCCTCTAACTCCCCATACGTATGTATATGTATACCTCTGTATCCCTATACATCTACTACATCAAGAATTTACATACACATATAAACGTACCTATATATATATATATATATATATATATATATATATATATATATATATATATATATATATATATATATATATATATATAATGCAGAAGCGGAAATTTAACATGGCTTTGGAAGGTGCCAAAGTAATCCTGTTTCCCTATCGTGGTTCGCACCTCTTCCCTGTTCATCTTAATTGCTTTCTCTCTCTAATTACTCTTCTTATCCTCTTCAGTTCAGGTCATTATTAAACTTCTGTTTTGTTCACTAATTACACCACACCTTCACTACTTTCTGTATATATATATATATATATATATATATATATATATATATATATATATATATATATATATATATATATATGACAGGTTTCAACCAGGGTGGCCTTCAACCAAGGTAGATTTCAACCAGGGTAGCAAGTCAGCTAATGCCATGCCCTCATGTGCGGTGATTGTGCCAATTCTGGCCTTAACACGCGACCAGTCTATCATAGTGCCTGTGTGTCACACACTCCACGACACCCGCCTCTCACCTTGGCACCCTGGGCAGGTGCCTCTGACTGATACCCCATCTGTGATTATGTTATTTTTGTAGTTTTAACTAGAGTTATGTTGGTGGTCTTCAGTGTACAGCGTTTGTAGTTACTACATGCCAGGAACCTAACATGGAGGTTAGGGGGGTAAAATACCTAGTACCTATTACTGCTACTAGTTAAAGTTAGGCCATATGAAAATTAGACATACCCACGACAGGTCTGCATAATCCCCCTCCCCTTCTGTGCTGGCTTCCACCCTGAAGACAAAACTATTACTTCTGTCATCTCCACAACCCTAACAGGTCCCACATAGATGCCAGGGCCAGGCTTATGCCACGACTAACATAAAAGTACTATATCTCAAAAAAAAACTACGACCTAACCATTACAACTGTATAAAATGCCACCCCCACACTACTCAACCTGGGTCCCTAACTCCTACCCAGGTACTGTTCCCCTGTTAGAGACACGACTCGCTCCACACATCTCGCTCTATTGGTCACATCTAATACGTGTACCGCGGGCTACAACACACGTCCACTTGCGGCGATATATTTACGCGTTTATGGGATACTTCCTCCCCACTGTACTAACGCCTTATATTTGTACAACAGTGCAGAATCCTACATAACACAAGAGCGAACCATCATACAAAGATCCATGTATGAGCCATCATTTACAGAGATTACTGTATGAACCATCGTATCATATATATGTTGCAAGTGTGCATTGCAATGTTTCAAGCGCAGGTTACAATGTTGCAAATGCACGTTACAATGTTGCAAGTGTACGTTACAATGTTGCAAGTGTAGGCTACAATGTTGCAAGTGTACGTTACAGTGTTGCAAGTGCAGGTTACAATGTTGTAAGTGTACATTACAATGTTGCAAGTGTACACTACAATGTTGCACGTGTACATTACAATGTTGCACGTGTACATTACAATGTTGCAAGTGTACATTACAATGTTGTAAGTGTACATTACAATGTTGCAAGTGTACATTACAATGTTGCAAGTGTACACTACAATGCTGAAAATATACACTACAATGTTGAAAGTGTACACTATGTTGTAGGTGTACAATTAGTTGAACTTGGTCCAGCTGTTGTCACTTCCGGTCATGTGTCAGTGCCTCACAGAACGATGACCCTGGCCAGTGCCACCAGTGAGAGATAGAGAGAGAGAGAGAGAGAGAGAGAGAGAGAGAGAGAGAGAGAGAGAGAGAGAGAGAGAGATGGAGAAAGAGAGAAAGGGCTGCAGACACTCGTTACAAAAAGGGAGCAGGAAGAGGGCAGAATGGAACGGAGGAAGGGTGGAGAGAGAGAGAGAGAGAGAGAGAGAGAGAGAGAGAGAGAGAGAGAGAAAGAAAGAAGAAAGGGAGAGGGGAAAGATACAGAGAAAGGATGAGAGGGGATAGGATAGTTTTTGTCATTATCTCATCCCCTGTCTCTTGTGTACTCTTCTCTCTCTCTCTCTCTCTCTCTCTCTCTCTCTCTCTCTCTCTCTCTCTCTCTCTCTCTCTCACACACACACACACACACACAACTCTATTTTCCAGCATAGAGCTGTCTGAATGGTCCTGAAAGCTTACAGAGTCGAATATCTGATAGCCGCCCGTCTTGTGGTACAAACGCTGTCTCCTGTGCTATCTACAAATGTTGGGACAGCACTTGTACGTACTGTGCTCAGGTGTACCCGCCTGTACCCGTGCTCTGTACGTACTCACCAGCGTTGAGGGACTGATTCACTTAGGCTGAGTTACTGACTAGGCAGTAGGTGTCTATAAACCCCTATTTACACCCTAGACGGCATTCGTTACATCCTGGAATCCACCAGTTACACTGTTGTAATCCATCAATTATCCGATAATCCACCAGAGATCTTCAGTCGGATAACTGAAGAAGATAATGAGTAATTTTCCATCCGGGCTGAGGAGACTGATCCCCTCAAACCACCACCATACTCCTCTCTCCCGGGAAGGAACGTTTCGTCATTGGAGAAACGAGTAAGTACACGTTACACGTCTCTCTCTCTCTTAATTCGTCGGCTGGTACCGTTTGTGACGCGTTCACTGTAGGCCTCCTCCTCTTCCCTATCCCCTCCCCTCCCCCACCCAGCAATCGTCTCTTCTTTCCCTCCCCGTCTTCTTCCCTACCCAACATTCGTCTCTTCTCCCCTTCCCTATGTTCTCCCCTACCCAGCATTCGTCCCCTTCCCCCTCCCCTTCATTTACCGGGCCGTGCCGCCGGAAATGGCACTCTAAATGTGTCCGGTTGAGGTATTGGGGAGGGGAGGGGGAGGGAGATGTACTAGGTAACACCTGCATCAAGGTTAATAGCACCCCCTCCCACCCCACCGACTCACAACACACACACGATGGATCAAAGAGAGACAGAGTCCTCAGAGGGGATGTTAGGAAGTATTTATTTAGCCTCAAGCTGGGTGAAAAGTGGAATGACCTGAACGAGGCACTGGTGGAGGCAGACTCGACATACAACTTCAAGATTAGGCATGACAGGGCCCAAGAGGCCAGAAATCAGGGCTGTCAGGAAAAGGAGCCTTGAAGAGGGGCCAGGAGCTGAGTCTCGACCCTTACATGAATAAGCAGAGTCGAGCCGTCACCACTCTTTGAGCTGAGGGAACCCACACGAGTTTAGCACTCCATGCAGAGCCGATGTGGGAATTGTGGTAGTGGTGGTTGTAGTGGTTTCTGTTGGGGTTGCAGTGGTTCTAGTGGTTGTTGCAGTGGAAGTGGTTGTTGCAGTGGTAGTGGTTGTTGCAGTGGTAGTGGTTGTTGCAGTGGTAGTGGTTGTGGTAGCTGCAGTAGTAATGATTATTGCAGTAGCAGTGGTTGTTGCAGTAGCAGTGGTTGTTGCAGTAGCAGTGGTTGTTGCAGTAGCAGTGGTTGCAATGGAAGTCTTGTGAGACGTTTGATGCAGTCTTATACTGTATGGTAATGATTGTGTGTGTGTGTGTGTGTGTGTGTGTGTGTGTGTGTCTGGACAAGGTGAGAAGTGGCTGTGTGTGTGTCAGTCCAGATGTGTCAGCTACAACATCTGCTTCACCTTAATCTATCACATTAATTACTCTGCATGTACCTGGCCTACCTCTCTCTCTTACATCACACACACACACACACACACACACATGTATATGCTAGTTCATTCTCTTAGTATCCCTTGTGTACATCAATATATTATAAGAGTGAGCTTATCAGCATAAAAGCTTACCCACGTCAGGCACACAGATGCCTTACTTAGAAATTAAAATAGTCAGTTTTACAAAGGTCCTTCACGTCAGTTTTACAAAGGTCCTTCACGTTGCTTCCTTATTCTGGACTTGATTAAATTTGCTACAACGTGTCTCAGCACCAACGTTGCTTTCCACACGCTGACAGTCAAGCAGATTTTTTTACCCACTACATGTGTTTCCTTACATATGGGAGGCCGGTCTTGCTAGTACCCAGCGCCAGCATGGAGCCACCACGCTCCTAGCAAGGAATGTTGAGAAAACTGGAGAAAATGTAAATGTTTGAGTAGGAAGTACAGGTAGATTTTTAAGGGTTCAGGGGAATGACTCTACCTAGAGTCGTTCACCTGATGTATTGATTGCAACATGAAAGGCCTAGAGCTATCATTCAACTCCCCCCGTGGTTGTTTTGCACTTGACTAGTTAAACTACTGTGGCTTTATGATCCAAGACTGTAAACTGCAGCACAGACTGACAGTCTGGCACTCTAACAGCACGTCAAAACACCAAACCCACTCTCCCTCCTGCCCCCCCCTCTCTCTCTCTCTCTCTCTCTCTCTCTCTCTCTCTCTCACGCGCCCCGCACGGGTGCTCAACGCTCAAGCTCTTCTTGGTACTGCCTTCTGGGAATGACGTGGGACGAAGAGAGGGGTCAACGCCCCCGCGGGCCGGTCCCAGACCAGTCCTCCTGGTAGTTGGCTTGACCCATCAGGCTGTGATGGCCTCCCCGCCCCTCCTCTTCCCTCCCTTTTCCTCTTCTCCCTTTTTCTCCTCTCTTCCGTTTTTCCCCTCTTCTCTTTTCCTTTCATTTTCTCTTTCCCCCCATTCTCTTTCTCCTCTTATTCTTTCCCTTCATATTCCCTTCCCTCTCATATTCACTCTCTTTCCCCTCGTCTCCTCATTCACAACGTCAATAATGACCATCATTACCAATTTTCCGCTCTGATAATTAACCAGCCTATTACAGTTATTACAATATAATAAAATTAGTTGTAAGAGCATACCTGTAATTTGCTCCATGTCGTAAGCTGCACCAATTTTTAAGAAAAGGGTAAACATCCCGACTATTTAGGCCGAGAAGTTTGGTTCCACTGAGGCTGCTTCAACTCCACCACCACGGCGAGGTGACCCACTAGCTGCAAGGGTGGCAAAAAGGTGTATTAGAGAGCGGAGTTAGTGGAGTTTTTTGGGGGGTTTGGTGTGCTGTTGGAGTGTGAATTCAGATTTATGAAGGGGTTGAGGAGCACTGGTAAGCCAGACTTTTGGAGGAGGGACCTACGATGGACGTATCTTGACAGTGGGAGCCTAGAGTCTGAGTCAGTGGGTCACTGGAATGGGTGTGTGTACTCACCTAATTGTACTCGCCTAATTGTGGTTGCAGGGGTCGAGACTTAGCTCCTGGCCCCGCCTCTTCACTGTGTGTGTGTGTGTGTGTTTTAGTGGACTCCCATGAAGACAGCTACGATTCGAGTGATGGTGGAAGTGATTTTTATCCTGCTTGCTTTACCCTCCCTTGATGAAACACACAAACACACACACACAAACACACACACACACACACACACAAACACACACACAAACACACACACACACAAACACACACACACACACACACAGGGGGGACATGATAACGACATATAAAATACTGAGAGGAATTGACAAGGTGGACAGAGACAGAATGTTCAGAGTGGAACAGCAACAGGGGACACCGTTGGAAATTAAGACTCAGATGAATCACAGAGATGTTAGGAAGTATTTCTTCAGTCACAGAGTAGTCGGGAAGTGGAATAGTTGGGAAGCGGTGTAGTGGAGGCAGGTTCCATACACAGCTTAAGAAGAGGTATGATAAAGCTCATGGGCAGGGAGAGTGACCCAGTAGCGGCCAGTGAAGAGGCGGGGCCAGGAGCTATGTATCGACCCCTGCAACCACAACTAGGTGAGTACAACTAGTGAGTACACACACACACACACACAATGTTCCAGAGATGGGACACAGCAACAGGAGTACAATTGGAAGTTGAAAACTCAGATGAGTCACTGGGATGTTAGGAAGTATTTCCTCAGCCACAGAGTTGTCAGGAAGTGGAATAGTCTGGAGAGTGATGTAGTGGAGGCAGGAACCATACATTGCTTGAAGAAGAGGTATGATTAAGCTCATGGAGCAGGGAGAGTGTGAACCTAGTGGCAACCAGTGAAGAGGCGGGGCCAGGAGCTATGAATCGACCCCTGCAACCACAATTAGGTGAGTACACAACACACACACACACACACACACACACACTTACTTTACCATTTTAAAAGAAAGACTTAATTGTCATTTGAATTCTTTTAATCACAGAACACCGGATGTGACGCCAGAAACAATACCCTCCCCTCTCCCCCTCCCTTCACAGCTCCCGTCCCCGACACCTGTTACGCCTTGCACCCAACCCAGGAAATTCACCAACCATATTAACAGCCCGTATGCATTAATATACCTGGGATATACCCTGTCTCCCCTCCCTCCCTCTCTTCCTTCCTTCCTGGTGTAACATATTATAACCTTGTCACCACCAGGACCAGCCCTGGTACGTCTACCATACGCTAACGTTTGAGCTAATCAGTTCCTCAGCTGAGGGACTGATTACCTCAAAGTCCTTCTGAGCTTAACCATTCTTCTTTGTATAGGACTGATGAAGCCAATGGTGGGCGAAACGTTTCCACAGGAAAGATACCTAAGTGTTACACATGTGTCTAGTTTATCACTTGTCGGTTCTCTGAACTATTTACCTGTTGTCCCTGTTCACTTAGCAGTAAGTAGGTACCTGGGTGTTAGCCGACTGGTGTGGGTCGCATCCTGGGACAAAATTTACCTAATTTACCCGAAATCCTCTGCATAACCGGTGGCTTTCTATTTAGCATGTCGCTGATGTCAGCTATGGTCTGTATAAGTTGTATCATGTACTTGTAGAAACTATTATTATTATTATTATTATTATTATTATTATTATTATATTGCAGACGTGTTTCCCAGCCGTGGTTGCTGTACGTCGCGTGCGTATGAATTGTGTGAAAAAACATGGGGGGGGGGTCACATTAAATTTTTAATTGCCGTGTTGTATGTTGCGGAAAGTTTGGAATCAGTCGGGAGAGCGGAACTGTGAAGGTCAGAGAGGCGGAGGAGGAACCCACAGTCCTGTCTGGTATACAGTACCGACAAGACTTAAGTCTTTTGTATATAGTTCTACTGTCTTCCTGTTATGTCCTTGAAGACATCGGCTCCAGGGTGAGGGTCTGAGTGCCTCACACTCCCCATCGTCCATCGTTCTTTTCTGTATTGGACTGATGAAGCCACTGGCTGGCTTCATCAGTCCAATACAGTCCATCAGGTGTCTCATTCTACTTACCTAGTGGATGTTCCGGGGGGGGGAACGCCCCCGGCGGCGGCCCGGTAATGCCCAGGACACACGGTGGACCAGGACCTGATCAACCAGGCTGTTACTACCTGTGGATGAGCTGGTGGGAGCTTTGTAAAGAAACATCATGACAAACGTTTCGGTCGTAAGACCGAAACGTTCCCATTAGCTGGTGAGCTCTGGTGAGCTGTGTGTGTGTGTGTACTCACCTAGTTGTGGTTGCAGGGGTCGATTCATAGCGCCTGGCCCCGCCTCTTCACTGGCCGCTACTGGGTCACTCTCCCTGCGCTATGAGCTTTATCATACCTCTTCTTAAAGCTATGAATGGATCCTGCCTCCACTACATCGCTTCCCAAGCTATTCCACTTCCTGACCACTCTGTGACTGAAGAAATACTTCCTAACATCCCTGTTATTCATCTGAGTCTTCAGCTTCCAACTGTGTCCCCTTGTTGCTGTCTCTCATCTCTGGAACATTCTGTCTCTGTCCACCTTGTCAATTCCTCTCAGTGTTTTATATATCTTTATCATGTCTCCCCTATCTCTCCTGTCCTCCAGTGTCGTCAGGTCTGTGTTTTTACGCAACACTGAATTCTGGTGATTGCGACAAACACGGGTAATATTGTTCGTAGTTCACAAAACCTGACAATAGTGTCACAGTAATGTTGGTTCAGACGACCCTCTAAACCTCAGCGGCTCCTCCCCTCGTTCAGAGTGAAGGTACTGTACTTTCCACCTCCAAGACTCAAGTCCGACTAACCGGTTTCCCTGAATCCAACAGAACGTCAAGTAAATAAAAACATTCGTCTTCACTCAAGTCTAACACGCTGACACAAACCTGCTGGATGCTCAAGCCCCTAGCACCCAAAACCTCCTGTATCCCCTCCTAACGTTTCCTAGGACTACCCCTACGAGCCTTTCTTCTATCCTTTCTTACCAAACCGCCTCAACAACCCCTCCTCAGCCCTCTGAATAATACTTTCGGTAAATCCACACTTCCTAATCTCCAAACTTCTAATTCTCTTCATAATATTCACACCGCACATAGCCCTCAGACACGACATCTCCACTGCCTTCCAACCTCCTCCTCGCTACAACGTTCACAACCCATGCTTCACACCTATACAACAGTATTGCTAACAATACTGATACATTTCACTTTTTTTGCCTCTATGGATACAGCTCTGTCTCCATAGATACGTCAGTGCATTACCCACCTTTTATCCCTTTGCACTTCTACGGTTCACCTCACCTTTCATAGACCCGTCTGCCGACAAGTCTACTTCAAAATATCCGAACGGTTTCTAGTCATCACACTCCCTCCCTCCACTCCAATATCCAAGCTTTCATTGCTCAAATTTTTGTCATATATATCACATCGCTCATTCCTACGTTCAATTATAATTCAATTTCCTTCTTTCACACGCATCCTCCAAAATTCCTCCGCCAACCTTCGCAACGTCTCTCCGGAATCTCCCCAAAAGAACTGTGTCATCAGCAAAGAACAACCATGACAACTGCCACTTTGAGTTAGATTCTTTATCTTTTAACCCCACACGTCTCCCCGACACCTAGCCTTCACCTCTTTTTCAATAACATCTGTAAATGTATTAAATAGCCCATGGTGACATCACACATCCCTAACTAGGGCCAACCCTTACCGCAAAATAATTCCCCCCTCTCTCTCCTACACACCCTAACCTGAGCCTCGCTATCTTCATGCAACACGACACAACTGCAACACCTTGCAACATCTGCCACATAGCTTCCCTGTCCACCCTATTACATGTCTCTTCTAAATCCACTAGGAAAGCACAGATTCACAATTTCACTCACTGGCTTTTCACAGTTTCTCACTCGCTAATCCCTCCATTTACTCGCTTACACACACACACACACACACACCACAGCTGTAATTCCAGCCCTGCAACCACAAATAGGTGAGTACACACACACACACGTACACGAATACACAAGAACTCTTACACACGAACAAATTCGTACACTCACGTCAGGAGAGGAGAGGTGGGGGGGGTTGGCTGGATATTAGTTTCGTCAAAATAATAAAGTATAGCTATCCTTATTGGACCACAATTTTTGTATATAGAAGGGTGTATCCCAGAGACGCATGACCAGCAGCCCATTACCGCACCGGAAACCACATTATACCTCTCCCCATTACACCATTACCATCACCCCATTACACCATTACCACCACCCCGTTACACCATTACCATCACATCCCCATTACACCATTACCATCACCCCATTGCACCATTACCACCGCCTCCATTACACCATTGCCATCACACCCCAATTACACCATTCCATTACCATTCCCATTACACTATTAAGAGTAATCATGTCATGTGTCATGAGTAAAATAGGGAATAATAATAATATATACGTATATATATATATATATATATATATATATATATATATAAAATGTATGTTATCCGCCTCTCCTTTGACAGTATGCAAGTCTCACTTTGATACTCCAGCTTCACGTTGTTCCAGACTATGGAATAATTGTTCCAGACTATGGAGCAATTGTTCCAGACCATGGTACAGTTGTTCCAGAATATGGAACAGTTGTTCCGGACTATGGAACAATTGTTCCAGAATATGGAACAGTGCGACTATGGAACAATTGTTCCAGAATAGACAGTTGTTCCGGACTATGGAACAATTGTTCCAGAATATGGAACAGTTGTTCCGGACTATGGAACAATTGTTCCAGAATATGGAACAGTTGTTCCGGACTATGGAACAATTGTTCCAGACTATGGAACAATTGTTCCAGACTAAGGAACAATTGTTCCAGACTAAGGAACAATTGTTCCAGATTATGGAACAATTGTTCCAGAATAAGGAACAATTGTTCCAGACTATGGAACAGGTCCAGACTATGAAATAATTGTTCTAGACCGTGGAACAATTGTTCCAGACTATGGAACAATTGTTCTAGACCATGGAACAATTGTTCCAGACTATGGAACAATTGTTCCAGACTATGGAACAATTGTTCTAGACCATGGAACAATTGTTCCAGACTATGGAACAGAACTCTCCAGGCTGAGGGACTGACCGCCTCAAAACTACGTCTTCCAGGGTGAAGGACTGATGACGTCGTCTTCTCACCTCTATTGCTTCTGCTGCCTCGGTACTTGACTGGAATGTTTCGCCTGTTGCCTAGACGAAACGTTTCGGAAGACACCTCCCCCCCCTCACTGTTGCCCATCTGTCTTATCAACTCGTATACAGCGTATACTTTTGTGTATACCTGTGTACTCACCTAGTTGTGGTTGCAGGGGTCGATTCATAGCTCCTGGCCCCGCCTCTTCACTGGCCGCTACTGGGTCACTCTCCCTGCGTCATGAGCTTTATCATACCTCTGCTTAAAGCTATGTATGGAGCCTGCCTCACTACGTCACTTCCCAACTATTCCACTTCCGACACTCTGTACTGAAGAAATACTTCCTAACATCCCTGTGATTCATCTGAGTCTTCAGCTTCCAACTTGTCCCCTTGTTGCTGTGTCCCATCTCTGGAACATTCTGTCCCTGTCCACTTTGTCAATTCCTCTCAGTATCTTATATGTCGTTTCATGTCCCCCTATCTCTCCTGTCCTCCAGTGTCGTCAGGTCGATTTCCCTTAACCTTCCCTCGTAGGACATACCCCTTAGCTCCGGGACTAGTCTTCTTGCAAACCTTTGCACCTTCTCGAGCTTCTTCACGTGGCTCTGTGTGTGTGTGTGTGTGTGTGTGTGTGTGTGTGTGTGTGTGTGTGTGTGTGTGTGTGTGTGTGTGTGTGTGTGTGTCAGAGAGAGAGAGGCATGATAAAACTGCTTGTTTCAACATGTAAATTGGCTGAGTGCTCCTGCTGGTGTACACACACACACACACACACCTACGCACACACACCTACACACACACACACATACACACTAGTCCCGGAGCTAAGGGGTATATCCTATGAGGAGAGGTTAAGAGAAATCGACCTGACGACACTGGAGGACAGGAGAGATAGGGGGGACATGATAACGACATATAAGATACTGAGAGGAATTGACAAGGTGGACAGAGACAGAATGTTCCAGAGATGGGACACAGCAACAAGGGGCCATAGTTGGAAGTTGAAGACTCAGATGAATCACAGGGATGTTAGGAAGTATTTGTTCAGTCACAGAGTGGTCAGGAAGTGGAATAGCTTGGGAAGTGATGTAGTGGAGGCAGGATCCATTCATAGCTTCAAGAAGAGGTATGATAAGGTTCATGCGAAAGGAGAGTGACCCAGTAGCGGCCAGTGAAGAGGTGGGGCCAGGAGCTGTGACTCGACCCCTGCAACCACAACTAGGTGAGTACACACACACAAGACTGGCACAGAAGCTAGAGCAGCAGACAGGAATATAACAGGAAAAGCACTGCAGTGGATCAGGGAATACCTGACAGAAAGGAAGGGAGCGAGCGCTGGTATGTGATACGCTGGTGCTCCGGGATTTGAGGTAATCAGTCCCTCAACCCAGCTGTCAAGTGTATACACACAGGTGTTTAGTACCATGACAATCACAGGTGTTTTATACCTTAACTTGACTGAGGGACTGATCACCTGCTCAAACTTCAAACTTCCTCTGATCTTTATTCTTTTTTGTATAGGACTGATGAAGCCACTGTGTGGCGAAACGTTTCCTCAGTTAAGATACAAAAAATGTCGCGCCTGTGTCTAATTTATCAACAGTATCCTGGACCGATAGGAGGAACTCATGAACGAGTGCTCACAATGACTCAAATATGAGAGAGGGCTGGGTGAGCCGCGTCTTCCTGGGCTGCCAGTGTGTGTCTGACACTGGTGGTTGTGTGTTATGTGGTGATGGTTCTCCAGTGGAGGAGAGTACCTGGGAGGAGAGTACCTGAAGAGGAGAGTACCTGGTGAGAGAGTACCTGGGAGGATATGAGTACCTGGGAGGAGAGTACCTGGGAGGAGAGAACCTGGTAGGAGAGATACCTGGGAGGAGAGTACCTGGGAGGACAGAGTACCTGGGAGGACAGAGTACCTGGGAGGACAGAGTACCTGGGAGGACAGAGTACCTGGGAGGAGAGTTGTTGCCTGAACTTAGGGTGTCATTACTGACGTTGAGTCCCCAGTAATTTGAAGTCACCTTGTCCAGTGTATGGGTATCCCGGGGAAGGGGGTGCGGAGGTGGACGATGGGAAGTGAAGGGGTGTAGGAAGTCTAGAGGACGGTGGGGTGAAGGGACTTCTGTTTTCTTGGTCACTATCATACCTGTTCTTCAAACTGTGCATTAACTTCTCCACCACTACCTCATCAAAGTTATTCCACTTTTCAACCAACCTGAGGCTAAAAAAATACTTCCTAACATCTCCATGGTACCTTAGTGTTCTCAGGTTCCATTTGTGTCCTCTTGATCCTGGTCCTCTTTACTCAGTTTTTCCTTACCATCCCTATCACTTCACCTTAAGATTTTATACGTCGTAATCATGTCTCCTTTCTGCCAAGGTGGTCAGGTTCAGTACCTTCAGCCTCTCCTCACAGTGGTTTCTTCT
Source organism: Cherax destructor (assembly GCA_009830355.1). Lineage (NCBI taxonomy): Eukaryota > Metazoa > Arthropoda > Malacostraca > Decapoda > Parastacidae > Cherax > Cherax destructor. The sequence goes on from WNWK01000002.1 coordinate 753,981, forward strand.
GTGTTCTGGTACTAGTCTGGTTGCAAACCTTTGTACCTTTCCAAGCTTGACCAGGTGTGGCTCCATGCTGGGGCTGTGTACTCAGTGACTGACCTGACGTTTGTCGCGTATAAGCTACTGAAGGATTCTTTGTTAACCTTCCTGAATGCTGATATATATATATATATATATATATATATATATATATATATATATATATATATATATATATATAATGCAGAATTAAGAGGTAGGCGCTAAACCCATACGGGTCATATAGCGTATTGAGGAGGAAATGGCAGTCAGTCGGGTTCAATCTTTGTCCCTTCCTTGGATCAAGAGCCCCTCCCCCGGCATCAAGGACACCTTGAGAGAGGGGGAGGGGGTTCTTGAAGGTGATCCATCTCATGTTCACCTTCACGTGAACATGAGTTGCCTAATAACTTGTCTGAAAATGATGATGTGATTGACAGTGAGAGATTTGTACGCTCAAACCAGCTGTCAAGTGTGTACACTTAAACCAGCTGTCAAGTGTGTACGCTTAAACCAGCTGTCAAGTGTGTACGCTTAAACCAGCTGTCAAGTGTGTACGCTTAAACCAGCTGTCAAGTGTGTCCCTAACCAGCTGTCAGTACGCTTAAACCAGCTGTCAAGTGTCTACACACAACCCAGCTGTCAAGTGTCTACACACAACCCAGCTGTCAAGTGTCTACACACAACCCAGCTGTCAAGTGTCTACACACAACCCAGCTGTCACGTGTGTACGCTTAAACCAGCTGTCAAGTATCTACACTTAAACCAGCTGTCAAGTGTCTACACTTAACCCAGCTGTCAAGTGTGTACGCTTAAACCAGCTGTCAAGTATCTACACTTAACCCAGCTGTCAAGTGTCTAAACCCAGCTGTCAAGTGTGTACGCTTAAACCAGCTGTCAAGTGTGTACGCTTAAATCAACTGTCAAGTGTCTACACTTAACCCAGCTGTCAAGTGTCTACACTTAACCCAGCTGTCAAGTGTCTACACTTAACCCAGCTGTCAAGTGTCTACACACCAGCTTCAGAACCAGCTGTCAAGTATCTACACAAACCCAGCTGTCAAGTGTCTACACACAACCCAGCTGTCAAGTGTCTACACACAACCCAGCTGTCAAGTGTGTGCACTCAACCCAGCTGTCAAGTGTGTGCACTCAACCCAGCTGTCAAGTGTGTACACAGGTGTTTAGTACCATGACATTCACAGGTGTTTTAGACCTTAACTTGAGACGGGGGGACTGATCACCTCTCGTCTCGGAATTCGACTGAAGAAGCCGGCTGAGGTGGTGAAATCCTTCCAGAACAAGATAACACATTTTTTTTGTCCCTCGGAACTTGTGTAGAGCTCTTGATCAGCTGAAGTGGAGATCTCCCCTCCCTTGGATTCAACCTGATTACCTCTCCAGTCTCCCCCAGACACTGTATAGCCCTTACGGTTTCAGTGCTTCCCTAAATTTCTAGTTATTCCAGTCATATGCACAATAAACTAGCCACCACCATCCACAGAATGGATAAACTAACCACCACCATCCACAGGAGCTGTATAACCCTTGTGGTTTAGCGCTTCTTTTGATTATAATAACCATCCACAGGATGGATAAAATACACACAGAATAAACCACTATAAATCCTAATATACCTGAACAAATTAACCCAGAAAATTTCGATACAGGGGGGTTGTAAAAGGGATATTAAAAAAATAATTTTGACCAGTCTATAACTTTATTTTTGAAGGTGCAAACGTATAAAAAATTTCTTCAATTGCAGCTACATAAATGTATAGGAAAAAATTTCTCGTCATTAATAAATATCTTATATACAAGATGATTTGCATAAATATTTGAGCCGCAACAGTAGCATACAATCTCGCGGGGGGGACACTCGGGGGGGACACTCGGCATGGGGGTGGAACACTCGCGGGGGTACTCTCGCGGGGACCTCAGCTACTTACAGGTACATACACTCGCGGGGACCTCAGCTACTTACAGGAACATACACTCGCGGGGACCTCAGCTACGTACAGGAACATACACTCGCGGGGACTCTCGGCTACGTACAGGAACACACACTCGCGGGGACTCTCGGCTACGTACAGGAACACACTCGCGGGACTCTCGGCTACGTACAGGAACACACACTCGCGGGACTCTCAGGCTACGTACAGGAACACACACTCGCGAGGACTTCGCACGTACAGAAATCACTCTGGGGACTCTCGGCCTACAGGACACACACTCGCGGGGACTCACTACTCAGGAACACACTGGGACTCTGGCTACGTACAGGGAACATACAACTCCGGTGACTCTCGGCTGATACAGGAACACCACTGTGGAGCTCTGGCTACGTACAGGAACACACACTCAGGACTCAGCTACAGTACAGGAACACACACATCGGGGAACCAAACTAGTACAGGAACACATGCGGACTCTTGGCTACTACAAGAAACACACATGCAAGGGACTCAGCTACGTACAGGAACACACACTTGCGGGAACCTCAGCTACGTACAGGAACACACACTCGCGGGAACCTCAGCCACGTACTGGAACACACTCGCGGGACTCGACTACGTACAGGAACACACTCGCGGGAACCTCAGCCACGTACAGGAACAAACAAACATCTCAGAAATGTGTCTGACACACACTGTCCCAGACTCACTCTGGAGTGCTCACCGGCGCTCACAAGAGCTCACAGGCACACAGAAGTACTCACTGACACTCAGTGAACAAAGGTACTCAAATGTACACACAGGTACAGAAGTCCACACAGAGCCCAGGTGCTCTACAGTACTGATTAAAACTCATAAAACACAACACTGGATGGACAACAACAATCAAATAGAATAATAATAATAATAATAATAATAATAATAAGAAAGATTAAGGATACAAAAACATAAAGGGGGGAACAAAGACACTAAATAAAAGAGTAAGAAACAATAAGGAAAAGATTTTGACACTAAAAAAAAAAAGAAATGAAAATTGGAAATAAATGAATAAATATGACAGGGAATAAATGAATAAAGATCAAATAATTGAATAAAGCAATAAACACGAGAATTTGAAAAGTAATCAATCATCCTGGAGGAGAATCTATCATCCTGGAGGAGAATCTATCATCCTGGAGGAGAATCTATCATCCTGGAGGAGAATCTATCATCCTGGAGGAGAATCTATCATCCTGGAGGAGAATCTATCATCCTGGAGGAGAATCTATCATCCTGGAGGAGAATCTATCATCCTGGAGGAGAATCTATCATCCTGGAGGAGAATCATCATCCTGGGGAATCTATCATCCTGGAGGAGAATCTATCATCCTGGAGGAGAATCTATCATCCTGGAGGAGAATCTATCATCCGGGAGGAGAATCTATCATCCTGGAGGAGAATCTATCATCCTGGAGGAGAATCTATCATCCTGGAGGAGAATCTATCATCCTGGAGGAGAATCTATCATCCTGGAGAATAATTTATGACCCTTGAGAATAATCTATCCTGGAGAATATATAAAATAATCATCACTCTGATCAGTCTGGAAGAATAATCAATCATCGTGGGAGAGAATCAATCATCCTGGGAGAGAATCAATCATCCTGGGAGAGAATCAATCATCCAAAAAATAATTTATCATCCTGGAGGATGAATTATTAGATTGATACTGCGAGGTTTTTATTTTAGCGTACCTGCACCTGGTACCATCATGCGTAGTTAGGAATGATAGTCGAGAGAGGGGAAGAGAGAGGGGGAAGAGAGAGCGGGAGAGAGACAGGGGGATGAGAGAGAGAGAATAATTACCTACGGTTAATTACCTATTTGTAGTTACGATAGAGCAATACTCGTGGTATCCCGTCATTATTATAATTATTATTATCATTGTTATAATTATTTGATCTCACTACCAGAAGGCGACCCACCACAACAATCGAACTCCCCCAGGTACCTAGTTACTGCTAGGACAGAGGCCAGGTACAAGCAGGTGTATAAGGACAATCTCCCGTACGCCTCGTCCTGCCCGGGAATCGAACCCGCGAGCCTTTCGATTGGGCTCTGTGATAGCCCAATCGATACATGGAGGAATATTTTTTTTAATTATCTTTCGTTGTGTTTCTCTCTCTCTCTCTCTCTCTCTCTCTCTCTCTCTTCTCTCTCTCTCTCTCTCTCTCTCTCTCTCTCTCCTCTCTACACAATATATTAACTATATAAACCATATTAATTAAAATTCTCTACATTTCCTAATACCAAACAAACTCTATAAATACATAGTCTTTAAAAAAAATACTCAACAAAAAATGCTGACAATGTCGTAACATTTTAGACATTATATTTTACATATATCGAGAGGAACTGTAACACCTTGTTGGTTGTCGTTGAGATATCAACACTGCAAGTCTAAGACCTTAAATTCATGGATTACAAGTCGTAGTATAAGAGTTAAGTACAAGGTAAGTCTACACACAGCGCTCTGAAGACGGCATGACCATACCACTGCAATATCCTGGCTCAGATAGCAATACCAAGTCATGCTTGTGGTGTGTAATACCAGCAGGCTGGTGTGTAATGAGGCATATGTGCAGCACACACACGGGTCTAGAGAGATTTCCGTGGAGACTACCCCCTTAGGTGTTGCACAAGAGTCTTGTTCGCCAGTAGCAGGGTAATCCATTGTAATCCTGCTTTTGCAACACCAATGCGGTAGTCGCTTGAATGCAGGTGTTGGCAGTTGCAGTGTTGGTGGCAAGTACAGGCCAGTGTTGCAGCGCAGAGGGCAGAACACTGTATTGCATTTGAGCACGGATGCTTGTGTTGACACGGGGACCACAGTCTTACTAGAGCCAGGTGGCTGAGACGCCAGATATGGATGATACCTTCGGAAAGCATCCACTATGCACTCTTGCCCATCGTTCGTGAGGACACGAATGCCATCCACAACTCCTCTTCGCACCAGTGTCAACCGACATCCACTCAACCTCTACTCAAAACAGAGGATCATCTCCAGGTATGTGATAATGTCCATCTTTTTTTGGGGGCTGAATCTCCAGCGGACATCTGAACAGAGGCTTCACATTCTACTGAACCCTTCCCCAGAAAATGCAGTCAATTACTCTTCCCTTTTCTTAAACCTGATTACCTCTCATTCCCCAGGAGAGCTGTGTGAACCCTACGGATTTACCGTTTCTTCTTGGACAGGCAGATGTGCGCGTCCATCGGGAAACGCAAAAAATCGTAAGACAGACACCGTCTGCAGCATGGGAGGTGGGGGGGGCTTAATGGGAGTTCTGAGTTCTTAGTTGAAATTTCTTGAAAAGCTCTTTACTGGTATGAAGCGGCTCTTAAGAGCCTTACCAAGGGTAAGGACGCTCTCTTAACTAGTATTTTTGGTATTTACCATGATTTATACCCCATACCTAGAGTCCAGCGTCCTCTCAACTCTTCCAGAGATACAGTGGATTGCTGGCAAATCCTAGTCTCCAAGTTTAGCCTTGATTTAAAGAAACTTTACATACAGAAAACTCGTTAAAACAGACCAAGTTTAGCTCTGCACAGAACTTTATCAAACTCTGGTATAGATTAGAGCAAGAGTCAGTGTATAACTGGAGGTTTGCTGTACACAGAGTATCTTTGCAGATAAGGTGTCGGCAAGTCTTTGCCTCTCAAGCTTATCAACCAGTCTAACCCCTGTGGTTTAGCGCTTCTATTTGATTATAATAATAATTTGCCTCTCAAGCTTATCAACCAGTCTTTGCCTCTCAAGCTTATCAACCAGTCTTTGCCTCTCAAGCTTATCAACCAGTCTTTGCCTCTCAAGCTTATCAACCAGTCTTTGCCTCTCAAGCTTATCAACCAGCCTCTCAAGCTTATCAACCAGCCTCTCAAGCTTATCAACCAGTCTTTGCCTCTCAGTCTGTGACCTCCGTGTTACAATAAGTTGCAATGTTATGTTATCTTGAGTCGTTGTGATCGTATCAGCAATTGTTGACTGACTAGACTGACAGTTGTCAGGGTGATACCATAAATACTGGGCAAGCACTTAGTTCATCCACTGAACTGCTAACTATCTCTAGAGATACCCGACAATGGCTTCAGATTATATATATATATATATATATATATATATATATATATATATATATATATATATATATATATATATATATATATATATATATATATATATCGTGCCGAATAGATCAAACTTGCCATTTTGGCTTAAATAGCAACGCTCTTCTTGCCGAATAAGACAAGCGAAAATTTATGTATGCACTAATTTCGGAAAAAATCATTCTGAACCTAACAAAAAATATATATATTTCATTGTGTTTGTTTATTAAATTTTTGTAAACTTACATAAAATATATTTATAGTTGGATTAGGATAAATTAAATTGCGCTTGTTATAAGGTTAGGTAAGTTTTCTAAGGTTCTCTTGGTACAAAATCATTAATTTTTACATTAACATAAATGAAAAAATATATCTTTAAATATATAAGAAAATTTTACCTAATCGGCACGACGTTATATATATATATATATATATATATATATATATATATATATATATATATATATATATATAATCATATATATATCATATAATTTATTTACAAGATATGTTAATGACATACAATAACAGGAACTATTTAGGAGCACGATTTTATTTTGTAATACAATATACTAGGCCTCTGTAAGCTCCGAAATACAACAGGGCAAGTATTTTTTTTTTGTATTTCGCTGAATACACTCGTTATGAAAGACAGTGAACGGTTGTCTCAAGTCTATACACGACACGTTCAGGAGTTGATCCATGCGTTCATGATTTCAAAGTCAGCGAGAACGTTGGGTGTTGTGATGCCTACGCTGGCCCACCCAGTGCCTGCTACTGACCCACCAGACTCGTAGCCCAGGTCAGCCAGAGACTCCAGCTCCACCTTGAGGTCAGAGGTCATGGGGATGAGTTCGGTGACCCCGATGTTGTCCAGGTCGTCCAGAGTCGCGGGCTGGGTTTCCTGCGCCTCCACTTTTACCGAAGGTGCTGTTGGCTGCTGCTGCTGCTGGTGCTGCTGCTGTTGTTGGTGATGGTGTTGTTGGTGATGGTGACTGTGGAGATGGTGGTGGTGGTGCTGATGATGCTGGTGCTGTGCCGCAGCCGCTGAGTTAAAGAATGAAGAGTGAGTACTGACAGGTGAGTACAGACAAGGATTTTGATGCTGGTAGCTTGGCTTCTGCTGCTGTTGTTGTTGTTGTTGGTGGTGGTGGTGATGGGGATGGTGGTGGTAATTTGGCTTTTGCTGCTGCTGGTAGTTTGGCTTCTGTTGCTGCTGCTGCTGCTGCACGTAAATGTTCCTGATACTCTTGTTGTCGCTTCAAGTAACCCATGCTTGTGACAGCCTCTGGCTTCAGGTAACTATGCACCAGCTTCTGTTCCTGGTAGAAATTTGGCTGGTAAGATTGTTGTCTTTGAGGAACATTGTACACGCAGCTGCTTGTTCTGGTACTGTTAGGTGAAGAGGCTGGAACAACGTTGTGGTAGGAGAAGGAAGTATTGGTGGTTGATGCAGATCGTGGGTGAGCCTCTCCTGACGCGGTGTAACTGTGGGTGGGCGTGGGCGTGTAGGTTACCATAGAAGTTCTGATGAAGGTATGGTCGTCAAAGTTGAAAGCGCTTTCAGGAGAGTCGGGGAGATCAGAGGAGGCAGGGCTGGTTGGGACTCGCGGAGGCGAGGCAGGAGTCAGCGGCAGTGGCCAGCTGACGCGATCTTCCAGCGTGTGAAGATCCAGCTGTGACTTGCCGATGGAACCTTCCTTGGCCTTGATACTGCTGGCAAACTCCTTGCAGATGTTGTTCATCTGGTGGACCTTGGAGACCTTCCCGCCGCTGCGCTCAGACACGCCCTTCAGTGGGTCCTTCGACTTCTTCCGCGGGCGGTACTTGTAGTCCGGGTACTCGCGCATGTGCAGCTGCTTCAGACGCTCAGCTTCGTCACGGTAGGGCCTCCGCTGCTCCTCCGTCAGTAGCTTCCAGCGGCGTCCCAACTGCTTGGAGATCTCTGCGTTGTGGGTGTCCGGAGCGAACTTCACTATCTCCCGCCTCTCCATCTGCGACCACACCATGAAGGCGTTCATGGGCCGCTTGATGTGGTTGGGCGGATGTTTCTTAGTCTGTGAACACAAGAAAAACAGAGTTACCAAACAGGAATACCAAACACAAACACACCACAGTGCAAAACCACTTACATTATGTAAATACCAAAATATAATATTATATATACGTACAAACACACATGTATATATATATATATATATATATATATATATATATATATATATTATATATATATAAATTATCATACACATGTGCGAGGTCACATGACATGGATGTTGCCAAGTGTTAACACATAAGAATTGATGTTAACACACGTGTTGGTGGGGTCAACACACAGGTGTTGCCTCAACACAATCAGCGGGAGTCACTGCCAGCCACCAACTCAACATAGTTGCAACAAGAGACAACAGATGGCGCACACCAGCAGGTACCTACATTCCCACCACCACTGCCACCTACCACCACTACCACAGCCACCTACCACCACCACAGCCACCTACCACCACCACTGCCACCACCACCACCACTACAACCTACCACCACCACAGCCACCTACCACCACCACTGCCACCTACCACCATCACTGCCACCTACCACCACCACTGCCACCTACCACCACCACTGCCACCTACCACCACCACTGCCACCTACTACCACCACTACCACCACAACCACAATATTGACCAAAACCAGACGACACTTTTTTACTGACCAGCCATTATGACTCTGGTTTTTGACCTCTCTCTAACACCCTCGTTTTTACTGACCACGTTTTATTACTCTTTTTTTGGGGGACCTCTCTTTATAACGCTCTTCGTTTTGGGGTTAACGCCAAAAGAACATGGTTGTGTGTGTGTGTGTGTGTGTGTGTGTGTGTGTGTGTGTGTTTGTGTGCGCGCTCGCGCGCTTTAACGTGGTATTGAAGGTAAGAGATCTTGATCCAAGAAACTGGTGCTAGCCTAAACTTCCTCGGATCAAACCTGATTACCTGCCATTCCCCAGACAGCTGAATAAACCCCTACGAATTCAGCGCTTTGTCTTGCATAGAAGATAAATAGAAAACAAAAACAGAAGATACAGAAAATACAAAACAGAAGAGGAGAAACAGAGGAACAAACAGACGAAGAAACAGAAGAACAGACGAAACAGGACATACAGACGAAGAAACAGGACAAACAGAAGAAAAAACAGAACAGACGAAACAGAAGGACAAACAGACGAAGAAACAGATAAAACTGAACAGAACCTTGAATAAACAGAAGAACAGATGAAATAGAAGAACCAACAGATGAAACAGCAGAACCAACAGATGAAACAGCAGAACCAATAGATGAAACAGCAGAACCAACAGAGGAAACAGCAGAACCAATAGATGAAACAGCACAACCAACAGAGGAAACAGCAGAACCAACAGATGAAGAAACAGATGGAAAAACAGAAGAACCAACAGGTGAAACAGAACAAACAGAAGAGGGGGATTTAAAAGAAACGAAAAAATTCGACTAAATGTTTAAGCTCCCCTCCTTCCCCTTCCTCCTCCCCTTCCCTCCTCCCCTCCCCCTTCCCCTCCCATTATTGAACACTAAGAAGGGGGAGACAGAAAGGGGGATGGGGGAGAGGCGCCCCTACACCTGGCCCACGTTATGCTAAATTTACTGCCCCCCCCCAGAGATGCCATACCTCGGGGATGCCAGACCCGGGGATGCCTCTACCCCAGGGTTCTAAACCCGGTGTTCCACACCCCAGGGATACCCCTACCTCGAGGTTCTAAACCCCGGGGTGCTAGACCTAGGATACCCCTACCTCGGGGTTCTAAACCCGTGGGTGACGTCCCAGGGATACCCCTACCTCGGGGGTTGTAAACCCGGGGGGGATACCAGAAGGGATGTTCGGTAAGTTTAACTTCAAGAATGAAAGAACTGACAAAGGCTGTCAGACCTGCTGACAGTCACCAGCGCACTAAACCCTCACCAGTGCTTGGAAAAGCTGAACACGATAGCCTGAAAAGCATTAAATATTATATGTATGTGTGTGTGTGTGTGTGTGTGTGTCGTGCCGAATAGGTAAAACTTGCTATTTTGGCTTAAATAGCAACGGTCTTCTTGCCGAATAAGGCAAGTGAAAATTTGTGTATGCAATAATTTCGCAAAATCATTCTGAACATAACGAAAAAAATATATTTCATTGTGTTTGTTTATTATTAAATTATCGTAAACTTATCTAAAATATATTTAGTTGGATTAGGCTAAATTAAATTGCGCTTGTTATAATAAGGTTAGGTAAGTTTTCTAAGGTACTTTTGGTACAAAATTATTAATTTTTACATTAACATAAATGAAAAAAATATATCTTTAAACGTATAAGAGAAAATTTTACAAAGAACTTAATTTTAAACAGGTTCTTGTTAATTGACTATTCTTGTATGATACCATAGTACAAGTACAGATGTCAACGTGTTAACTCAGTGATATTGTATACCATTTATGTACAAGTTACAGATGTTTACACCTGTAATGAACGTAGAACTCAGAGCATCTGGATATAACGATTCATCTATCCAATGCTGGATAGACTAATACGTCTATCCACTACTGATAGACTAGTACGTCTATCCACTACTGGATAGACTAGTACGTCTATCCACTACTGGATAGACTGACTAGCCATAGTATTTATTGACTTATTATAAACATTATAATTATTATGCAAATTTTATTAATAATTATTACCATTATTACGATTATTATTGGTTATGTTATAATTACGATGATAGTTCCGTTTTAATTGTTATAATTATTATTCAGTTAGGATGATTATTGCTATAATGATTGTCATAATTGTGTCTACCGTGAAGGGTTCACCAGAGAACTTAATTTCTCGTCTCAGACGAGACTAGGCTCACGTTTCATAAGGTCAGGTCAGGTCAGATCAAGTGTTATCGTTCACGATGTCCTGATGGGAGGGGGGGGGATTTAGGATGTGTTAGGGATAACAAACGAACGAAAGATAGCTCTAGCCTCTCTCTCTCTCTCTCTCTCTCTCTCTCTCGTCTTTGTCAGTGGACACAAGAGGTTTGGGCAGCGGGCAATGCTCACAGCACACGTGTCTTGCCCACCGCATTCCTACGGTTGTTGGGGGGAAGGTTAGGGAGGAAGATGAAGAAAGTTGGTGGGGAAGGTTGGTGTGGGAGAGGTTGGTGTGGGGGAGGTTGGTGTGGGAGAGGTTGGTGTGGGAGAGGTTGGTGTGGGGGAGGTTGGTGTGGGAGAGGTTGGTGTGGGGGAGGTTGGTTGGTGAGGGGTTTGGTGATGGGAGGTTGGTGGGGTGGAGGTTGGTCTTGGAAGGTTGGTGGGGGGAGGTTGGTGGGGAGGCTTGTAGTGGAAGGTTGGTGGGGGAAGGCATTCTTAGACAGCTTTCAAATCCATACCAAGTGTTTCTGACAACGTTATTAGCATGTTGGCCCTTCTGTTCATGCTGTTAAAGTTGCGTTTTGCGAGGTTTCAATCCGAGAGAGAGAGAGCTCACTTGCGAGCAGTGAGTGCCCATCATGCAGGGGATGTTCTACTGACCGTCCATAATACCCAAGCACGTTCACCAACCCTCACACCATTAGCGTTCCCTCCCACTCCCCAACTCCTCACTAAACACAAGTGTGTCCCCGGCAGTACCAAAGGGGACGATGGAAATCTTCAGCTCAAGATCTTCCACACGTGTGTGTGTTTAAGGTGCCAGGAGCTGTGATTCGACCCCTGGAACTACATATAGGAGAGTAAATACATCACACACGCACAGTCCAGGAAGGTGTCAACTAAGAACCACCAAGAACACGTACATAACCGTCCGTCGCGTCACTGGTAATGGAAGTGAGGGGGTTAGTAGTACATTAAACAAACCCACAAGCGTGGGTTTTTTATTTCCTAGAATTGTAGATAGGGTTTTCCAGGTCTTTTTCATATCACCTTTTACGGTCTGGAGTCTGTTCTCATAATACAATTTTTTGGACCTTCTATAAAAATGTTGATTTTTATAGATTTTTAATGGGATTTTTTTAAAAATATGTAAATAATTAATATATATTCAAAAATGCTATAAAACGATATTTTATTGCATTTTTTCAAGGATTTTCTGAAAAACTATTTTTTTAGATAAAATATACCTATGAGTAAGCTTCCTAAAAGAAAATCATAAAATTGTGCTTACTTTTCCCATAAATTTCAATTGCAGTAGAAATTCAATTTAATAGTGGTAATAGTGGTAGTAGTGGTAATAGTGGTAGTAGTGGTAATAGTGGTAATAGTGGTAGTAGTGGTAATAGTGGTAATAGTGGTAATAGTGGTAGTAGTGGTAATAGTGGTACTAGTGGTAGTAGTGGTAATAGTGGTAGTAGTAGTAATAGTAATAGTAGTAGTAGTGGTAATAGTAGTAGTAGTGGTAATAGTAGAGTAGTGGTAATAGTGGTAATAGTGGTAGAGTGGCAATAGTGGAGAGTGGAACAGTGGCAGTAGTGGTCAAGTGGCAATAGTGGCAGTAGTGGAGCAGTGGTAATAGTGGCAGCAGTAGTAATAATAGCAGCAGAATAGCAGCAGCAGTGGAGCAGTGGCAAGAGCAGAGTGGCAATAGTGGTAATAGTAGCAGCAGTGGAATAATGGCAGCAGTGGCAGTAGTGGCAATAGTGGCAGTAGTAGTAGTGTAATAGTGGTAATAGTGGTAATAGTGGTAGTAGTGGTAATAGTGGCAGTAGTGGAATAGTGGCAGTGGAATAGTGGTAATAGTGGTAGTAGTGGTAGTAGTGGTAATAGTGGTAATAGTGGTAGTAGTGGTAATAGTGGTAGTAGTGGTAATAGTGGTAATAGTGGTAATAGTGGTAATAGTGGTAGTAGTGGTAATAGTGGTAATAGTGGTAGTAGTGGTAATAGTGGTAAAGTGGTAATAGTGGTAATAGTGGAGTAGTGGCAATAGTGGCAATAGTGGCAGTAGTGGTAATAGTGGCAATAGTGGCAATAGTGGTAGTAGTGGTAATAGTGGTAGTAGTGGTAGTAGTGGTAATAGTGGTAATAGTGGTAGTAGTGGTAATAGTGGTAATAGTGGTAGTAGTGGTAGTAGTGGTAATAGTGGTAATAGTGGTAGTAGTGGTAATAGTGGTAATAGTGGTAATAGTGGTAATAGTGGTAGTAGTGGTAATAGTGGTAGTAGTGGTAATAGTGGAGTAGTGGCAGTAGTGGTAATAGTGGTAGTGGCAGTAGTGGTAATAGTGGTAGTGGCAGTAGTGGTAATAGTGGTAGTGGCAGTAGTGGTAATAGTGGTAATAGTGGTAGTAGTGGTAGTAGTGGAATAGTGGCAATAGTGGAGTAGTGGTAATAGTGTAATAGTGGCAATAGTGGCAGTAGTGGCAGTAGTGGTAATAGTGGAATAGTGGCAATAGTGGTAGTAGTAGTAATAGTGGTAATAGTGGAGTAGTGGCAATAGTGGCAATAGTGGTAATAGTGGAATAGTGGTAATAGTGGCAGTAGTGGAGTAGTGGAATAGTGGTAGTAGTGGTAATAGTGGCAGTAGTGGCAGTAGTGGCAATAGTGGCAGTAGTGGCAATAGTGGCAATAGTGGCAATAGTGGCAGCAGTGGCAATAGTGGCAATAGTGGCAGCAGTGGCAGTAGTGGCAATAGTGGCAGCAGTGGCAATAGTGGCAATAGTGGCAATAGTGCAGCAGTGGAGCAGTGGTAATAGTGGCAATAGTGGTAGTAGTGGTAGTAGTGGTAATAGTGGCAATAGTGGTAGCAGTGGTAGTAGTGGAGTAGTGGTAATAGTGGTAGTAGTGGTAAGTAGTGGTAGTGAGTGGTAATAGAGTGGTAAGTAGTGGTAATAGTGGTAGTAGTGGTATAGTGGTAGTAGTGGCAATAGTGGTAGTAGTGGTAATGGAATAGTGGTAGGAAGTAGTAATAGTGGTAAGTAAGTGGTAGTAGTGGTAATAGTGGTAGTAGTGGTAATAGTGGTAAGTGGAGTGTGGTAATAGTGGAATAGTAGTAGTGGTAATAGTGGTAAGTAGTGGTAGTGGAACAGGTAATAGTGTACTGGTAGTAGTGGTAACAGTGTCACATAATTTACACTGGTTATCAGTGTTAATTGGTCACCTCGTTTATCATGTAATTCTCAATAGTGGTATCAGTGGTAGTTCACACTCAGTTTATCAACTTTATATCTCACACTCGTTTATCACTGTTAATTCTCACACTCGTTTATCACTGTTAATTCTCACACTCGTTTATCACTGTTAATTCTCACACTCGTTTATCACTGTTAATTCTCACACTCGTTTATCACTGTTAATTCTCACACTCGTTTATCACTGTTAATTCTCACACTCGTTTATCACTGTTAATTCTCCCACTCGTTTATGAGTTCAATTTATAACCTTGAAATTATTAATAATATTATCTACAATTATTAATTAGTCTTTTATCATTATCTGCATTATTATAATTATTAGTAATTATTTTTATCATTATTCTGATCATTATCTACATTAATTATTATTAGTAATTTTTATCTATATTATCTACATTACAATAATAATAATTATAATAATAATTATAACTGGCAACACCATGCTGCCCCCTCCCTTTTCCCCCCTCACTTCACCCCTTTTAAGGAGGGAGGGGGAAGGGCTCTTGATCGCAGGAAATTGAACCATCTTTCTCCTTCCTCGGATCAAACTAGATGAACACTCATTCCCGAAGGTGCTATGAGGCCCTTACGGGCTTAGCGCTCTTAATATTAATAATAGCAATAATTATTTATCTTGATTCGAGGAGATGAGCAACCTCTTTCTCTTTCCTTGGATCAAACCTGATTATCTCCAGGTGTACAGGGGGCTGTACGATCCGTAAAGGTTTAGCGCTTCCTCGTCACTATGTCTGAGAGAGAGAGAGAGAGAGAGAGAGGGAGGGAGGGAAGGAAAGAGGAGAGAGGGAGGGGGAGAGGGAAGGAGAGAGGAGAGAGGGAAAGAGAGAGGAGAGAGGGAGAGAGGGAAAGAGAGGAGAGAGGGAGAGAGGGAAAGAGAGAGAGAGAGAGAAGGAAAGAGGAGAGAGTTAAATAGAGAGAATTTCACTGCTCTATGGCCGCCACCACAACACGTGGAAGAGCCTTCAACAGGTGCTCTCTCTCTCTCTCTCTCTCTCTCTCTCTCTCTCTCTCTCTCTCTCTCTCTCACCTCTCATCTCCCTCACGTCACTAACACGTCACAACGTTATAGGGAACAAGTGTTAACCTCATCTTCCTAAACTAACACGTCACAACAATTCATTTCTAAATTAAACGCATTTCTTCCCCTATATACATAATTATATACATCGTTAATATACACTGCAAGTTCTCAATATATATATATATATATATATATATATATATATATATATATATATATATATCATAAATATATAATAAACATATATACATTTATATATATACACACACAAACACATACGAAAACACACACACACACACACATCAACAACAACAACAAAACTTAAGTACAAACAAACAAACCATCGCACGAGCACCTAAGCCAGCAAACAAGGAGAGGGGTAGACAAACAAGGAACAAACACAGCAGCAGACACAGAGACACACTTCCCCCGAGGTTCTTATTGTAAATCCCCCGGGGGGATTTACAGTGATTACAGGTAGAGCAGCGGCGCCCCTGATTCCCCGGGATTAACCGCAAATCCTGTACACTAATCCTCCAGAAATCTCACCCCCTTCCCCCTTCCCTTTCTCCTCCCCATTGGCACTGGCTAAGCAGGGGAGGGGAAGTGTCTCGATTACTGTCCTAGGAATTAAATGAGTTCAATTGTTGATATGAGGGAGACACTGTGTGTGTGTGTGTGTGTGTGTCTGTCTGTGTGTGTTTGTTGTGTGTGTGTGAATGTTTGTGTGTATGTTGGGTGTGTTTGTGTGTGTGTTTGTGTATATGTGTGTGTGTTTGTGTGTGTGTGTTTTGTGTGTGTGTGTTTGTGTATGTGTGTTGTGTGTAGTGTGTGTGTGTTGTGTGTATGTGTGTACTCACCTAGTTGTACTCACCTAGTTGTGGTTGCAGGGGTCGAGTCATAGCTCCTGGCCCCGCCTCTTCACTGGCCGCTACTGGGTCACTCTCCCTGCGCCATGAGCTTTATCATACCTATGTGTGTGTGTGTGTGTGTTTGTGAATGTGTTTAGTGTGTGTGTGTTTTGGTCCTGGATCCAAAAATGCTGTGCCACACACACACACACACACACACACACACACACACACACACACACACACACACACACACACACACACACACACACGCCAAGCACGTCTCCGGAGGCGCACATCAACTAGATAACTGCGGCAGCATATGGCGACTGGCAAACCTAAGATTAGCGTTCCGTTACCTTAACAAGGAATCGTTCAAGACACTGTATACCGTGTACGTCAGGCCCATACTAGAATATGCAGCACCAGTCTGGAACCCACACCTGGTCAAGCACGTAAAGAAACTAGAGAAAGGGCAAAGGTTTGCGACAAGGTTAGTTCCACAACTCAGGGGACTGTCCTATGAAGAAAGGTTGAGGGAAATAGGACTAACAACACTGGAGGAAAGAAGGGTCAGAGGAGACATGATAACGACATACAAAATACTGCGGGGAATCGACAAGGTAGACAGTGACAGGATGTTCCAGAGAGGGAACACAGAAACAAGGGGACACAACTGGAAGCTGAAGACTCAGATGAGTCAAAGGGATGTTAGGAAGCATTTCTTCAGCCACAGAGTAGTCAGGAAGTGGAATAGTCTAGAGAAAGATATAGTGGAGGCAGGAACCATACATAGTTTTAAGACAAGGTATGATAAAGCTCATGGAGCATGGAGAGCAGAGACCCAGTAGCGGACAGCGAAGAGGCGGGGCCAGGAGCTGAGTCTCGACCCCTGCAACCACAATTAGGTGAGTACAATTAGGTGAGTACACACACACACACACACAACACACATACACACACACACACAACACACACACACACACACACACACAACACACACACACACACACACACACACACACACACACACACACACACACACACACACACACACACACACTACCATAACTAACAAGAACTCGGTTAAGACCTGATCAACCTGACAACACACAAAACAAAACAGAAAAACAAACGCAAAAACACACACAAAAACACCTAGAAAACATAAAAACATAGAAAAACACAGCAAGTACACGGAGACCACAACAAGTACACGGAGACCACAACAAGTACACGGAGACCACAACAAGTACACGGAGACCACAACAAGTACACGGAGACCACAACAAGTACACGGAGACCACAACAAGTACACGGAGACCACAACAAGTACACGGAGACCACAGCAAGTACACGGAGACCACAACAAGTACACGGAGACCACAACAAGTACACGGAGACCACAACAAGTACACGGAGACCACAGCAAGTACACGGAGACCACAGCAAGTACACGGAGACCACCGCAAGTACACGGAGACCACCGCAAGTACACGGAGACCACAGCAAGTACACAGAGACCACAAGTACACGGGGACCACAACACGTAAACAGGGACCACAACACGTACACGGGGACCACAACACGTACACGGGGACCACAACACGTACACCACAACACGTAAACAGGGACCACAACACGTACATGGGGACTACAACACGTACACGGGGACCACAACACGTACACGGGGACTACAACACGTACACGGGGACCACAACACGTACACGGGGACTACAACACGTACACGGGGACCACAACACGTACACGGGGACCACAACACGTACACGGGGACCACAACACGTACATGGGGACTACAACACGTACACGGGGACCACAACCCGTACATGGGGACTACAACACGTACACGGGGACCACAACACGTACACTGGGACTACAACACGTACACGGGGACCACAACACGTACACGGGGACCACAACACGTACACGGGGACTACAACACGTACACGGGGACCACAACACGTACACGGGGACTACAACACGTACACGGGTACTACAACACGTACACGGGGACCACAACACGTACACGGGGACCACAACACGTACATGGGGACTACAACACGTACACGGGGACCACAACACGTACATGGGGACTACAACACGTACACGGGGACCACAACACGTACACGGGGACTACAACACGTACACGGGGACTACAACACGTACACGGGGACCACAACACGTACACGGGGACCACAACACGTACACGGAGACCACAACACGTACACGGGAACCACAACACGTACACGGAGACCACAACACGTACATGGGGACCACAACACGTACACGGGGACCACAACACGTACACGGAGACCACAACACGTAAACAGGGACCACAACACGTACATGGGGACTACAACACGTACACAGGGACCACAACACGTACACGGGGACCACAGTCCCTTGCTAGTGAATAAGGGCAATGTAGGTAATTGTGGTAAGAGGTGTGGGGGTTAACAGGTGGGGGAGAGGTGGGGGTTTGTTTAGGCTGGGGAGAGTGATTATTATTATTATTATTATTATAAACAAATAGAAGCGCTAAACCACAGGGGTTATACAGCGGGGAGAGTGAGAGACGTATAATAAGCATATATATATATATGTCGTGTCGAATAGGAAAAATTGGTCAATTGGCAAGAACTCATTTAAAATTAAGTCCTAAAAATTTCTCTTATACGTTTAAAGATATATATATATATATATATATATATATATATATATATATATATATATATATATATATATATATATATATATATATATATATATATATATATATATATATTCATTTATGTTAATGTAAAAATTAATAATTTTGTACCAAAAAAATTTGAAAACTTACCTAACCTTATTATAACAAGTGCAATTTAATTTTGCTTAATTTAACTAAATCTATTTTAGAAAAGTTTACGATAATTTAATAATAAACAAACATAATTAAATATATTTTTTTCGTTAGGCTCAGAACGATTTTTGCGAAATTATTTCATACACAAATTTTCGCTTGTCTTATTCGGCAAGAATAGCGTTGCTGTTTAAGCCAAAATCGCAAGTTTTACCTATTCGCCACGACAATATATATCGAGTTGTATATATATACACACATTTTAATACTTATTTTAGGGTTTAAAGTGTTTTTAAGTGATATGCAGCCTTAATGACCCCCTTTTAATGACGCCATGAAAATAACCCAATACCGGGCGTATGGGTAATGGTTACCATTAACCCACCCACACCCCCATCAATAGGTACCTGGAACCAGCGGGGGACCTACATTTTTGGGGCCCCCAAAGCCTGAACTGTTACGGGGTTACCTTGGCAACCTCAGCAAGGGCTGGCATATATATTTAAAAACTTATCATTTTGTATTGAATTACACTTTTTTAATATTTTAAAAATTAACTTCTCATACAGTAGACCCAAAATTTATAAGCAATGTGGACTAAAGTCGCTTTTGGGGAGCCCTCAGGCTGAAACCTCAGTAGTGCCATAGTGGATCCCCTGGTCCTGGCACTGTTACTATGTGCATGACACTGTTACTATATCCGTGGCACTGTTACTATGTTCATGGCACTGTTACTATATCCATGGCACTGTTACTATATACATGGTACTGTTACTATATCCATGGTACTGTTACTGGACTATCACTATCTATGCTACTTTACTATCTCACTATATCAACAGTAAACCACGAGCACTGCCAACTACCACCAGTACACACACACAGTCACACACACACACTCAGAGGTCCATGGTTCGATCCCCGGTACTGGTGGAACTATTAGGACATGATATTTATTGAAACAATATACAAGCCAGAGGTGAAAGAAGAGAGTAGTAGTAGCAGCAGTAGTAGTTGCAGTAGTAGTAGTAGTAGTAGTAGCAGTAGTAATAGTAGCAGTAGTAATAGTAGCAGTAGTAATAGTAGTAGTATTTCCCGTAGAAATTATAAATTTGGAAAAGATCAACAATATCATGGAGTGAAACACGATAATATCTTGAATAATTTTACCTTCAAATTGCCAAGTAAGACACACGTGGTCAGAGGGACTGACCACCTCAGAATTACCTCCTCCCAGGCTGAGGGACCGATTATAATCAGTCCCTCCACTGTTCCTCCTCCTCCTCTATTCAACGACTGAAGAAGCCTACTCTGTAGGCGAAACGTTTCGACAATAAATATACCTGTTGCACATTCATCTTACTAACTAATTTGTCGTTATTTTGTATACCACTATCATATCCCACCTTCAAATCCAATTTAGAGAAAATCTGATTGAAAATTGCGATACTGTGTTTGTGGACGATCATTAACTCTGACATTAAAGAACATTATAACAGTAACAATATCAATTATAACGGTAACAATCAATTATAACAATTATAACAGTAACAATCAATTCTAACAATCATAACAGCAATAATCAATTCTAACAATTATAATGGAACAATCAATTCTAACAATTATAATGGAACAATCAATTCTAACAATTATAATGGAACAATTCTAACAATTATAATTGAACAATCAATTCTAACAATTATAATGGAACAATCAATTTTAACAATTATAATGGAACAATCAATTCTAACAATTATAATGGAACAATTCTAACAATTATAATGGAACAATTCTAACAATTATAATTGAACAATCAATTCTAACAATTATAATTGAACACTCAATTCTAACATAAGACAGGAACAATAAATTCTATAACACAGGAACAATCAATTCTAACAATTATAACAGCAACAATCAATTCTAACATAAGACAGGAACAATAAATTCTATTATAACACAGGAACAATCCTAAAAAAAATTAACAGGAACAATTAATTCCAACAATTATGACACAGGAACAATAAATTCCAACAGAATTCTAACAGAAAAACAATCAATTCCAACAGAATTCCAACAGAGGAAAACAATTCCAACAGAGGATCAATTCCAACAAATTCCAACAGAGGAACAATTCCAACAAAATTCCAACAGAGGAACAATTCCAACAAAATTCCAACAGAGGAACAATTCCAACAAAATTCCAACAGAGGAACAATTCCAACAAAATTCCAACAGAGAAACAATTCCAACAGAGGAACAATTCCAACAGAGGAACAATCAATTCTAACAGAGGAACAGTTCCAACAGAATTGCAACAGAGGAACAATTCCAACAGAGGAAAACAATTCCTAACAGAGGAAGAACAATTCCAACAGAGGAAACAATTCAACAGAGGAAGTCAACAGAATTGCAACAGAGGACAATTAAGAGGGAAATCAATTTAACAGGGAAAGTGGAAGATGTTTACAGAATGAAGAAGCATCAGGGAGAGTGGTAAGATAATCTGACTCTTAACTCGCTCTCTGGGAACACTAAGAGCGTCTTAGAGAGTCGTCTTGGTCTGGAGACCCAAGAATAGAGTCTGACACCTCTAGAATGGGTTCGACACTACTGGAATGGGTTCGACACTACTGGTACGTGTATGACACAAATGGAATAGGTCCGACACCACTGGTATGTGTCCGACACAAATGGAATGGGTCCGACACCACTGGTATGTGTAAGACACCACTGGAATGTGTAAGACACCACTGGAATGTGTAAGACACCACTGGAATGTGTAAGACACCACTGGAATGTGCACGACACCACTGGTATGTGTACGACACTACTGGAATGTCCAGGACACCACTGCAATGTCCCGGACACCACTGCAATGAAAATAAAAAAGAAGGAAGGGGGATTCGAACCGCAGTCGGCGCATGTGGCGTTATGCCTGCGGTTGGAGACCGATAGTCTGCGGGAAAAAATCTCGAGCGCGTAAATCTACGGGATTCGTCAGCCGACATTCAAATACGCCTCAGCAGTACGCACCTCTCTACGAACTTTGCGTACTGCGTCAGCAGCCGCATGTGTCCTGCTGGATGACGCACGGCAGCGTCAGCAGACGCATGTGTCCTGCTGGATGACGCACGGCAGCGTCAGCAGACGCATGTGTCCTGCTGGATGACGCACGGCAGCGTCAGCAGACGCATGTGTCCTGCTGGATGACGCACGGCAGCGTCAGCAGCCACATGTGTTCTGCTGGCTGACGCGCACAAGACACGACTTCCTAAAAAAAAAGTGCGTATAATGACGCATGAAAACACGCAACAATCATCACGTCTACGCAATTCTTGCTTCAAAATACTCATACGGACATACAATCATAAGTCAATCATACAATCATATATAGCAATACACTCGTACAATCATACACTCACAATTATACAATCATACACTCATACAATCATACACTCACACAATCATACACTCACACAATCATACACTCACACAATCATACACTCACACAATCATACACTCACACAATCATACACTCACACAATCATACACTCACACAATCATACACTCACACAATCATACACTCACACAATCATACACTCACAATCATACACTCACACAATCATACACTCACACAATCATACACTCACTACAATCATACACTCACACAATCATACACTCACAATCATACACTCACAATCATACACTCACAATCATACACTCACAATCATACACTCACAATCATACACTCACAATCATACACTCACAATCATACACTCACACAATCATACACTCACACAATCATACACTCCACAATCATACACTCACAATCATACACTCAACAATCAGATAAACTTCACAATTCATACACTCCAGAACCAGTCTCACATAACACTTGGGCACAAACATACACTCACAATCATCAGGGTCACATATCATGTAAGTTCACAGGTGTCATAACACTGTGAGTCGTGCCAGTGTCACAATAACACTGTGAGGTGCCAGGTGTCACATAACACTGTGTAGTGTGCCAGGTGTCACATAACACTGTGTAGCGTGCCAGGTGTCACATAACACTGTGTAGTGTGCCAGGTGTCACATAACACCTGTGTAGTGTGCCAGGTGTCACATAACACCTGTGTAGTGTGCCAGGTGTCACATAACACTTGTGTAGTGTGCCAGGTGTCACATAACACTGTGTAGTGTGCCAGGGTCACATACACTGTGTAGGTGCAGGTGTCCATAACACTGGTAGTGTGCCAGGGGTTACATTACACTGTGTAGTGTGCCAGGGGTCACATCACACTGTGTAGTGTGCCAGGGGTTACATTACATCTGGTACTGTGCCAGGTGTCACATTACACCTGTGTAGTGTGCCAGGAGTCAAATAAAACTGTGTAGTGTACCAGAGGTCACATAACACCTGTGGGGTGTGCCAGGGGTCACATTACACCTGTGATGGCAGGGGTTACATACACCTGTGGATGGCAAGGGTCACATACACTGTGTAGTGTGCCAGGAGTACATATACACTGTGGAGTGTGCCAGGGTCACATACACCTGTGATGTGCCAGGGTCACTTACATCTGTGGGGTGTGCCAGGGGTCACATTGACTCCTTGTGTCAGACAGTGGTACATGTGACAGGGTCCTACAGTGTGTGCCAGGGTCACATACACCTGTGGAGTGTGCCAGGGGTCACATACACCTGTGGATGTGCCAGGGTCACAGTACACCTGTGTGTGTGCCAGGGTCTAGTACACCTGTGGTGTGCCAGAGGTCACATACACCTGTGGGTGTGCCAGGGGTCCAGAGTCACCTGTACCTGTGGATTGCCAGGGTCACAGTACACCTGTGGAGTGTGCCAGGGTCACAGTACACCTGTAGAGTGTGCCAGAGTCACAGTACACCTGTGGAGTGTGCCAGAGGTCACAGTACACCTGTGGAGTGTGCCAGAGGTCACAGTACACCTGTGGAGTGTGCCAGAGGTCACAGTACACCTGTGATGTGCCAAGGGCACAGTACACCTGTGGAGTGTGCCAGAGGTCATACACCTGAGTCCAGGTCATACACCTGTGGACTGTGCCAGAGGTCACAGTACACCTGTTGAGTGTGTCACGGATCATAGTACTCCTGTGAGTGTGCAGTCACACCTGTTACACAATCCGTGTCCCTAGAAACACTGTCCTACCTACACTTCCGTCCACAGAAACACTGTCACGCGACCTGTTTCCACCACAAATCACCTGTACTTCCAGATCTTACACCTGTCTGACACGACTATTCTACCACAACACACCTGTCCTATACACAAATCCTGTCCCTAGAATAACACGTCTCCACACACTCACACAAACACCTGTCACATCTGCTTACCAAACACCTGTCATCACACCACATGCTTTCCTCAAGCACCTGTCACCCACACACAACATCTGTCCATAATACACCTTCCACACATCTGTCCTAACACAACACCTGTCGTACATCTGTCTTGACCAAACACCTGTTCTATCACACACACATGCTTCCTCTCAACACCTGTACCCACACACACACACCAACAACACTGCCTTCCCACACATACAGTCCTACACATCTGTCCAACAACACTTGTACATACCAACAACACCTGTCATACCACACATGTCCCCACACCTGTACACATTTCCAACAACACCTGCCTCACACACTGTCTACACACACACCTGTCATACCACACAACACCTGTCATACCACACAACACCTGTCATACCACAACACCTGTCATCCACAACACTGTCCACAACGACACTGTCACCACTGCCTACCACACAATGCTTGTAATCCCCACAACACCTGTCCTACCACGAACACCTGTCATACCACACAACACCTGCCATACCACACAATGCTAGCAATCCACAACACCTGTCCTCCCATACACCTGTCCTGACACTTGTCGTACAGAGGTCGAAGACAGGTGCCGACCAACAACAGGTGCGTGGGACCTGGATATCAGTAGGTGCTCACCTGGGTGGCGTCAGAGTAAGGTGTGGGTGAGCTCTCATCCACTGCTAAGGAGCCGAAGCTGGCACCTGCTGAGAGCGGGTGTTCCACCAGCACCTCGTGGAGCCCCTGTGGCAGCATGCTGCTGGGGTTCCTTTCTGATGCTTCTGGGGTTCCTTTCTAATGCTGCTGGGGTTCCTTTCTGATGCTGCTGGGGTTCCTTTCTGATGCTGCTGGGGTTCCTTTCTGATGCTGCTGGGGTTCCTTACTAAGGCTGTTGGGGGTTCCTTTCTAATGCTGCTGGAGTTCCTTTCTAATGCTGCTGGGGTTCCTTTCTAATGCTGCTGGGGTTCCTTCCTAATGCTGCTGGGGTTCCTTTATAATGCTGCTGGGGTTTCTTTCTAACGCTGGGAACTGCTTCACCGTTTTCTCCAAGAGATTTGAGGTCCGTCAAGGCGGGTTCGTGAACCCCCGCCCGTCCGTCCGGGTTCGTGAACCCCTCCCGTCCGTCAAGGCGGGTTCGTGAACCCCCTTTCCAGACCTTCCTAGCCACTGAAATGCCCTCCAAAACCTTTTTTTCAATGTAACTCAAAAAAAACACAGAACCGGTTCCGTATTCCGGCCTAAAAACCCATCCAGGTTTCGGGAACGATTCCCGTGTTCGTCTCCACTACGTCAGCCACAACCCACACGGGTTTTTACCCGGCACTATCACATTAAAACGATTTTCAAAGATTCCCATAATCCGTGGAGATATTTTTTTGTGTTTTTTTATGTTAGTGGCTACAATAACGGCACTGTTTTTCGGCGTGACACTGCGATCGGGGTCTCAGGTGTCCTGGACACGGTGGACACTGTGAGATTGGCACTGTAAGCTGAGCGGACACGGTGTCCAGCTTAGAGCATCCTAGGCTGGCACTGTCCACAGTGATTTGAGTGAGATATGTTTATATGGCACTTTGGGACGTGTCAGAGTGGCACTGTCCACTGGCTGGACACGGGTGACACTGGAACTGTTAACTAGGCAGACACGGGTGACATTAGAACTGTCCACTGGCTGGACACGGGTGACACTAGAACTGTCCACTGGCTGGATACGGGTGACACTAGAACTGTCCACTGGCTGGACACGGGTGACACTAGAACTGTCCACTGGCTGGACACGGGTGACACTAGAAATGTCCACTAGCTAGACTGGAACCATCCACTGGGTTGGAACGTGTGTGTGTCTAGCTTAGGACACACACTAAACCCGGCAGTCTCCCGTAGTGTCCAGGCGTCTTTGTCCACAGAGCTGCTGTGGTGTCCACAAGAGGGTGAGGCAGGACACGTCAGTGTGGCACTGGAGGCGGGGCCGTCCTGCTCCTCCCCGCATGAAGGTGGGTGTTACACTGGGCATGAGGAATCACAACACATGGCTTTTGAGCAGCGGCTTCGGCGCGACCTTTACGGACGGCCCCGCTATAAGGGGGGTGACCTGCTCACCCATTCTTTTCACCCTTTAACCATTTCTCACCCCTTAGCTCTGCCGATCCCTCAACGATAGCCGTTTGTCTGGCCTGCTTTAACTCTCGTTTCTGCGCTATTTAGCGCTCTCTGGAATTTGCGCTGCCCGCATTATTAATCGTTGTTCGTCTGGACAACGTTGCAACTACCGTGCGTTCCATGGAAAGTCCGGTAACGTTCTTGGTGACGTGCCTCTCTTCAAATAACGAATAAATCTCCGTCCAGCCGCTAGCGGCGTTGAAGGGGGCAGCGTCCACGCCTCTACGCGTCGTCATTGCTCACGGTTGCGTTAAAACAATCGATAAATAACGACGATAAACGATAAATGAAACGCGACTAACGGAGGAGAGGGGGAGGGGAAAAAATCCCGCGCCGACATCCGTCCCTGGTCTCTGATTGGTGGAGGGCGTCCGTGACGCAACAGCGGGCGGCCAATGAGCGCGCTGCGCGCCACAACAAGGGAGGGGGTGGCATCTTCAGAGCCATAAAACCCACTTTCTTTTCGCCTCCCCCTTCCCCCACCACCCCCTCACTTCTCAAAGGGGCAAGAAAGGGGGGAAGGTGCCTCCTCGAAGCCGGCGAAAGGGGAAGGGGGCTCTTAATTCAGGGATTTGGAGCTGTCTCTGACCCCTTTTCCTTCCCCCCTTCAAGACTGTTGACCTCTTCAGGGCGCAGTGGTCAATGACCCCAAATCTCAAACAAGACGTTGAGTCCAGCCCTACTACCCCCCACTAAGAACCTCAATTATGACCCTCACTAAGAACCTCAATTAAAAACCTCAATTAAGAACCTCACTAACCCTAACAACCTCAATTAAGAACCCCCACTAACCTCAGTTAAGAACCTCAATTAAGAACTTCACTAAACCTCCATTAAGAACCTCACTAAGAACCTAAAAATCTTAAGAACCTAAGAACCTCGCTAAGAACTTCACTAACCCCATAAACCTCACTAACCCCACTAATCTCAGTTAAGAACCCCACTAACACTACCAACCCTACTAACAACCCCACTAACAACATTAACAACCCACTAACACCACAACTAGGAACCATACTAATCCCACTAACCACAACAACCATACTAACAACCCCACTAACAACCCCACTAACAACCCCACCAAGAACTCCTTTATTGGCAAGTCTCAACACCTACCTCTGTTACCTAGTATGTTAACACCTGCTACTATGGGGGTTATCCATAGGGGTTTTCCATGGGGTTATCCATGGGGATATCCATGGGGTTATCCATGGGGTTATCCATGGGGGTTATCCTGGCTTAGTAATTATGAGGGTTAATCTTAAGCTGTCGTCTTGTTCTCTCTTCCATTTTTTTTGCTAACCTTTTCACCTTCTTATTAGTAAGAAAAGGAAAGGTTAAATATGTGAAAGATAAAATAGAGAGAGATTCATTTACTCTCTCTCTCTCTCTCTCTCTCTCTCTCTCTCTCTCTCTCTCTCTCAGTTCCCCCCTTTCTTTCTTATATCCCTTTCTTCACTCTCTTGTTCTTCTCAATTCCTTCTCTCCCCTTTCTTTCTTTACCTCTCCTTTCTCCTGACTTCCTCCTCCTTCATTCTCTCCTTCCATCTTTATTTACTACTCTCTCTCTCTCTCTCTCTCTCTCTCTCTCTCTTAAGAAGTAAACTAGTTCAACCCCCCACACACACACTGACTACCAAACAGAAAGATCAGACAGAGTTGTTGGTACTCACATAGATAAACGAGTACCTCACAGCTCACTCAGGGTTGTTGGTACTCACATGGATGAACGAGTACCTCACAGTTCACTCAGGGTTGTTGGTACTCACATAGATAAACGAGTACCTCACAGCTCACTCAGGGTTGTTGGTACTCACATGGATGAACGAGTACCTCACAGTTCACTCAGGGTTGTTGGTACTCACATAGATGAACGAGTACCTCCCAGCTCACTCAGGGTTGTTGGTACTCACATGGATGAACGAGTACCTCCCAGCTCACTCAGGGTTGTTGGTACTCACATGGATGAACGAGTACCTCACAGCTCACTCAGGGTTGTTGGTACTCACATGGATGAACGAGTACCTCACAGTTCACTCAGGGTTGTTGGTACTCACATGGATGAACGAGTACCTCACAGTTCACTCAGGGTTGTTGGTACTCACATGGATGAACGAGTACCTCACAGCTCACTCAGGGTTGTCAGTACTCACAGGATGAATGAGCCTCCAGAGGCCATACAGGGTATGGATAAAAACCTCTGAATGGGCTATAGACACAAGTGGGGTCCCTCAGGATCGGTACTAGGGGGGGGGGGGGGGGGGGGGGGGGGGGGGGGGGGGGGGGGGGGGGGGGGGGTTGTTGGTACTCACATGGATGAACGAGTACCTCATAGTTCACTCAGGGTTGTTGGTACTCACATGGATGAACGAGTACCTCACAGTTCACTCACAGGGTTGTTGGTACTCACATAGATGAACGAGTACCTCCCAGTTCACTCACAGGGTTGTTGGTACTCACATGGATGAACGAGTACCTCACAGTTCACTCAGGGTTGTTGGTACTCACATGGATGAACGAGTACCTCCCAGTTCACTCAGGGTTGTTGGTACTCACATAGATGAACGAGTACCTCACAGTTCACTCAGGGTTGTTGGTACTCACATAGATGAACGAGTACCTCACAGTTCACTCAGGGTTGTTGGTACTCACACGGATGAATGACCTCACAGAGAGGCCATAGAAAGAGATGGCAAGATAATAAACCTCTAAACGGGCTATAGACACAAGTGGGGTCCCTCAAGGATCGGTACTAGGGCTTTCATTCTTAATATCCGCCAAGGATCTCTCTCAAGGATACCTGACGGAGGTTTCCGGGTGAAGGATTGATGGTTGCCAGAGTCCCTGCGACCCGGTCCTGGACCAGGTCACCCAGGAGACCTGTACAAGCTGCAGGTGTGGTCAAACAAGTGGCTGCTCGAGTCTGATCCAGACAGGTACGAGATGCCAGTCAGAGGGGCGTCACGTGATTAAAAAAAGGTGAATAAAATTTGAGATAAGCTGCAGAAAGCAAGTAAGTATAGGAGGATCTGGAAGTAAGCATTACGCCGAGCATATCGCCAGACACCCATATTAACAGACTACACAGCACCAGTATGAAGCCCACACCTCACACTACCTTCCCGACGACACCTCCCAGACAACACCTTCCAGACGACACCTTCAAGACGACACCTTCAAGACGACACCTTCAAGACGACACCTTCAAGACGACATCTTCAAGACGACACCTTCAAGAACACCTTCAAGACGACACCTTCAAGACGACACCTCCCAGACGACACCTCCCAGACGACACCTCCCAGACGACACCTCCCAGACGACACCTTCCAGACGACACCTTGAAGACACCTTGAAGACGACACCTTGAAGACGACACCTTCAAGACGACACCTTCAAGACGACATCTCCCAGACGACACCTTAAAGACGACACCTCCAAGACGACACCTTAAAACCTCCCAGGCGGGCACCAAAGACACACTCCCAGATTGTTCCCTTAATTCTTTGGTCTTGAACAAGTGTACTTGTTACTCAGTTTTGTTCCCCCTTGTTTCTTTGTTGAACCTCAGTGTCTCTTGTTGAACCTCAGTGTGTCTTGTTGAACCTCAGTGTGTCTTGTTAGAACCCCAGTGTCTCTTGAACCCCAGTGTCTCGAACCCCAGTGTCTCGAACCCCAGTGTCTCGAACCCCAGTGTCTCTTGAACTCCAGTGTCTCTTGAACCCCAGTGTTTCTTGAGCCCCAGTGTGTCTTGGTAAAACCCCAGTGTCTCTTGAACCCCAGTGTGTGTCTTGGTAGAACCCCAGTGTCTCTTCGTAGAACCTCAGTGTGTCTTGGTAGAACCTCAGTGTGTCTTAAACCCCAGTATGTCTTGGAAGAACCCCAGTGTCTCTTGCACCCCAGTGTGTGTCTTGGTAGAACCTCAGTGAGTCTTAGAACCCCAGTGTGTCTTGAACCCCAGTATGTCTTGGTAGAACCCCAGTGTCTCTTGAACCCCAGTGTGTGTCTTGGTAGAACCCCAGTGTGTCTTGGTAGAACCTCAGTGTGTCTTAGTAGAACCCCAGTGTGTCTCGAACCCCAGTGTGTCTTGGTAGAACCTCAGTGTCTCTTAGAAACCCAGTGTGTCTTCAACCCCAGTGTCTCTTGAACCCCAGTGTGTGTCTTGGTAGAACCCCAGTGTGTCTTAGTAGAACCCCAGTGTGTCTTGGTAGAACCCCAGTGTCTCTTGAACCCTAGTTTCTTGGTAGAACCCCAGTGTGTCTTGAACCTCCAGTGTTTATGTTTTCTTTAAAGAAAATTTTGAAAGTTAGAATTAGATACAAAAATTTAGAAATTATTTTGAAAGCCAGAAATTCTTTAGTACCTAAAATTTCAATTTGAAATTGAAATTTTCAAAAGCTAGCAGATTAGAAAGTTAGAATACATTAGAAAATTTGAAATATATTAGAAAAGTGAATTAGAAAGTTATTTTTCTGAGTTATTTCAAAATTCAAGGTAATCTGAAAGTAAGAAATTTATTTTGAATTTAGAAAGTGAATTTCAAGGTTAGAAAGTGAACTTAGAAAGCTAATTTGAAAGTTGGAAATTGATTCTGTAAGTCATGATGTAAATTTAGAGGTTATAAAGATATTTTTAAAGTGATTTTGAATGTTGAGAAAATTTATTTTGAAAGTTAGAAAGGAATTTTGAAAGTTAGAAAGCATTTTTGAAAATTAGAAAGATATTTGGAAATTAGAAAGGTATTTTGAAAGTTTTACAAGCAGTCTTGAAAGTTAGAAAGCAATTTTGAAAGATAGAAAGCTTTTATGAAAGTTAGAAAGCATTTTTGAATGTTAGAAAGCAATTTTGAAAGTTACATAATTTTATTTTAGAAAGCAATTTAGAAAGTCATTTTGAAAGTTAGAAAGCTAATTAGAATGACAAATCGCTTGCTCCTCGATTAGGGAGCAAAATGAAATGATGGAAGTCCCTTTCTCCTTGATGAGGGGAAGTGAAATGAGTCGAGAGGGGAAAGTGAGGCGATGAAAGGGGAAGAAAGTGGGAAAAAAAAGTGTCATGCAGGTAAGAGGGTTGTAAAGGGGAGGAGAACTGGGGAAGGGGGAAAAGAAATGGTTGACTAGTCTTTCCCTAGTGAGAGAGAGAGAGAGAGAGAGAGAGAGAGAGAGAGAGATTGTCATTATCTCTCTCATGTTTATCAATATTTACACCTCTGTCTCATTATCTCCTATATCTCCTCTCTCTCTCTCTCTCTTTATATATATATATATATATATATATATATATATATATATATATATATATATATATATATATATATATATATATATATATATATATAAGATGGGGTGGTAGGGAAGTGGAATATTCAAATGGCATCAGGAAGAAATCCAAATTTTCTTCCTTGAAGCCTTTTGTCCTATATATATATATATATATATATATATATATATATATATATATATATATATGTCGTGCCGAATAGGTAAACTTGCGATTTTGGCTTAAATAGCAACGTTCTTCTTGCCGAATATGACAAACGAAAATTTGTGTATGCAATAAATTCAAAAAATCATTCTGAACCTAACGAAAAAATTATTTCACTTTATTAAATTATTGTAAACTTATCTATAAGATATTTAGTTGGATTGGGCTTGTTATAATAAAGTTAGGTAAGTTTTCTAAGGTTCTTTTGATACAAAATTATTAATTTTTACATTAACATAAATGAAAAAAAATATATTTTTAAACGTATAGAGGAAATTTTAGAAAGGACTTAATTTTAAATGAGTTATTGCTAATTGACCAGTTTTACCTATTCGCCACGATATATATATATATATATATATATATATATATATATATATATATATATATATATATATATATATATATATATATATATATAATCAACCTGTCTTTTTTATATATGTCTAGTCTATAGTACCCGTCTCATTGTATTCCCGTCTCACTACGTCAGTATCAACGTGTATAAGACACGAACAAGGACACTAAACAGAGTCGTATAGCATATTTTACTCAATAAAATTCATTTCCGTATTCTTCATGTCTTGACACGGCATTGTCGCGCCCGGGTTCACTTTGACCGGTCATGACACTGTCGCGCCCGGGTTCACTTTGACCGGTCATGACACTGTCGTGTCCGGGTTCACTTTGACCGGTCACGGTACAGTCGCATCCGTGTTCGCTTAACCGTCCACGGCACTATCGTATCCGGGTTCGCTTTGACCGGCCACGGCAATGTCGCGTCCGGGTTCGCTCTAACCGGCCACGGAACGGACTAACGAACCCGGGCGTTGGCTGGTATATACAAGATGTCTTCGAGGAACCTCCGTGTGAGGTAAACTGACCCATCACCTCGTATATTTCTGAGTGACACACTCACTCTCTGATTACCAGTTCTCGGAACTCTCAAGGTGGTCACATCCCATGATGAGGGGTTCCCCAACCCCACCACCCCAACCCAACAACCCACCACCCCAACCCAACAACCCCACCAACCCCACCAACCCCACCAACCCCACCACAATTTATAAAATACTCTAGTGATAGTAATTCCCCTCTCATTCCCTCTCCTTCTCTTTCCCCTCTCGTTCCCTCTCTTTCTCTCCCTTTCTCTCCTCATTCCCTCCCTTTTCCCCTCATTCCTTCCCTTCCCCCTCATTCTCACCCTTTCTCTGTTCCCTACCAATCTTTCTTCCCTACCATACCAACTATTTTCCTCTCATTTCCCCTAAAACAGGGGACCCCCCCCACATCCCAGCAATACCAGGCGCCTCTCACCTGGCCACACTATATAAGCACCAGTCATCCTGCCTGCGCTTCAGTCTTCAAGACTGCCGGTGCTGACCACATGCTCCTAGGTTGAGGGACTGATTACCCCCAACTTCCACCGTCCTCTGTATCCACTTCCACAGTCTTAAGTCCATGCACTGATAAAGCCACTGGTGGGGAAGGGGGACGAAACGTCTTCAAAGATGGAGAAATGTTGTACGTGTATTGAAGTTCATCAACCAGCCATTACTGACTTAGTCTCTCTCTCTCTTTCTCTTGGCTCCTGATTCCAACTTCTCTTGTGGGTACTGGTGCCAGCTGATTCACCTACCACACACTCTTAGAATAGGGGCCCCCACCTTCTGGGGAACGTCCACCCTCCCCCTCCACGTTCGTAAGTTGGAACAGCACGAACGACATCTGATATTCAACTTTGAACACCACTAATGGTACGTGTGTTTACACACCACTCTCACTTTTGCAGGGTTCGGAGGACGCGTCCTGTACGTGGCGTCAATAGACCAGTGTACGTGGCGTTAATAGATCAGTGTACGTGGCGTCAAACCAGTGTACGTGGCGTCAATAGATCAGTGTACGTGACGTCAATAAACCAGTGTACGTGGCGTCAATAGATCAATGTACGTGGCGTCAATAGATCAGTGTACGTGACGTCAATAAACCAGTGTACGTGGCGTCAATAAGCCAGTGTACGTGGCGTCAATAAGCCAGTGTACGTGGCGTCAATAAACCAGTGTACTTGGCGTCAATAAACCAGTGTACGTGGCGTCAATAAACCACGGTCTGCCACCCTGAACTCTCCTGACCTTCCAGTCGTCTTTGTAAATCATTCTATCACTCAATATTGCATTATTCATGGCCTGCCTTTATGCATCCTGCCTGCCTAGCATCCTGCCTGCCTATTATGCCTGCCTGCCAGCAATACATTATCTACAATAATACAACATTCTCGTACACGATATTCCGTCGTATACGACAATGATCCATCGTATACGACAATGATCCGATCATATACGACAATGATCCGTCATATACGACAATGATCCGTCATATACGGCAATGATCCGTCATATACGACAATGATCCGTCATATACGGCAATGATCCGTCTTATACGATAATCCAACAAGAGGTTGTCGACGGATGGGTAGTCAACATTGTGGGTGGTAACTGCGCGGTCCACCGTCCCATAAATCCGGGATGGACCGCTAGACCATGGTGCTCTATACATTAATGCTTTCCTTTGCCTAGCAGGTTCGAATCCCAGGCCCCCTTCCCCCCCCCAGCTGGTATAAATTACCGGAGGCAGCAACAGGAAGTGTAATAACCAGCTAGGAGACAAGTGAGAGGGCCAGAGAGATGAGAGGATAGAGAGGAGAAAGGAAGGAATAGACAGTAGGAGAAGAGAGAGAGAGGAGAGGATAGAGGGAGGAGAGAGGATAAGAGAGAGAGGATAGATGGAGAAGAGATAGAGGAGGAAGAGGGAAGGGAAGTGAGAGAGGATAGAGGGAGAGAGAGGATAGAGGGAGGAGAGGATAGAGGGAGAGAGAGGATAGGGAGAGAGTGAGGGAAGGAAGGAGTAGAGGAAGAGAGAGGAGAGGATAGAGGGAAGAGAGGATAGGGGAGGAGAGAGGATAGAGGGAGGGAGAGGATAGAGGGAGGGAGAGGATAGAGGAAGAATAGGGAGGAGAGAGGATAGAGGGAGGGAGGAAGGATAGAGGAGGAGAGAGGATAGGAGGGAGAGAGGAGAAGGAGAGGAGAGAGAGAGATAGGGAGAGAGAGAGAGGATAGAGGGAGAGAGAGATGAGGAGAGAGAGAGGGAGAGAGAGAGAGGATAAGGAGAGAGGAGATAGAGGAGAGAGAGGGATAGGAGGAGGGGATAGAGGGAGAGGATAGGGGAAGGGAGAGGATAGGGGAAGGGAGAGAGGATAGAGAGAGAGAGGATAGAGGGAGGGAGGATAGAGAGAGAGGATAGGAGGGAGAGAGGATAGAGGGAGAGAGAGAGGATAGAGGGAGGGAGGATAGAGAAGGGTAAATGAAGGAGGAAGGGTAAATTAGGGTGGATAAATGAGGGATGGAAAATAAGGGAGAGTAAAGGAAAGGAAAGGTAGGGGGAAGCTAGAGGGAGGGTAGAGGGGAGGGTAGAAGGAGGGAGAGAGGGAGGAAGGGTAGGATTGAGGGTAGATGGAGGGTAAAAGGAGGGACGGTAAAGGGAGGGAGGGAGGGAAAAAGAAGGGAGGGTAAAGGGAGGGAGGGAGTTTAAGAGCAGAACATAACAGGTCCAGTACTAGACATGACTGCTACAGGTGAGCAATTAACAATAGAAGGGGGAGAGAAGGGGGTGCCCTCCCCTCCTCCCCCACTCCTCCCCTCTACCTATTTTCCTCCCTCCATGCTGCTGACAGGGATCTTGATCCTAGGTATTGGAGGTGTCGTCTCGCTCTCCTCTCCTTACTATCCCAACAATTGAAAATTGGGGCGAGGATAGTGTGATGGTGGTGGCTAGTTTATCCATCCTGTGGATGGTGGTGGCTAGTTTATCCATCCTGTGGATGGTGGTGGCTAGTTTATCCATTTTTTTTTTTCCATGCTGTGACAGATCTTGATCCAGGTCCTTGGAGGTGTCGTCTGCTCTCTCTCCATCAACATTGAAAATTGGGGCGAGGATAGTGTGATAGTGGTGCTAGTTTATCCATCCTGTGGATGGTGGTGGCTAGTTTATCCATCCTGTGGATAGTGGTGGCTAGTTTATCCATCCTGTGGATGAGTGGTGGCTAGTTTATCCTTCCTGTGGATAGTGGTGGCTAGTTTATCTTTAACTGCTCTCTATTCACGTCACGACTGAGAGTCTACGACATAGCATCTCAGGGAAGGACTTGTGTGGGTATGTTGGACTGTGTATGTGGGTATGTTGGACTGTGTATGTGGGTATGTTGGACTGTGTATGTAAGTCAGGTCACTTGAAATACGGAGGATATATAATGCTTATTTTGGGCACATATACACACAAGCACAACTATCATATAGTGTAAATTACCTGGGATAATGCAAAGAAAGGTCAAAGTGATTTATTTTCAGTGGAGATGAACTTGTTTAGGGGTTCATTCAACGCTGGTTGCACGGGAAGGTCTTGCGTTACGTACATTAAGGCAGCTTACGCACAACCTCACGGTGGTTGCTACACACAGCGTGGGAACCCTGTGTGGCTGGAACCCCAGGAGACCTGTCGTCAGCCAGCCTTCCCTGTCAGCCTCCCCCGTCAGCCTCCCTGATGCTGGGGGATGCTGCCTCACTCCCAGTCCCCTGAGGTTCGTGGTAATTACCCCTGGGGACCTACTGTCTCCGAAACACAAGTGATTAGGCAGACCCCTCCCTCCCAAACCTGGGGTACACGGGGACCAGTAGCTCCCCCTGAAAGCCCGCCACTGAGTACGTGTCGGTAGATCCCAGAAATACATCATAACGAAGGAATAACAAAAGCCACTTTAAGATGAGTGCTGAAGTTACTATCATATATTGTTAAAACTGAGTTTTCTTTAATCACTGTTATTGGTGTTTCATCAGTTATTTTTCCAATATCCCTCATACATTTTTTTTCTCTTCAGGGTTTTTTTTTGCCTAACTCATATAACGAAGTTCTTCAGTGTGTCATGAAATCTATTAAAAAGCCCACTTTATTTTCATTTTCTCTGATTTTCGAATATCTATAATTGACATCAACGAAGATGTCATACAGTGATGTCATACAGTGATGCCATACAGTAATGTCATACAGTAATGTCAGGAACGATCAAGGAGTCAAGCTCACTGTCATTGGGATGCCAAACAATTCAGTTTGCCTGGTCAAGAACTGGACCGCGGGGGCGTTGACCCCCGGGACACCCTCCAGGTAGACTCCAGGTAGGTAAACGCCAAAGTTGTTAATTCTTATGCCCAATTCAACAACTTCCTATCATTCTTAACTAAGGAGATGACAACAAGAACAGATGCAGCCCTGCCAACAGACTCCTGCTTAAATCCATCATTGTATATAACTTGTGATAAATTATTACTACTAGTTAGGCGAGAAATTTCTTCCCGAGTAGTCGCTTTAACAAAGGATTTAAGGAAGGGCTTACTAGTGATGAGCTCCTTGGGAGGGCTTGCAGGTATGTGATATTAAATGAACACAACTTCCATGGAGGGTGAAATTCTCTTGTTGTCTACAGTGATACAGTTCATGCAGGTTATAAAACTTAATATAACTGCATGTTTTCACAACCCATTTAGTTGTGTGTGTATTACTTCAGACATTTAGTAAGATTCATGGTGACAGTGCCTGGTTCATTTCTTAACGTTCTAATAACAAGTAGTGTTGAACTCAATAATCCTATCACTGATACTAGACACACCAAGCTCATTCATCATGTTAAGAACCTTGGTAGATTTAAGATAGCCAAGAATAGTTCTGAGGACTTCATTTTACACCAGCTTCAAGGACCGGAGAGAATTTTCCCTCGCTAATATTAATATGGGCGCAGCATAATCATCTACTATACTCTACTATAGGCTATGTACAGCATTCTCACTATTCTCACATTAACACCATAGTTGATGTTGTAACAGCATTACCACCATAGTTGGTGTTGTAGCAGCAACATTACCACCAACTGCTCTGAGAGCATTTAGCTTATCTTTACATTTCTTATTTGGTTGTGATATGATAGAGTTATTGAAGGATGCGTCTACGAGATATCTTAAAGATACCTGCAGGCTGATGTCTTCACCCTGGAAACAGGTGGAAAAGACTCCAGCCTACCTGGAGTCTACCTGGAGGGTATTCCGGGGATCAACGCCCCCGCGGCCAGCTCCATGACCAGGCTTCCCGGTGGATCAGGGCCTGATCAACGAAGCTGTTACTGCTGGCCGCACGTAGTCCAACGTACGAACCACACCCCGGCTGATCCGGTACTGACTTTAGATATCTCTCCAGCTTCCTCTTAAAGACAACCAGGAGTCTATTGGTAATTCCCCTTATGGCTGGTGGGAGGCTGTTGAACAGTCTTGGGCCCCGGACACTTATTGCCCATGGGTTATACCAGAAATAGGATAAAACGACGCTGGGTATCGAACCCTTGGAGGAGGAGGGCGTTAAGTGGAGGGTGAACAGATTCCAAGAGTGTAAGTGAGCCTCGTAAGTGGTTAATTGAGAGTCCACGACTGAAATGTAAGCTATGGTTCGTCAGATAATCTTGTATTTCCCCTGTGTATCCCCCGTGTATTTCTCCGTATATCCCCCCTTGTATTCCCCGTGTATGCGTCAGTGACATAATAACTTCCTATATGCGTACATGTCACTAGAGTACAGATGCTTCAGTGACAGGTGTGTCACCAAAGCGTGACAGGTGTACACCATGGTGTGACAGGTGTACACCATGGTGTGACAGGTGTACACCATGGTGTCACAGGTGTGCATTATGGCGTGACAGGTGTACACCATGGCGTGACAGGTGTGCCCCATGACGCAGGTGTGCATGACAGGTTTGTATTGATCTTTCCCTTTCCCATCCTCCATCCAGCCCTCTCTATCCCCTCGACCCTTCCCTCTTTTCCCCTTAGCTTCCCCTTATCTCCTCTCACCCTTCCCCTCGACCCTTCCCTCTTCCCTTCACCATACCCCTTTTATCATTATCTTCTCCCCTTCTTACGTTCCCCTTATACTAATATATATATATATATATATATATATATATATATATATATATATATATATATATATATATATATATATATATCTTACCAGGATGCTGGTGCATCTTGCTACAGTATGTCAGGGATTGGAGGAGACGAGATGATGCCTTGTATACACTAGCTGACCCAAACCTTTAGTGGACTGGGTCTTGGTTGTACAAAAAGTATTACCTCTTCCCCCCTTACACGAACTTTCCATATTTACCCTGGCATATGATAATTACTCTTTATAATCCACTCTGATAATCGATGGAGTCACGAGAGAAGAAATGGGCTAGGATGGAAAGAGGGGGAAGGGAGGTTGGAAGGGGAAGGTGGGTAGAGGTTTAGGGAGGGGGGATGAGGAGGGGAAGGCTAGTCTCCCCTTCCCCCTCTCAAACACACGACCAATCTGCCGCCTGGTTAGCCCACAACGCAAATTATTCTGAATGATTAGACAGGCAAATACACACACGGGTCGATCGATATGTAAAGTGTGCAGAAAGGAGTGTAGAGGAGCGCTCACGATGAGGTTCACACTGAACCTCATGGCCAGAGTTGTCTACGAGAGCCTCTCTTTTCCTCTTTTTGACGAAATTAAGCAAGGAAAAAAGTACGGGGCTACTTTATGAGTGGGTGAGAACATGGGCAGTGAGTGAGAACATGGGCAGTGTGTTGGGCTACCTTTCTCTATAGCACCATATTGGAAAGACCAGCAGTGTGGTCCACTATTCAACGCGATTTAGATAATGGACACAAAACGCGACGTGGCGACCCTATTTTGTTAGCCACACTGTGGAAGCAACAGCTCACAACACCTCCCTGTCGCCCAGGACGAGTTCTACACCAGCTGATGAAGTCACACTCAGCTTGAGCTGGGAGACACCAGGAGGGCGATGAGGATACCATCAAGCTTCGGAAAATGTAAGCTTAA
Organism: Cherax destructor; assembly: GCA_009830355.1. Classification (NCBI taxonomy): domain Eukaryota; kingdom Metazoa; phylum Arthropoda; class Malacostraca; order Decapoda; family Parastacidae; genus Cherax; species Cherax destructor. The sequence goes on from WNWK01000002.1 coordinate 793,998, forward strand.
CGTGTGCTTAATCTGATAAAGGGAAGGGGGTGCTTGCCTACCCGGAGGAAATTTCAGGCATCAACGCCCACCCCCTCGGTCCAAAACCAGTCCCCCAGGTCTCAGATTCCTTGCGTCAATAGCTCCCTTAGAGGCACAGAGAGACGCCCAAGAAGAAATAAAGATCACTGCACAAGTGGTACATTACACAGAGCTGTGTTACCCACCTTGCATAAATAATGGTAGTCAAGCCTGGCATGTCTGGCTGTGGGGGATATATGACAAGCAAAGCAATATACAAGATATATAGCCCTTGTTATGATTGTTGAAAGCTACTCAGGAGTTGTTTCTGGGACGACATCAGTGTTGCGTGTTGCGAGGGCAGTGTTGCACACACGTCGATGATCGAATTTCAATAAGACACGGAAACAACTTCACCTGTTGCAATTAATCAAGTTTAATCTTGCAACGCTCTTACGGTACTTGCGTGATGGACACCTCCAGGGCGGTCCATCATCCTGGACCACCTGTGCACCACGGTCCTGCAGCTGGACCGCCCTCATGTAAACATTTTATACCATCAAACCCACAGGGATAAAGTGAAGCAATCGTCTTCGAGTCAAGGAGGAACTACGGTACCTTGGACCTGGAGCCCTTCACTAGCATCAAGGTACCTTCCCTGCAAGGGTTGATATCGAGCAGCCATCAATACGAGTGTTTTAGATTCAGAACTGAAGCCTCATTGACTGTGTCAGCGAGGCTTCAGTGAGCGGGAGAGGCGCATCTTGGTGCCCCTCCAGTGTACTTCGCACGTGTACGTGCGCACGCTGGTACGTGTGCCCACTTGGGTGATCGTCAAATGGATAACCGAGTGTAGTCTCTCCAATAACTCCAACTTCGCCCTGGGTTTCCGGTCAACTTTTCTACCAATTACACGCCATATCTGTGATGTTTCAAGGTATCAACGCCCGTTTAAAAGCTATCTATAACACTCATCTCCCCAAGATTCTCCCCTCATCTCCCCCATTCCCAAAGCATATAATACTGTGCACAGTAATAACTCACAGGGAGGCAGAAACTCAGGAGATTAATTGATCCGTATTTTTCGATCCCCTTCTGAAGAGGTTCCCAGAAAGGAATCGAAATATATTGTATCTACAAGACTGAACAATACTGTATCTACAACACTACCTACAACACTTCACAACACTGTATCTACAACACTTCACAACACTGACACACCACCTACATCCACACACACACGAACACTAACAAGTATAATAGCATTAATATTTATCTTCCCTCCATTAGCTGAATATTTCCGTAATCCTCGGAATGCTCTATTAATAATTAACTCAAATAACAAATTCCCTTTTTTTACTGTATATAACAGCACATTCCAGTGGCCTTGTGTGTGAGATACCTCATCAGTGTAGACGCTGAGCTGAGAATCCGCTTAATCGAACCGTAAGATTAAGGTTAGTCTTGGCAATACTGTCCAGAATTACCAATGCAATCCATAGTTGCTACTTCAATATGTATAAGGCAGAGGCTTCCCAGAAACACGGGGACACATTAGTCTCCACGAGAATGCAATATGGCGATATTTATCGCATTATTGTGCGCGCCTGGGAGGTACGATATACAAGTAACCCCCGCATGTAGAAGAGAAACTTACGGCGACGTTTCGGTCTGACCGAAACGTCGTCTCTGTCTCTCATGAGTGGGTTATTTGAGTGTTGTTCCAGTCACGGCATTGTGCCGTTTTGGAGGGTACGTCTATACCCAGTGCCCACGTTTCTTTTTCGAACATGTGGACGCTTTATAGACGCTATGGAACACGTCAGCAACGTTTCGCCTGGTTTTCTGAACGTTCGTCGTCCAGCAGTGCCGCTGAACATGGTCACAACAGCAGTGCGCCCCTTCCCCCTAGCATAGGAACGGTAGCACGACGTTTCCGGTCCGTACTGGCCCGCTGTCAAGTCGCGAACTGCGCAGCCGTGGTCCAGGATGGAGCGAAGTGTCGTCACGAGGTTTCTCTCGTGAATTGTTGCAGCCACGGTAATGCACCGTTGAACGTGACAGTTGCACTGTCGAAACTAGCGCGACGTTTATCCTCCCTGTCCATCACACAGGATATAGGAGGCAGGCAAGGCAGGCAGGCAGGCAAGGCAGGCAAGGCAGGCAGGCAGGCAAGGCAGGCAGGCAAGGCAGGCAAGGCAGGCAGGCAGGCAAGGCAGGCAGGCAGGCAGGCAAGGCAGGCAGGCAGGCAAGGCAGGCAGGCAAGGCAGGCAAGGCAGGCAGGCAGGCGGCAAGGCAGGCAGGCAAGGCAGGCAAGGCAGGCAGGCAGGCAAGGCAGGCAGGCAAGGCAGGCAAGGGCAGGCAGGCAGGCAGGCAGGCAGGCAGGCAGGCAAGGCAGGCAGGCAGGCAGGCAGGCAAGGCAGGCAGGCAAGGCAGGCAGGCAGGTAAGGCAGGCAGGCAAGGCAGGCAGGCAGACAGGTAGGGCAGGCAGGCAGACAGGTAGGGCAGGCAGGCAGACAGGTAAGGCAGGCAGGCAGACAGGTAAGGCAGGCAGGCAGACAGGTAAGGCAGGCAGGCAGACAGGTAAGGCAGGCAGGCAGACAGGTAAGGCAGGCAGGCAGACAGGTAAGGCAGGCAGACAGGCAGGCAGGCAGACAGGTAAGGCAGACAGGTAAGGCAGGCAGGCAGACAGGTAAGGCAGGCACGCAGACAGGTAAGGCAGGCACGCAGACAGGTAAGGCAGGCAGACAGGCACTCAAAACACTGACAACACACTCGCTGCTTGCTAGAAAATGCATAACACCTGTTGACAACACCTGTTGACAACACCTGTTGGAAACACTTGTAAACACACACGTGAAATAGTCAGGAAGAATTATAATGTTTATTGTATTCGTGAGGAGAACGCTAAACCCGACAGGGGCTACGTAGCAGCTGGAATCGTGGGGAGGATAGGTCGAATTATATATATATATATATATATATATATATATATATATATATATATATATATATATATATATATATATATATGTGTGTGTGTGTGTGTGTGTGTGTGTGTGTGTGTGTAGAGAGAGAGAGATAAAGAGAGAGAGAGAGAGAGAGAGAGAGAGAGAGAGGGTAAGAGGCTGAGAGATAGTGGACACAGGAGATAAATGATAAACGAGACGTGAGGTAGATAAGTGAGGCGGTGGGGGGAAGAAGGGGAGGGGATGTTATCTACCGAGTAGCAAGTGCACGAGAGGTAATGAATAACGGGAGGGGGAGATGAGATATTGGAAGGGTGGAGGGGTGTTGATAGGAAACAGACTAAACGAAAGGGGTTGGAGGGAGAGAGAACAGGGAAGGAGGGGAGAGAGAAAGGGAAGAAGTGAGAGGAGAGAGAAGACAGGGAGGGTGAGAGGGGAGAGAGGACAGGGAGGGAGGGGTGAGAGGGGAGAGAGGACAGGGAGGAAGGGGTGAGAGGGGAGAGGACAGGGAGGCAGGGGTGAGAGGGGAGAGAGGACAGGGAGGAAGGGGTGAGAGGGGAGAGAGGACAGGGAGGAAGGGTGAGAGGGGAGAGAGGACAGGGAGGAAGGGGTGAGAGGGAGAGAGGACAGGGAGGGGGGTGGAAGGGGTTGTAAAGGATGAGAGGAAAATCACAATCTTCATAGATTAGTAAAGTCAATATATAACTGAATAATTTAAGCCCGGGAGCACTCCCACGCACTCCCACGTGTTATCACGCACTCCCACGCACTCCCACGTGTTATCACGCACTCCCACGCACTCCCACGTGTTATCACGCACTCCCACGCACTCCCACGTGTTATCACGCACTCCCACGTGTTATCACGCACTCCCACGTGTTATCACGCACTCCCACGCACTCCCACGTGTTATCACGCACTCCCACGTGTTATCACGCACTCCCACGTGTTATCACGCACTCCCACGCACTCCCACGCACTCCCACGCACTCCCACGCACTCCCACGTGTTATCACGCCCTCCCACGTGTTCTCACGCGCTCCCACGTGTTATCACGCGCTCCCACGTGTTATCACGCACTCCCACGTGTTATCACGCACTCCCACGTGTTATCACGCATTCCCACGTGTTATCACGCACTCCCACGTGTTATCACGCACTCCCACGTGTTATCACGCACTCCCACGTGTTATCACGCACTCCCACGTGTTATCACGCACTCCCACGTGTTATCACGCACTCCCACGTGTTATCACGCACTCCCACGTGTTATCACGCACTCCCACGTGTTATCACGCACTCCCACGTGTTATCACGCACTCCCACGTGTTATCACGCACTCCCACGTGTTATCACGCGCTCCCACGTGTTATCACGCACTCCCACGTGTTATCACGCGCTCCCACGTGTTATCACGCACTCCCACGTGTTATCACGCGCTCCCACGTGTTATCACGCACTCCCACGTGTTATCACGCACTCCCACGTGTTATCACGCACTCCCACGTGTTATCACGCCCTCCCACGTGTTCTCACGCGCTCCCACGTGTTATCACGCGCTCCCACGTGTTATCACGCGCTCCCACGTGTTATCACGCACTCCCACGTGTTCTCACGCGCTCCCACGTGTTATCACGCGCTCCCACGTGTTATCACGCACTCCCACGTGTTATCACGCACTCCCACGTGTTATCACGCGCTCCCACGTGTTATCACGCACTCCCACGTGTTATCACGCACTCCCACGTGTTATCACGCACTCCCACGTGTTATCACGCACTCCCACGTGTTATCACGCACTCCCACGTGTTATCACGCACTCCCACGTGTTATCACGCACTCCCACGTGTTATCACGCACTCCCACGTGTTCTCACGCGCTCCTGCGTTCTCACGCGCTCCCACGTGTTATCACGCACTCCCACGTGTTCTCACGCGCTCCCACGTGTATCACGCGCTCCCACGTGTTATCACGCACTCCCACGTGTTATCACGCACTCCCACGTGTTATCACGCGCTCCCACGTGTTATCACGCGCTCCCACGTGTTATCACGCACTCCCACGTGTTCTCACGCGCTCCCACGTGTTATCACGCGCTCCCACGTGTTATCACGCGCTCCCACGTGTTATCACGCGCTCCCACGTGTTATCACGCACTCCCACGTGTTATCACGCATTCCCACGTGTTATCACGCACTCCCACGTGTTATCACGCACTCCCACGTGTTCTCACGCGCTCCCAAGTGTTCTCACGCGCTCCCACGTGTTATCACGCACTCCCACGTGTTATCACGCACTCCCACGTGTTCTCACGCACTCCCACGTGTTATTACGCGCTCCCACGTGTTCTCACGCGCTCCCAAGTGTTCTCACGCGCTCCCACGTGTTCTCACGCGCTCCCACGTTATCTCACGCGCTCCCACGTGTTTTCACGCACTCCCACGTGCCCTCACGCGCCTAGCTAACATCACAACACACCAAAACAAATGCGGAAGACTTAATAACGACAGTTAATGAGATATGATCCAAACGGAAGGCAGCTCAGACTCCTCGGATCAAAATTCGTTATAAGTACATCAAGAGTGACTGCCAGGGTCAGTGATCCCCCCCCACACACAAGACTAATAATGATGTAAATATAAGGAACTTCCCGACCCTTGACTTCCTCAATGGTGACTTGTCAATTTTTATCGTTGAAACTTTATTAATCTCCTAACCATCTAGTTTATACCATTGTGTATACGTGTGTGTGTGTACTCACCTAGTTGTGGTTGCAGGGGTCGATTCATAGTTCCTGGCCCCGCCTCTGTGTGTGTGTGTGTGTGTGTGTGTGTGTGTGTGTGTGTGTGTGTGTGTGTATTAGTGCTAAGTAGTGACCATCATTCTCTGAGACCTTGTGTGTTTTTATTCCCGATGTTTCAATATATATATATGTGTGTGTCTGGAAGCTTTGTCTGGGGAAGCTGTGCCACGGAAGCTGTGCCACGGAAGCTGTGCCACGGAAGCTATGCCACGGAAGCTGTGCCACGGAAGCTGTGCCACGGAAGCTGTGCCACGGAAGCTGTGCCACGGAAGCTGTGCCACGGAAGCTGTGCCACGGAAGGAACTAATGTAATCAATTACTAAATGAACACTTTGAAATTTATATTCCTCTACCTATTTTTTTCGAGTTACGAAGATCAGCAATACTGAAATTGATCGTCGATTTACTAAAAAACTCCATCACTTTGTCTCTTCCTATCTATCGTAACCCAGACACGTCGAATTTTCGACCCGCATCCCTCCATTAATAACAAAAAAAACTACTAAAATAACAGATTGCCCTTCCATTGTCGGAACTCCATTCCCCAAAAACTCATTAGGAACCAAACACACACACACACACACACACACACACACATATACACACACACACACACATACACAATTTCTCATTAGCAGAAAAAATATGAAGAATGGGAGAGACGGGGTGTGGATGGGTGACTTAACTCAGCCGGGGTCCAGATCATAACAGAACCTCTGAACCTCCGCTCTGCATGTCGACGCTCACCTCTATAAAGTGTCCTTTGTTGCAGCCACAGAATACGGGGGGAGGGGAAGGGATAGGGGGAATAAGAAAAAATATAAACAGGGTTTCTATTTCCGATATGGAGAGAGAGAGAGAGAGAGAGAGAGAGAGAGAGAGAGAGAGAGAGAGAGAGAGAAAACTTGCTCAGAAGTATGGAAAAGAAAGGTTATACCCAGAGCCCAGCCTCGTTTTATCTCCTTAAAGCTACATATCGCTCTAATTAGAGCTCTCTTAATTCAGTTTCACCTTCCCAACGCTCTAGAGCGCGAAACGTGCATGATATAAAACGTTTCCTCTTTTCCACAGAGGGAAAAAATAGGGGGGAAAACTATCAGCGCGATCGAACTAAAAAAAAAAAAGACTGTCAACACTGTAATCGACCCACGAAAATTTATTTTGACCCCGTGGCGAGCGAGACGTAACTTAAAGTATACTAACTGTCCACCGGAACATCAGCAGCGCGACGTATGCTCGTCTAAAAGACGTCGTACGTCGTAAGATTTCCGTGGGGGTCGGGGGGTGGCTGCGTCAACCTAGATTAACTTAAGCGAGTCCCAGAGACGTGGAGTTAAGATTGTTAGGTTAATCCTGGACGTCGGGTTAAGATTGTTAGGTTAATCCTTTACACGTCATATAGACCCCCCCCCTTCCCCAAAATGATCACTTTAAGCTGGATTAATCACGTTAAATCCAGACTTGTTGCTTGTGATTTGTGACCAGTGTCCCGCGTCCCTTCCTGCTGACCAGGACGCCACGACGCTCAAAAAAACAAATTGATCCAAGCCAAGTCGAAATTTATGTCCTCTTAATTTTTTTTAAGACTTTCCTGGTGGTTACAGTCGATAGACACACAGAGTCGCGGGGACTTTCAACATGGTACGAAATGAAGGGGGGAAGAAAACGCTAAACGCGTAGGGTTCAAATAGTGCCTCGGGGACGAGAGTCAATGATTGGTAGAGCACTCAGCTCACACACTGAGGTTCCGTGGTTTGATCCCCGGTACGGGTGGAAACATTGAGGGGGGGGGTGTTTTCTTAAGAAATCTGATGTCCTTGTTCACCTATCAAGTATAATAGGTATCTGGGTGTTAGTGGACTGGTGTGGGTCGCATCCTGGGTACAAAATTGACTTCATTGGCCCGAAATGCTCTACATAACAAGCATAATATAGTAGTATGTCACTGACATCAGATATGGTCTTGTATACCTTGTACATGTACTTGTAGAAATAAAGATATTATTATTATTGGGCTCGATTTAAGAAAGGGGAGAGGAGGTTCAGTTCCTGGGGTAAAGAACCAACCTCCCCTCCTCCCTCCTCCCCCTCCTCCCCACCTCCCCCTCCCTCCCCCTCTCTCTCTCTCAGGGGTCAAGGAACTATGTTCTTTTGACACTACCAAGGGTTCGAATCCTTCTTGTACAGTTCTCTTCCTGTTCCTCATACCCTTCCATCCCATCACTCTCCCACACGAACGGGGGGAACAGATGGTCACATTAAAAACACCTTCCCGTCACTTTGGTCAATTCAGAAAAGATAAAAAAAATACGATCACAAAAGAAAAATAAGTTTTAGGAACGTACCTGAGTCTTATATTTGACACTTCAAGTGTCAAGTGTCCGTCGAAGAGCTGTCAAGTCTAACTTACCTGTGGTGAGAAAAAAAGTATTTTTATTACCCACATCCTATACACACACACACAATATATATATATATATATATATATATATATATATATATATATATATATATATATATATATATATAAAAATCCTATGAAAACCTTTATAAAATATAAAAACCCTATAAACCTTACTTAAAACCTAATAAAAACTATATAAACCTTAAAACTTAGTAAAAACCATATAAACCTTACAAAAAACTTATAAAATCATGTAAACCTTCAAAAAATATGAAAAAACTAATGAAAACCATATAAACCTTACAAAAACCTAAAGAAAACCATATAAACCTTACAAAAACCTAATAAAAACAATATTAACCTTACAAAAATCAGATAAAAAACATATAAACTTACAAAAACCTAATAAAAACCATATAAACTTACAAAAACCTAATAAAAACCATATAAACCAACCTTATAAAAGTCACAAAAACTATTTTAACCTTAAAAAATCTTATGAAAAACACAATTTTATAAAAACTTTAAAAAATCACGTAGAATTTTTGTAAAAATCGTATGGAAATCCTATAAAAACCGATATAAAATATTTATATAATTTCAAATACCGTATAAAAACCTATAACAATCTTATAAAATATAAAAATAACTTATGAAAAATAATTCATATAAAACTTTGGAAATCATATAAAATATGACATAAAACCTCATGAAAATCTCATTAAAACTTTATATAAACCCATACATAAAACCTTATGAACTTTTTTAAAACTTTATAAAAACCTTATGAAAAGTTATAATAACCTTGAAAAACCTTATAAAATCTTTAAAAACTTATAAAACCCCTTATAAAAATCTTATAAAAACCCATATATTTTTTATAAAATATTATAAAACCCTGTAAAACCTTATAAAACCCCATATAAAACCTTATAACCCTATAAAAACCCTTTTAAAAAAAATTCTCTTAAAACCTTATACAAAACTCATATAAAACCTTATAAAAAATCCCTTTAAAACCTTATAAAGGTTAGGAAGGTTTAAAGTCTATCTACTACACGAGGGTCATTAAGGCTGCGCTCTCCTCCACCACCAGACAACAATACTAACCTTAATTATGGATTAAACTCTCAGTATACAAATTCACCGAGAGGAATACACATCTGGGTGTGTATACATCCGGCCTGATTCGGATTTTAAGTCATTTAAAACACATAGATATAGACACATGTATAGCACACCCGCGTCTCACTGCTGCCCAAGTCAAACTGGCGGATTTTAAACCAAATTTTTCGGGACAGTTCCAAAGGGCTGTATCGAATTCGGACCATCGCTTCAGTCTCGTTTTCCGAGTGGGGGGATGGAATTACGAATTTCAACTGGGGGAGGAGGAGGGGGTGAGGTCTGATCCGAGGAAAGGGAGGCAGAGGGTTTTCTTTCTCTCTTAGCTGTGCTGGAGGCAAGAGTCGGGGATTCTCTCTTGGCATGATGGTTCACACTGAGAACCTGCGAGTGTTGGGCCACTGCTGTGTGAACCTCAGCAGTGGCCAAGACAGTGATGCACACATTATAAACCCGTAAGGGGTCATGCAGTGCCCGGGGAATGAAAGGTTTACGTTTGACAGATATGCGAGAAAAGCTGTCAGGTATATATATATACTGATAGTTCACTGTATTCTCTATCATCCTCTGGTTGTCTGACACCTGGCAAGCTCTTGGCGCCTGGCAAACTCTTGACAGCTGGCATGCTCTAGACAGCTGGCAAGCTCGTAAAATCTGCATCTATTCCTTCAATGTTTTGCTCTTATAATCTGACCTTAACTCCACCATATAAGACGCACTACAAAAGCGTCATAACGGTAAATCGGTAATCATATTCAAGGGTTAATTATCCTCTTACGTAACGCTAAAACCTAACCCAAAGCCTCCTCTTGACCCTGACTTTGACCCTGACCTTGACCCTGACCTCGAGCATATAAGACGAAGGACGATTTCTTCCAAAAGACTTTTTGTGGGGAAAAAAAAGGCGCGCGTTATTTGTCGGAAATACGGTAACTTAAAAAACAAAACATATCTATAGGATCGAAAGACGTTTCGCCCCATGATAATGGCGTAGGGAAACCGGTAAGAAAAAAAATTCGTAACGAAAACAAGCATTTTTTGAGATCCACGGAGAGGCCTAGTCTGGGAGCGGGCCTGTGGGAAGGGGGGCGTCGACCCCCCAACTCCAGAACGACCCCCAGGTAGACTCCAGGGAAGTTACAATAGACGAACGGGAGGGGGAGGAAGGAAGGGGAGACAAATAGACTTCATAATAGACCAATAGAACAGGTGGATGATGATCATTAAACATTCCATTTGTAGTGGTACACCTCCCCCCCCATCCTTACTCTCCATCCTAATAACCTTGTTTTGTTTTGTTTTATTTTGTCCATGCCTAGTGCCGTGTGTTCTTGTTGCCATGGCAACAAGAAGTTCAGGCTGGTGGTGGCCGCTGTGTAATTTTAAATATTGGTGATAAAAAATTATTCTCTCAGGGCATGGAATCCAGTCGTAAGTGACTCATTATTATTATTATTATTATTATCGTTATTACAATAATTATTACTATTATTATTATCGCTATTATTATATTTTCATTATTATTAGAGTCAATATATTATTTTCATTATATTATTATTATTATTATTAGTAGTAGTAGTAGTAGTATTGTTATTATTATTATTTCCGCTGGTAGCCCCCCTGGGGGGTGACATGAAGCGGTAAAGAAGTGAGGTGAAGTGACCACCAGGAGGATTACACGCACAGCGGATTACAGGATTATATTTCGAGGAAGGTATAACGTCGATTACATTTCTCTCTCTCACTTTTATTCCGTGAATATAATAATAATCCATTGAGGGATTAACCAATAGATATAATAGACATGTTTCACGTCAGTGGGTCGGAGGGTTGAGAGACGGGAGGGGGGGGGGGAAGAGCTGTAATCTGGCATCATATCAAAGTCATTGTAATGTCTCGGCTGACGGTTCATTGTCGCAATTGATCGTTCAGTCGTCGTAAAGATAAGTCTTGCTGGTGTAAATAACGAGGTGGTCGTTGCTTCGCTGACGCGAGAACATCACGAACGTCTACATACCGTAACTTACGACATGACGGAAACGTAATTCAACTCGCTAATCTCTAACGTAACTAACTTAGCTCATCCATTACCAGAGGAAGGCATAATAATCCTCCTGGGAAAGGTAAAACAAGAGAACGCGGATATACCTCATATACCTGAAAGTTCTCAGTCTCACTTAACAGAACTCATTTGAAGATCACGGTCACTCCTTAATTCTTTCCTGTTTCACGCGTGTCCTGGCGTCGTACATCACAGCTATTTACCCGTGAGAATGACAGACACAGCAGTAATTAAGGTCTGTCACCTACACTGTCTTCCAGCCAAGTAATTGCGCCTGTTCCCACCCCCATCACTGAGATTTAAAGTCGACCCAGTTGCTACCAGAACCGCAGTCATGTTGTGTTCTACACGAACCCCTTATGTCCTGGTCTGTTGTGGCACCACCATCTCTGTTGGTGGGTTAGACTGGTTGGTTAACTGGGGTTTGAAGCCTATCGACCACACGAGGATCATCAACGCTGCAACGTCACCTGCTCATCACCAGTTATGGAAATAAACACGAATGCAGTATGTGATCCTTTATTGACTACGTTTCGCCCACACAGAGGGCTTCATCAAGATGTTTCTGACTTGATTATACTGCATTTGTGTTTAATTTTTCATTGTGTCGGTATTTTATGCCTTTTATCTCCACCAGTCAGTTATACTTTAATACCTAAAACATGACGTAAACCTCTCAGAGCACATACTCTGAGAGTTTAACCCTTATTCTAATCCATATTTTAGGTATTAAAGTATTCTTGGCTGGTGGTGAAGAGGTGACGTTGCAGCCTTAATGACCCTCGTGTGGTCGATAGGCATTAAACCCCATTAACCAAGCAACATGGAGAGAGTAACAGAGATAATAGGTGGTTGTGGAACATAGCTTTCTCAGATCAGGGACCAAGGACTGACTTACTTGGAAGTTCAGAGTTCTTTTCAGCCAACCGCGCCCCCCTTCCCACACCCACACCCCTCCACCCCCACCAATATCCCCACCGGGTCTACAACACCTCCGGGAAGACAAAATAACCCCCGGGGCCCCAACAAATCTACTCTGTAATTGATAGTCGTCCTACCCCAGGGGTCACCAACCTGCGGGCCCTGCGGGTCGCATGCGGCCCCCGGGAAGGTTTAATGGGAACCCTCTGGACCTATTTCAAAATACAAATATTACTGCATAAGTACAGACAACGTTGTCAAATTAGGAGTTTGTGTTGGCTGCAAAACTGACGCTAAAAACACTTATAATTTGATAAGCCCCCAAAAAAGTGGATTATTTGTCGTAATTTAAACTATTGCAACAAATGACGGAATTAAGCGAATTTTGACCAAATATTAACAATTTACTGCGCATCTAGGATGCGTCAGTTGTTATTGATGGTGTAGTTCACACGGTGACATTGCCACCGAATATATACACTAAGAGGTGTATGTCTCTCAGAGTAGGTGTACACTGTAATTCCCACTCATAACCACATTTTTTAAAGGAGGTGGAGGGGTAAGCCAGCGGAAGGCCTCGGTCAGATGACCAAAAGCTCTAGCTGAGGGTCATCATATAACTAAGACCCGCGTCAGGAAACACTTGTCCTGTTTCCTGACAAACCATTATCTAACCTGTAATTCCCTGTTTTAGGGATTAAAGTACACTTAAGTGAACGCTTCACATACGACCTTAATTTAAGACCGACCCTTTGAATAGTCATGTTATGTTTAAAGACCAATTAACCCAACCAACTAATTTGTCACTGTCAGGCGACTATAAGGACCACACGACTCTACCTTCCTGCCCTCACCTTCTAAAACTATATATATATATATATATATATATATATATATATATATATATATATATATATATATATCAATAAGATCACAGTAAACGGGTGATATTACAATATGCATAACAACCATTGTGAAAAAATAATGAAATTCCAAGAGCTTTGTGATTTCTCACTTATGAACGAACGGTGACAATGATAATGCGAGAAATCACGAAAACGCTTGGAATTTCATTATTTTTCCTCATAAGATGAGAATACAGAGGCAGTGGTGAGTCAGGACGAAGTGCTCCTTGACACATGTCCTCAAAGTTCTTCACGGAGGTGGAAAAAAAAAAAACCTTCGGAAATAAGTGATGTTCATTGAACACCTGAAGAGAGATGAGTGTGTGTACTCTCTAGAAGACACTCAAAGTAAGTTCTTGAACTACACAAGTTGACTTTTCTCATTCGTGAGGAACCACGAAGTTCTTAAATGTACATGAGGGCCCCTCCCCTCCCTCCATTTTACAGTGCTTCGCTTTACGGCGTTTGGCTAACGCAGTGATTTTCAATTAAATCCATCCTACAATAAATATATTCACTACTCGCTATAAGCTAAGGATGAAAATATTTGAAATTAAGTAATGTGTGTACTGTATATGCATTTTTTAGGCCCAGGTATATTGCTCACTTATTTTATGATAGTGTAAACATGTTTTCGCTTTACAGCTATTTTTGCTGCTGTATAAGCAGGGCCCTACAGTAGCCTATAACCTAACCTGCTTATAAGCAGGGCCCTACAGTAGCCTATAACCTAACCTGCTGTATAAGCAGGGTCCTACAGTAGCCTAGAACCTAACCTGCTGTATAAGCAGGGCCCTACAGTAGCCTAGAACCTAACCTGTTCTATAAGCAGGGCCCTACAGTAGCCTAGAACCTAACCTGCTGTATAAGCAGGGCCCTACAGTAGCCTAGAACATAAGTTGCTGTATAAGCAGGGCCCTACAGTATCCTAGAACCTAACCTGCTGTATAAGCAGGGCCCTACAGTATCCTAGAACCTAACATGCTGTATAAGCAGGGCCCTACAGTAGCCTAGAACCTAACCTGTTCTATAAGCAAGGCCCTACAGTAGCCTAGAACCTAACCTGCTGTATAAGCAGGGCCCTACAGTAGCCTAGAACATAAGTTCTTATAAGCAGGGCCCTACAGTAGCTAGAACATAAGTTGCTGTATAAGCAGGGCCCTACAGTAACCTAGAATATAAGTTGTTGTATAAGCAGGGTCCTACAGTAGCCTAGAACCTAACCTGCTGTATAAGCAGGGCCCTACAGTAGCCTAGAACCTAAGTTGCTGTATAAGCAGGGCCTTACAGTAGCCTAGAACCTAACCTGCTGTATAAGCAGGGCAATACAGTAGCCTAGAACCTAACTCTGCTGTATAAGCAGGGCATACAGTAGCCTAGAACCTAAGTTGCTGTATAAGCAGGGCCCTACAGTAGCCTAGAACCTAACCTGCTGTATAAGCAGGGCATACAGTAGCCTAAAACCCTTAATCTGATGTATAAGTAGGGCCCTACAGTAGCCTAGAACCTAATTGCTGTATAAGAAGGGCCCTACAGTAGCCTAGAACTAAGCCTGCTGTATAAGCAGGGCCCTACAGTAGCCTAGAACCTAATCTGCTGTATAAGAGGGCATACAGTAGCTAGAACCTAAGTTGCTGTATAAGCAGGGCACTACAGTAGCTTAGAACCTAAGTTGCTGTATAAGCAGGGCCCTACAGTAGCCTAGAACCTAACCTGCTGTATAAGCAGGGCCCTACAGTAGCCTAGAACCTAAGTTGCTGTATAAGCAGGGCCCTACAGTAGCCTAGAACATAAGTTGCTGTATAAGCAGGGCACTACAGTAGCCTAGAACATAAGTTGCTGTATAAGCAGGGCCCTACAGTAGCCTAGAACATAAGTTGCTGTATAAGCAGGGCACTACAGTAGCTTAGAACCTAAGTTGCTGTATAAGCAGGGCCCTACAGTAGCCTAGAACCTAACCTGCTGTATAAGCAGCCCATCATGCCAGAACCTAAGTTGCTGTATAAGCAGGGCCCTACAGTAGCCTAGAACCTAACCTGCTGTATAAGCAGGGCAATACAGTAGCCTAGAACCTAATCTGCTGTATAAGCAGGGCAATACAGTAGCCTAGAACCTAAGTTGCTGTATAAGCAGGGCCCTACAGTAGCCTAGAACCTAAGTTACTGTATAAGCAGGGCAATACAGTAGCCTAGAACCTAACCTGCTGTATAAGCAGGGCCCTACTGTAGCCTAGAACCTAACCTGCTGTATAAGCAGGGCAATACAGTAGCCTAGATCCTAACCTGCTGTATAAGCAGGGCAATACAGTAGCCTAGAACCTAAGTTGCTGTATAAGCAGGGCCCTACAGTAGCCTAGAACCTAAGTTGCTGTATAAGCAGGGCCCTACAGTAGCCTAGAACCTAACCTGCTGTATAAGCAGGGCCCTACAGTAGCCTAGAACCTAGCCTGCTGTATAAGCAGAGCCCTACAGTAGCCTAGAACCTAAGTTGTTGTATAAGCAGGGCCCTACAGTAGCCTAGAACCTAAACTGCTGTATAAGCAGGGCCCTACAGTAGCCTAGAACCTAACCTGCTGTATAAGCAAGGCCCTACAGTAGCCTAGAACCTAAACTGCTGTATAAGCAGGGCAATACAGTAGCTTAGAGCCTAACCTACTGTATAAACGAGTACAGCCTGTACATGCTGCCGTAAATCCCATCCCCATACACGAAATCCCTCATACGTAAATGTGTGCGTTCGATCATACGTACGTATCTACGTGCATACACCAGTAGGCAAAGAGGGGAGATAAACAGTGAGATAAACAATGCATAAGAAGCCGGGATAAAGAATTATCCAGAGTACAACAGACTACAAGGTCGCCGTGCACCGTGCTACACCGTAATGATAATGACACTAATAATAATAATCTTGGCTACGTAATTCACGCCACTCCACTTCCAGTTGAATCATTAACATCTCGCCATGCTTACAATAATAATAATAACTAAACAACAATAACAGTAAATAGCGAGAACAAGAACAATAATAATAATAATAATAATAATAATAATAATAATAATAGCTACTTCTACTACAATAATAATAATAATAATAAGAATAAAAACAATAATAATAACAATAATAATAGTAATAATAGTTACTATTACTAATATAATAATATTATTGTTATTGAAAATAATAATAATGATAATAATGATAATAATCATCATTACATGTTTATGTTCTGTGTCGCGCACGAGAGAGGAAAATAAAAGGTTACCTCTAAATATTCGCTTAATATAGTTTCACTTCTTCCGGGTACTACGTTTTGTGACGTCATACGCTGTACCAACTTGTCATTAAGCCAAACAGCGAAATAATTGTACGCAATACGCGCAACACAGTCTTAAATTATTACGTTCCTGTGGTTTTGTTCACATGGCAGTGACTGGCAGTGACTGGCAGTGACTGGCAGTGACCGGCAGTGACTGGTAGTGACCGGCAGTGACTGGTAGTGACCGGCAGTGACTGGTAGTGACCGGCAGTGACTGGTAGTGACTCGCTGTGACTGGCAGTGATTGGTAGTGACCGGCAGTGACTGTCAGTCACTGGTAGTGCTTGGCAGTGACTGATAGTGACCGGCAGTGACTGAGTGACTGGCAGTGACTCGCTGTGACTGTCAGTCACTGGTAGTCACTGGCAGTGACTGGTAGTGACTCGCTGTGACTGACAGTGACTGGTAATGACTGGCAGTGACTCGCAGTGACTGGCCTAATACCTAGGTTAAGTCATCCTAGGTTAAATTGGACTGGTTTCTCAGTTAACAAAATTTAACGAATTACGACACTTTTTAAATGTTATAAATTATTATTATTATTATTATTAGTATTATACATTAGATCAAATGTGACTTACAGTCGGTTTCAAAATATATTAAAATACGTCACACAAGGTTTGAAGACATGGGCACTGTAGAAATTTGGCTGCAAACTGATAGATGGAAGTAGACAGCCACAGGTTACAGAGGTTCAATTACTACAAGTGTCTGCTGCTACAACTTTAAGACTACGATTACAACCCCAATGGAAATGAATCAAGGACCACAATGGAAATAAGTCACTTCGACTTTTTTGGATAATCTATGTAATTTACACTATATCTGATAATTGCACTTGTGTGTACACCAGTGCCTAAATAAACTTACTTCATTCTTCATCATTAGTGCTTCACATTCGTCTCTGATTTCCGCGTTCGTGACTTCCCGCAGGACACGCTCTATGGGCGTAATTAGAGTGATATTTTGGTCCGCTTGTGTTTACCATCATGGCTCCCGAGCCGGTGTAGCGGACAAAGTGGTTTTTAACGCTGCTGACTACTGTAAAATTCTTATTATATTTATAAATATATATATAAAAAAAAGCTTTTAAACTTGTATAATATGCGTGACTTGCCGCGTCCGCTCTCCGCAGCGGCCTTGTGCCCACCTTGTCTCTCACTCATAATTACTATCCAAGGAAACTCTCCACACACTCAGAGAGATCTGAGCCAGGAACTACGGTAATGGAACTAAGTTGTTCCAGGAACAATGACGGCTTCACCCACTGGCTGGCTGGTTAAGGGCAGTTTCAAGCCTATTCTCTATTCATTTTATTACAATAACTAAGAGAGTAGCAGCAGCAGCAGCATTAGTAGCAGCAGCAGCATTAGCAGCAGCAGCAGCATTAGCAGCAGCAGCAGCATTAGCATTAGCAGTAGCAGCAGCATTAGCAGCATTAGCATTAGCAGCAGCAGAATTAGCATTAGCAGCAGCAGCATTGGCATTAGCAGCAGCATTAGCAGCAGCAGCAGCATTAGCAGCAGCAGCAGCAGCAGCATTAGCAGCAGCAGCAGCAGCATTAGCAGCAGCAGCATTAGCAGCAGCAGCATTGGCATTAGCAGCAGCATTAGCAGCAGCAGCAGCAGCATTAGCAGCAGCAGTATTAGCATTAGCATTAGCAGCAGTATTAGCATTAGCAGCAGCAGTATTACCATTAGCATTAGCAGCAGTATTAGCATTAGCAGCAGCAGCAGCAGCATTAGCAGCATCTGTAGCAGCATTAGCAGCATCAGCAGCATTAGCAGCATCAGCAATAGCAGCAGCAGCATTAGCAGCAGCAGCATTACCATTAGCAGCAGCAGCAGCATTAGCATTAGCAGCAGCAGCAGCATTAGCAGCAGCAGCATTGGCATTAGCATTAGCAGCAGCATTAGCATTAGCAGCAGCATTAGCAGCAGCAGCAGCAGCAGCATTAGCATTAGCAGCAGCAGCAGCCATTAGCAGCATCAGCAGCATTAGCAGCAGCAGCATTAGCAACAGCATTATCATTAGCAGCATCATTAGCATTAGCAGCAGCATTAGCATTAGCAGCATCATTAGCATTAGCAGCAGCATTAGCATTAGCAGCAGCAGCATTAGCATAAGCAGCAGCAGCAGCATTAGTAGCATTTGCAGCAGCATTAGCAGCAGCATTAGCATTAGCAGCAGCAACAGCAGCATTAGCAGCAGCAGCAGCATTAGCATTAGCAGCAGCATTAGCAGCAGCAGCAGCATTAGCAGCAGCAGCATTACAGCAGCAGCAGCAGCATTAGCAGCAGCATTGCAGCAGCAGCAGCATTAGCAGCAGCAGCATTAGCATTAGCAGCAGAAGCATTACCAGCAGCAGCATTAGCATTAGCAGCATTAGCATTAGCAGCAGCAGCATTAGCATTAGCAGCAGCAGCATTAGCATTAGCAGCAGCATTAGCATTAGCAGCAGCATTAGCATTAGCAGCAGCATTAGCAGCATTAGCAGCAGCAGCAGCAGATCATGATCATGGTCAGATTTAGATGCAATTAGAGAATTTTTATTACACTCATGGGGAAGAACTAAACCCACAGGGGTAATACAGCACCTGAAGGAATGGATGGCGTTCAGGATCGATTCGAGGAACTGGAGCACAGGTCCAATTCTTGAAGTCAATTATTATTATAATCAAAGATGCGCTAAACCACAGGGGTCATACAGCACAGTCTTGAAGTCAAAGAGAGTCCCTCACCAGCATGAAGGCACCATGCCCCGATGGCTAAAGCTCTCACTTCACGCACGGAGGGCCCGGGTTCAATTCCTGGCGGGGCGGAAACATTTCGAAGTGTTTACTTACACACACACACACATACAACAGGCCTAGTGTCTAATCGACATGTGCCTAGGACAAAATGGTAAGTAACCACCTGCCCCTTGACAGGTTAATGTGGAATTAGTTTGGCACAATACCGTGACTGGAACACAAACAACAATGACCGAAACATCGTGAAGTTTCTTTCTCCTATGTGTGGGTTGTTTGCGTAGTATTTGCTTGAAATCATTTTTATTACTTCTTTTTTTTACATATTCTAGGTAGCTCGTACTCAAAAGATTGGGGATATTACAACGATCAGTGACGAGTCACTCCCTACGAAAGCAAAAGACTTGGCAGACGATGTAACATCCCCCCAATGAAAAGCAGGGGTGCCACTAGCACATTGAGAGAGAACACAAGTGTCAGGGGCCCAAGACTGTTCAACTGCATCCCAGTGTACATAAGGGGGATTACCAATAGACCCCTGGCTGTCTTCAAGCAGGCACTGGACCTGACCAGCCGGGCTGTGGTTCGTACGTCGGACTGCGTGCGGCCAGCAGTAATAGCCTGGTTGATCAGGCTCTGATCCACCATGAGGCCTGGTCACAGACCGGGCTGCAGGGCGTTGACCCCCGGAACTCTCTCCAGATGTGTTATGGATGCTCAAGCCTCTTACTTCATATAATTATTTTTTCTATTTCATTTATTGCTTTAAGTTCTTTGCATTTCCTGGCTCCTGTATGATTCCTTAAGCTTAAGTTCTACATTTTCTATTTTTCTAGCCAGTGCCTCCTTCCATACTCCAGACTGGCCGGCCCTTTGGAGCAGCTCTGCAATTCTTCACCTTTGCCTGTAAATCTCTAGTTTGTATTATGATTCAAAACTAAGCTCCAAACCCACCAGGGTCATACAGCACTGCAGGGCAGCAAGGCAGAGTTAGTAAGAGAGTCGAGTGCCAAAGGGAAGTACGTAAGTACATAATATAATCAGTCAGTGTAAGAGCTGTTGCTGACAAGGCAAATGAGAATGTCAGTCATACACTCAGTTGCCACTCCTGGGTTTGCAGGTAACCTCTAGTAATACATGTACTTCTGTCATCAGAGGCCCTGCCATATAGCCACCTGTTGTCTCAGAGGGTCACCCAACACACCTAACATGATCCAATTTTAATCAGATGAACCAACAACTGACATGCTAAGGGTATGTTACATTTTATTGTGCGTCACACACCCACATAGGCATGCCTCCCGACCAGCAAACCAGGTGCTAAATTATAATTAAAACTAAGCGCTAAACCACCAGGGTCATACAGCGCTGAACCAGGTACTACTAAAGGTTTTAACGAGCAGAGGCCCCAATGTCATGCCAGTACCTTGGTTCAACCAGCCAATCACAAGGAATCCCACCATTATTATTATAATCAAATAGAAGCGCTAAACCACAGGGGTTATACAGCGAGGAATCCCACCAAAGCTGTGAAGCAATGTGATACACTCATGAAGCAGCTTTGGCAGACTTACCATTTCAGCTGGTCGCTACGGTTCTCACGATGTCATGTTTGCATTTGTCGCATTGTACATAATTGTAAATGCTGTACATTGACTATACATACCAGCTTATTTTGAAGGAAATACAATCATTTATTCTCTCCGCTGCCTTTTAGCTCGTTTTTAAGTGGTTATTGTGCTATGGCAAGGTGTGCAGGCCAATAGTCTACACCTGCTTGTAATAAACTCCCACAGTACTTCCAACACAAGCTACACTAGAATATGGCCACGATTAGTAGGGTATGGAGTGCAAGATGGTGGATAGTGCAGGGATGGAGGGTAGCAAGAGATCGAGGTAGAAGGGACTGAGGGAGGTGCTAGAGGTATAATCTTCAGAGTTTGTGTAGTAAGTCAGTTTCTGTCAAAAAGTCAATGAGAGAGTCAGGATTAAAGGAGGGTCCATCCGCAAGAAGGGAAGGTAAAGAAAGGGCCGCAGAGCGAAGACGTCGTTGGAGGTAAATTCTGCGTGCTCGTTGATAGAGTGGGCAGTCCAACAGGATATGTCGAACTGACACTGGAACCTGACAATGCTCACAGAGGGGCAGGGAGCCTCTCCATGAGATACCCGTGAGTAAGACGAGTGTGGCCGATGCGAAGACGGGAGAGAGTAGTCTCCCAACCTCGACATTGGTTCAAGGGCAAAGAGATCCAATTAAGTGTGTTCACTTCAGAAAATAAATCCCCTTGACCAGAAATAAACAGGACAATTTAAAAAAAATCTGCTGTCAGCATGATAGGTGCCAAGCACACTGTACCGTTTTTGATCACTACAATCATAACTAAACGCTAAAAGTCAGTAATTCCATTAATGTTAAACAGAAAATTTTGCTGATAAAGCAGAAAACTATATTTAATTGTATTTTTTTATACTACACCCTTTCCTCCCACAAATGATATTCATCCTTTTACTACTGTTCCTTTTGCAGAGAAGAGTTAACATTTGCATATTATAATCAAAACTAAGTGCTAAACCCACAAGGGTCATACAGCACTGCAGGGTAGGATGTGCTTAAGATGTAATATGCCAGATCAGAGACCAGCGAGGGTGAAATGGACGCCAGAGGCAGTCAGTAAGGGTGGCGAGGAGTGCTAAAGGGAAACCATAACCACTAATAAAACAGTTTCTAGCAAAAATGTCAGAGGGAAAGGAAGGGGGTTTCAAAGATGGGGACCATTTGCACAAATTTTAAATTTATGGCACTTTTTCAGAGCAAGGAAAGTATAAGCATATTAAAACAAGCATTCACAAGTTTTTGGGAATGGTTTATCCAGTCAATGCCCATAAAAATGTTGAATTAACAAAGTGGTCTACATTTCCAAGCTTTCTAAGTACCAGTCCACCCTTAAAATATAAAAGCAAATGCATGACTACAAAAATGAACAAATAATATATAAAGAAAAAAGTTACTTTTATTAAATACAGATACATGACAATGATAAAATGTGTATACTACTAATAGTTGATAATTACTGAGAATTAACTTTCTATAAGTACAGAAAACCCAATGCCCTAATTATAGTAAAATTCAATTACAGTAATTATCACTTATATACAATGTACAGAATAAAGTCCATAACAGAACCATTATTCAGGGCCCAAAATATTACTTAGTATGGTAATAAAAATGGCACTCAAACCTTGTAATGGAAGCTCTATTAGAAAGGAAGCCACTTGTGTCTGAATTATTAATTACAGTATTCACAAACTCAAAATTCATTCAGTGCTACGATTTGTTTGAATAAACTTCTACACATCACTCATATGATTATTGTATTATTATAATCATAACTAAGCACTAAACCCATAAAGGTCTTCCTCAGACATATGTAACCATAGATTTATCAGTCTTAATCATACTAGACACCAGATGGAACTATGTCATGCCATGCAAATTTTAATACCTTTATTTCATTACTGTACATTATTACTATATTTACAGTACTGTACTACAGTGGTTTGGCAATCCCACCATATACCATTTATCACATTTCCAATGTAATCATGTAAAAATATTAACATAACTCAGTGTCATTAAGTTTAACATTAATATTGTTAATATCAACTCAACGAAAGTCTTAAATTTCAAGCTCCAATTTTTTTTTTTTTAAACTAATTTATCTTTTTACACCTACTTGTAGCCAACTTTGACATTTCATTTACACAAAGGACACTGTAAAAGGGAAAATATAAAAATACACAACCTTTCTTCATGATAGAATTTCTTTTATCAAAGTAACACTTCAGCAACTTTACTAGCCATACAAGGGCTCAAAATTTCCAAACAATGGCAAGGCTTTCTCCAGTCTTTCTACATTTATATATCTGCCAATTTGCATATGCTGGATGACCCTTGATCCCTTTACATGCTTCTCTTTTATGGATAAAGTATTTTGGCAGTCGCTTAAAAAAAAATGGGAGTATATAACGAAAAACTCTTACACTAATGCAAAAAAAATAAAGTTTACAGATGACCAGTAATAAATTCAAGCTGTGTGCAAGTGCCATCCTTTATATGTGGATATTCATATATATGTATAGAGATAGAAAACAAGAGGTATTTTTATTGAACAGTATATAGACAACTACTTCTCATTTGTGATTAAACAAAATTATATCTGGACATTCATTAAAAATTCTCTAGAATAAAATAATCATTTATGGATCCTTTTTACATTATACTGTGTGTATATGTATGCATGTGTATGTGTGTGTATGTATACGTATGTGTGTGTATGTATGTTCATGTGTAGTGTGCAGGTGTATAGTATGCATTCATTACATATGCAAACAATTATTTGTGTAACTGTACATATGAAGCTAATGTAATGAAATCAGGGCCTCAGCGCGATGCCTTATCATCAAACGACTGACCAATTATTTTCTTTCGTTGCTTTTTTATTTGTTCTTTAAGTGTATTTGTTCCTGGATTTCCTCTAGAATCCATAGCTTCATCTTCAGATTCTGTAAATTCAGAGATGAGTAATTCATTAATAAAATCATTAAAATTATGATTTACATTAAAGCAAAACAATTAAACTCGCTTAAAACACAGATTAATGTGACAATGTTATACTGTTCATCAAATAAAGAACAGTATGAAAAGGTAATGTTTCCTAAACACTGTACCACTGCACAGTAGGAGTACAGTGCCTGCAGCCTGAAGGAGGGGATATTTGCAGTTTGACTTCTGGCAAGACAGAGAGAATGATGGCGAAGGCATTTCTTTTTCAGATGCTACATTTCAGATGTCCCTACAAACTGCAAACATCCCCACCACTCCTTCAGAGTGCATGCACTCCACACTACACCTCCAGGACTCCAGTCTGGCTAACTGGAGTACATATACAAATCTGAAATAAATAGTTCATGAAATTTAGATAATTTTGGTTTCTGTACTGTGGAAACCTGTCATATTACAATTTTTTTTTTTTTTTTTTTTTCAACAAGTCGGCCGTCTCCCACCAAGGCAGGGTGACCCAAAAAGAAAGAAAATCCCCAAAAAGAAAAAACTTTCATCATCATTCAACACTTTCACCACACTCATACATAATCACTGTCTTTGCAGAGGAGCTCAGATACGACAGCTGAGAAAAGTCCCTCCCAGCTGTCACTATCTCAGACCCCTCCTTTAAAGTGCAGGCATTGTACTTCCCATTTCCAGGACTCAAGTCAAACTAAATCAATTAACTGGTTTCCCTGAATCCCTTCACACAATGTTACCCTGCTCACACTCCAACAGATCGTCATGTCCCAAAAACCATTCGTCTCCATTCACTCCTATCTAACACGCTCACACATGCCCTCTGAAGTCCAAGCCCCTCGCCCACAAAACCTCCTTTACCCCTTCCCTCCAACCTTTTCTAGGACGACCCTACCCCGCCTTCCTTCCCTACAGATTTATACGCTCTCCAAGTCATTCTACTTTGATCCATTCTCTCTAAATGACCAAACCACCTCAACAACCCCTCTTCAGCCCTCTGACAAATACTTTTAGTAACTCCACACCTCCTAATTTCCACATTCCGAATTTTCTGCATAATATTCACACCACACATTGCCCTTAGACAGGACATCTCCACTGCCTCCAGCCTCCTCCTCGCTGCAGCATTTGCAACCCATGCTTCACACCCATATAAGAGTGTTGGTACCACTATACTTCGTACATTCCCTTCTTTGCCTCCATTGATAACGTTTTTGTCTCCACAGATACCTCAATGCACCACTGCCTTTTTCCTTCATCAATTCTATGGTTAACCTCATCCTTCATAAACCCATCCGCTGACACATCAACTCCCAAATATCTGAAAACATTTACTTCTTCCATAATCCCTCTCTCCAATGTGATATCCAATTTTCCTTTATTTAAATCGTTTGATAACCTCATCACCTTACTCTTATCTATGTTCACTTTTAACTTTCTACCTTTACACACTCTCCCAAACTCGTCCACTAACCTTTGCAACTTTTCTTTAGAATCTCCCATAAGCACAGTATCATCAGCAAAAAGTAACTGTGTCAACTTCCATTTTGCATTTAATTCTCCATAATTTAATCCCACCCCTCTCCCCAACACCCAAGCATTTACTTCTTTTACAACCCCATCTATAAATATATTAAACAACCATGGTGACATTACACAACCCAGTCTAAGACCTACTTTTACCGGGAAGTAATCTCCTCTCCTACACACCCTAACCTGAGCCTCACTATCCTCATAAAAACTCTTTACAGCCTTCAGTAACTTACTACCTATTCCATACACTTGCAACATTTGCCACATTGCTCCCCTATCCACTCTATCATATGCCTTTTCTAAATCCATAAATGCAATAAAAACTTCTCTACCTTTATATAAATACTGTTCACATATATGCTTCACTGTAAACACTTGATCTACACATCCCCTACCCACTCTAAAGCCTCCTTTCTCATCTGCAATCCTACTCTCTGTCTTACCTCTAATTATTTCAATAATAACCCTGCCATACACTTTACCTGGTATACTCAGTAAACTTATTCCCCTATAATTTTTACACTCTCTTTCATCCCCTTCCCTTTATATAAAGGAACTATACATGCTCTCTGCCAATCCCTAGGTACCTTCCTCTTTCATACATTTATTAAACAAAAATACCAACCACTCCAGCACTATATCCCCCTGCTTTTAACATTTCTGTCATGATTCCGTCAATTCCAGCTGCTTTACCCCCTTTCATTCTACGTAATGCCTCACGCACCTCCCCCACACTCACATCCTGCTCTTCTTCACTCCTAAACGATGTTGTACCTCCCTGGCCAGTACATGAAATTATCGCCTCCCTCTTTTCATCGACATTTAAAAGTTCCTCAAAATATTCCCGCCATCTACCCAATACCTCCAGCTCCCCATCTACTAACTCCCTACTCTGTTTTAACTGACAAATCCATTCGTTCCCTAGGCTTTCTTACCTTGTTTATCTCACTCCAAAATTTTTTCTTGTTTTCAGCAAAATTTCTTGACAGAGCCTCTCCCGTTCTTTCATCCGCTCTATATTACAATTACAGTATATATATATTCTACTTGCTATTTAAAAGTTTCTATGTGCATTTAAAAATAAATCTAGTCTACTTGCCTGAATCTGTCTGATAACCCGATTTATCATAATCATTTAAGAACTCAAAGTTTTTATCTATCTTCTCCAATTTATCAGGTTGTGGCTGCTGTTGTGTTTGCTGCTGCTGTGGTTGCTGTTTCTGCAGCTGTGGTCGATGCTGCTGCTGCTCCTCATTGTCATCATCATTCTCCTCTTTCACTCGTTGACTTGCTTTAGGTATCTTGTCTTCTGTGTCAACTCTATTTCTCTGTCTAGCCAAGATCTGCCGTAGCTCAGAAGATCGTGCTGTTTTATACTGTGAAAAAATTCATTACTAGTGATGTGATGTCAAGAGGTAACGGTAATGTCCACCTTCTAACCATCTTTTCATACAAGTACTCTATATACAATATTCTAACAGAGCTCTAAGAAATTAAATTAGTATCATAATTAAGGGATGCTGGTTAAGTAGATAATGTAGACTTTAATAATACTAATATCATACATCCTAGATTGAGATGAGAGTTCCCTTATAATAGGATTTACTTCAACATCTTTTTAGTAACATCAATAGATACACAAATTGCCCACCTTTCTGTAAAATATTTCAGAGGGGGGAAATTAAATTAAAAAAATAATTGGCATTTCAAGGAAATTCTTTTTAATGAACAGTACATGTTTAATTGCCTAATTATTATCATCACCACCACCATTATAATTAGAGGGAAGCACTAAACCAGTAATGGTCATAGAGAGCATGGGAAATTATTACCCAAGAATTCATCTAAATTGTACTTCAATTTCTTATTGTATCTTTAAGCAGCAACAATTATAATATCAAGCATGATGGTAGCTGTTGCTCCCACCCATACTTCACATCTTAAATCACTATCATTAGTTCTTTAATGGATTAATGTACAACAAGTGTGGTAAAGAGATTAAGCATAAAATATTATCCAGCTGCCATAACGTTACTAAATTCTAATAAAGTATAATTTTTAACAAACAGGCCATCTACCACCAAGGTACAGTGACAGACAGTCTCTGAGCTGAGATGAGCGAGGTGTGAGCTAGATGGAGAGGTATAACTTAACAGTTGACTTTAATCTTGCTCTCACTAGCTGAAGAGGCTATTTTATGTGGCATGATGATACTAGTTCCTGGACATTATTGTTAATTCACTGTTACTTATTAAATCACTGTCTTGCCAGAAGTGTATGCACTATTGCTATCCACTTTCAGGCTTCAGCCTGGCTAACCACTTTCCCTTGATCCCTTCATAAGTGAAACCTTGCTCGCACTTCAACAGCACAAAGTTGTAAAAATCACCTGCCTCCCTTCACTACTAACATGCTCACCCAAGTCTGTTGGATGTCCAGGCCCCTAGCACTAAGCTTTCTTTACCCACTCCCTCCAACCTCTCCTGGGACAAACCCAATCCCTCCACCTGGAGTTTACCTGGAGAGAGTTCCAGGGGTCAACGCCCCTGCGGCCCAGTCTGTGACCAGGCCTCATGTTGGATCAGAGCCTGATCAACCAGGCTGTTACTGCTGGCCGCACGCAGTCCAACGTACGAACCACAGCCTGGCTGGTCAGGCACCGACTTTAGGTGCCTGTCCAGTGCCTGCTTGAAGACAGCCAGGGGTCTATTGGTAATCCCCCTTATGTATGCTGGGAGGCAGTTGAACAGTCTTGGGCCCCTGACACTTATTGTGTCTGCCGAGTCTTTTGCTTACATAGGGAGTGACACTCGTGTGCAAGTTTGGTACTAATCCCTCTAGGATTTTCCAAGTGTATATAATAATGTATCACTTGGAAAATCCTAGAGGGATTAGTACCAAACTTGCACACGAGTGTCACTCCCTACGAAAGCAAAAGACTCGGCAGATTTATATTTCTTAGTAATCCTATTTTTCTCCTTCAAGCCTCCTGCTCATTGAAACATTTAAAATCATGCTTCACATCCATATAACAGTGTTATTACCACTATATCTGGGTACATTACTTTTTTTTTTTCCTCCTTGTATAAATGTCTATCTCCACAGATGCCTCAATGCACCACCCACCTTTTCCTCCTATATACTCTATTCTATAGTTTACCTTTTCTTTCACAGACCCATCTGCTAACATGTCCATTCCCAAATATCTAAATACATCTACTTCTTGCATAATCCCTCCCTCAATCTGATAATCTATTATTGCCAAGATTTTGTACAGTACCTTTCATCACCTTGCTCTTTTCTATGTTCACTTGAAAATTCCTTTTTTAACACTTAAGTCATCTCCCCTCAAGGTAGGGTGACCCCTTTTCTTTCAAAATGGAAACACATTCACATTACCCTCATTTCTTCACTTCTCTTATGCCCAAACAGTACATATTAACTCGAGACCTAGATTATCCTATTTATTCATTTCATACTAAGGTTTAAAGTTTGACAGTTTATCTGACCTGCCAGGCTGTGGTTCGTACGTTGGACTGCATGCAGCCAGCAGTAACAGCCTGGTTGATCAGGCTCTGATCCAACATGAGGCCTGGTCACAGACTGGGCCGCAGGGGCGTTGACCCCTGGAACTCTCTCCAGGTATACTGTACTGTACAAGTTTCTAAATATTATACTGCACAGCAGTATTCAGTACTTCAGGAAACCTTACCCCTGATACGTTGCGCTGAACGGTGATCTGAGATGCTAAACGCGCACCTTCTGCGACACCGCAAAATTCCTCCAGCTTTTTCTTATCCAGAGCAAATAATTTTTCACCATCAACACCCTCAAACTGCTTCAAGATTCTGCAGAAGATATGACATTTGCATAGCTAAGACAAAAATACTACATGTATTGTATAGGGTTACATCAACCCTCTCCTCATTTCTAAATCAACAAGCAACAACTACAATGTAAGAAATAAAAAACTTGTTTTTGAGTCTTGACAAGTAATAAATTTCATTTTTAGGCCTATGGAGAATGTAACCCTATTTTTTTCCCTGTTCTTTAGTTCATTTTACACTTCAATTATGTGCCTTTTTCAGAAACATAATTTCATGTTAATCAACCATCTACTGTAGCTCAATTGCAAAATTAAAAGAATATTACCTTTTAGAGAATCCTTTCATTTTAAGCCATGACTGAACTTCACTGGGTGTAGACCCCTGATTAATGTATACATCGGGTGTTTTCACTATGTCTAGATGAGGTCTCTGACGGCGGAAGGATTCTAGCACCAATTTTAGTTCTGCATTCATTAAATCTGCCGTTGATTTGGCTGAAGATGAAAAATAAAATGTTACAAAATTGATTTAGTTTGGCTGTAATTTTCTGAACCCTTTTTTTTAATTATATAAACATTCATATGCCAGTTATCCCACAAAATATAATAAATATTTACTAAATTCTCTCAGCAGCTAAGCAGTATTAGTGAGTATTCCTACAAATACTAACTCAATTGCATCTTTACACGTCTATGCATCAAATTACATTTAGAAAAAAAAAATCCAGAAAACTATTAATGGCCTCAAGTTTCCTTCAAATTCATTCAAGGCACCTAAACCATAAATGCCCATTCTAATACTGGACAGACATCAATGTATTCTGCTCTGGTTCCACCATGATAGCTGCATTTGCTAAATACATGTTGGACATTAGAGCAGTGTTGTGTCTAATGGCAATTTTGCACAATAGTATTTGTATTATTAAAATGGCTTCAGGACAGTATACTAAGTCTGGAAAAAAACAAATCTAATTTTCTTTAATAAGCAGAAAGTAGATGCATTGCAGCATTATCATGGGAAAATTTCTAGTACATATTCTGGTTAACACCAGATAAAATAACCTTAAGTAATTTCACATTTCAAGCTAAGCTTTTAAATTTTACCATACATCAATACACAAAACTTTGGACAAAAATACAAATCATATGTAATACTATACTGTAATGGGAACCATACAACTACTGTAGACCAATTAAACACTTCTAATGCCAATTTATTTTAGATTAACAAAATCTAAAATAAAGCTAAATGCTACATTGAAAAAATAAAAATGAAGTTTAATAGGAAAATCTAATGACATAATGAGCATCACCTCTCATTTAAACTAGCTAAAACCACTGACCAGATGGCCTTTATTACTCATGAATGTGACAGCTATTAAGAAGGGAAAGTGGGGGGTTACCATTTCTCCCATTTATTTGCTACACTTACATTTTATTTTGTCATTTAAAAAAGATATTCAAGTAAAAATTTATTTCTCAAATATTTTAGCAACATTAAACTTAAAATTAAATTACAGAGCACTTGGAGAATTAAGTACAGTTAATGCTTTGCTTTGAAAGTTATACTGTACCCAAAGCAACATGTAACATTAAATATAGAAGATATTCATTCAAAAGTTTAACAATGGAATGTGACTAAAATGTTTGAGCAAGATACCCAGTACCAGACTATGTTAAAATCCCCACGATTTATTGTTAGTTACACAAAGGCCCTAAACTCATCCTCTCACAAACGGAAAGTTACCAGATTAACAGAACTAGTATGCCATCAAGCATATCAACAAAATGATGCTCACTATGAACTAAAAGGAAGCACTTACTGGTACCATACATTTGATCAGCATTTTTAGGGCGAGGCTTATTAGGCACCCGTGATACAGGTTCATCAGGGGCAAAGTCAGGAGGAGGTGGGGGAGGGGGTACTGGGATACTGCTCAACTTGTGTGGGCTTGACTTCTTACGTGCTGATGGGTCATCATCGTCGCTCGAGTCACCATTGCCATAGTCTGCCACAAATGAAAATTACAACAATTATTGTAATTAAGCCATCCTTGTATGAGAACATCTTAAGGATACTGAATGAGGAACTATATGGAATTAAAACTTTAAAAAAATTTACTCATACAGAATAGAAACAGACAAGATATAAAGGAAAAAGCAACAAAACAAGTGAAGACAGGAAGGAAACAAATATTCAAGCAAGACAAGTTGTGACACTGAAGCATCAAGTTATGTATGTATATATTTATTTTATATAGTTATGACTCCAAATACATAATTTCCAAGAGCAATACTTACTTCCTCCGAATTATAACATACGTACTTAAAGCTGCGTAATAATAAATTTCCAAATCAAAATGTACAAAACATCAGATTTAATATGAAGGACAGCATTGACTTAGTTTTCAAAGTTTGCTCTGGGACTAAAATATGTAAGTAGTTTCAAACTGTGGCAATAATTCTATATGAAATAAAAAATACTCTACTCACCGTGTGTGCAGCTCATGAGGAGGTCCTCACTCGATTCCCATTCAAAAACTGCAGGAGCTTTGTGATATTGGAAGGGGGTTATGAGAGCCTATGTCCACATGTAAATTAGCTACTATGCTTATTTCCAACCTGTGTTCTACTTCCAACCTATGCCATTTTCTACAATGCATGATCACTCAAGCTAACACCATTTTACAGATTAATACTGTAATTCACCTTTTAAGAATGAAGAACAAAATGAAAAGAATAGCACTTATTCAATGGATACAAAGCCGTGAAGCCAAGAGTAACGAAGACAAAACTGGAGCAAACTCTTAGTGACACTGTTCTATGTAGATCTTTATCAAGTCACTGACTATCAAACTCTACATAATGAAAACCTTGCCACAATAATAACTTGCTATGTACTCATTCCTTGCTCTAAATGGCAAGAATGCCATATTACCATGCAAGGCAAGACATTTTTTTTTAACTGCCTGGTAATGCAAACATTATTCAATAGATTGGTTTGGTTAAATGATGTACAGAAATCACAATTTACAGTTATATACAGTGGACCCCCGAGTAACGAGCATAATTCATTCCAGAAGCCTGCTCAAGTGCCATTACCAAACGAATTTCCTCCCTTAAGGAATAATGTCAAGTTTACCTGGAGAGAATTCCAGGGGTCAACGCCCCTGCGGCCTGGTCTGTGACCAGGTCTCATGTTGATCAGAGCCTGATCAACCAGGCTGTTACTGCTGGCCGCATGCAGTCCAATGTACGAACCACAGCCTGGCTGGTCAGGCACCGACTTTAGGTGCCTGTCCAGTGCCTGCTTGAAGACAGCCAGGGGTCTATTGGTAATCCCCCTTATGTATGCTGGGAGGCAGTTGAACAGTCTTGGGCCCCTGACACTTATTGTGTTGTCTCTCAACATGCTAGTGGCACCCCTGCTTTTCATTGGGGGGATGTTACATCGTCTGCCGAGTCTTTTGCTTTCGTAGGGAGTGACACTCGTGTGCAAGTTTGGTACTAATCCCTCTAGGATTTTCCAAGTGTATAAAATAATGTTAGTCTATTTCAGACCCCCAAAATACACTTACAAAAGCACTTACAATATTATACTACTTGCATAATTGTACGATTTCCGGGTGCTCGTTACTCGGGGTCCATTGTATACTGTTACCAAAATTTGTATTATGACTGGGTAAAATTTTGTTTTTAATACAGCATCCGTCTCCCACTGAAGCTGGGTGAGCCTCTTTAAGAACACATACATTTACCAACATACCTAGTGTGAAATTATAACATTTCCTTTAACTTAATCCAGGAAACTTGCATGCAACCTATTTAAAAAAATACACAATTAAATCATTCTAGTTAATAAGTAGTGCCTACACTCAAAAGGAGGGGTTTGGGATATTTACTGTTTGGTGGAATATCTAACCTGTCATATCTGTGTGCCTCTGGCAAGACAGTGATAATGTGAATAATGGTAAAAGTATTTTTTTTTTCGGGTCACCCTGTCTCAGTGGGAGACGACCAGCGTGTTAAAAAAATATTCAATTACAAATATTAAATGAAAATATCATTAAAATACTGATGTTCCATCCAACTTTATATGAAGAGTTGTGCGCTATGCTTAATAGGGTATTATATTTTTTTTTTTTTTTTTTTTCAACAAGTCGGCCGTCTCCCACGAGGCAGGGTGACCCAAAAGAAGAAAATCCCCAAAAGAAAATACTTTCATCATCATTCAACACTTTCACCACACTCATACATAATCACTGTCTTTGCAGAGGAGCTCAGATACGACAGCTGAGAAAAGTCCCTCCCAGCTGTGACTATCTCAGACCCCTCCTTTAAAGTGCAGGCATTGTACTTCCCATTTCAGGACTCAAGTCAAACTAAATCAATTAACTGGTTTCCCTGAATCCCTTCACACAATGTTACCCTGCTCACACTCCAACAGATCGTCATGTCCCAAAAACCATTCGTCTCCATTCACTCCTATCTAACACGCTCACACATGCCCTCTGGAAGTCCAAGCCCTCGCCCACAAAACCTCCTTTACCCTTCCCTCCAACCTTTTAGGACGACCCCTACCCGCCTTCCTTCCCCTACAGATTTATACGCTCTCCAAGTCATTCTACTTTGATCCATTCTCTCTAAATGACCAAACCACCTCAACAACCCCTCTTCAGCCCTCTGACAAATACTTTTAATAACTCCACACCTTCTCCTAATTTCCACATTCCGAATTTTCTGCATAATATTTACACAAACATTGCCCTTAGACAGGACATCTCCACTGCCTCCAGCCTCCTCCTCGCTGCAGCATTTGCAACCCATGCTTCACACCCATATAAGAGTGTTGGTACCACTATACTTTCGTACATTCCCTTCTTTGCCTCCATGGATAACGTTTTTGTCTCCACAGATACCTCAATGCACCACTCGCCTTTTTCCTTCATCAATTCTATGGTTAACCTCATCCTTCATAAATCCATCCGCTGACACATCAACTCCCAAATATCTGAAAACATTTACTTCTTCCATAACCCCTCTCTCCAATGTGATATCCAATTTTTCTTTATTTAAATCGTTTGATACCCTCATCACCTTACTCTTATCTATGTTCACTTTCAACTTTCTACCTTTACACACTCTCCCAAACTCGTCCACTAACCTTTGCAACTTTTCTTTAGAATCTCCCATAAGCACAGTATCATCAGCAAAAGTAACTGTCAACTCCCATTTTGCATATAATTCTCCAAAATTTAATCCCACCCCTCTCCCCAACACCCTAGCATTTACTTCTTTTACAACCCCATCTATAAATATATTAAACAACCATGGTGACATCACACATCCCTGTCTAAGACCTACTTTTACCGGAAGTAATCTCCTCTCTCTACACACCCTAACCTGAGCCTCACTATCCTCATAAAAACTCTTTACAGCCTTCAGTAACTTACTACCTATTTCATACACTTGCAACATTTGCCACATTGCCCCCCTATCCACTATCATATGCCTTTTCTAAATCCATAAATGCAATAAAAACTTCTACCTTTATCTAAATACTGTTCACATATATGCTTCACTGTAAACACTTGATCTACACATCCCCTACCCATTCTAAAGCCTCCTTGCTCATCTGCAATCCTACTCTCTGTCTTACCTCTAATTCTTTCAATAATAACCCTGCCATACACTTTACCTGGTATACTCAGTAAACTTATTCCCTATAATTTTTACACTCTCTTTTATCCCCTTCCCTTTATATAAAGGAACTATACATGCTCGCTGCCAATCCCTAGGTACCTTCCCTCTTTCATACATTTATTAAACAAAAATACCAACCACTCCAGCACTATATCCCCCTGCTTTTAACATTTCTGTCATGATTCCGTCAATTCCAGCTGCTTTACCCCTTTCATTCTACGTAATGCCTCACGCACCTCCCCCACTCACATCCTGCTCTTCTTCACTCTTAAACGATGTTGTACCTCCCTGGCCAGTACATGAAATTATCGCCTCCCTCTTTTCATCAACATTTAAAAGTTCCTCAAAATATTCCTGCCATCTACCCAATACCTCCAGCTCCCCATCTACTAACTCCCCTACTCTGTTTTTAACTGACAAATCCATTCGTTCCTAGGCTTTCTTACCTTGTTTATCTCACTCCAAAATTTTTCTTGTTTTCAGCAAAATTTCTTGACAGAGCCTCTCCCGTTCTTTCATCCGCTCTTCTTTTGCACTCTCTCACCACTCTCTTCACCTTTCTTTTACTCTCCATATACTCTGCTCTTCTACTAACACTTCTGTTTTGTAAAACCTCTCATAAGCTACCTTTTCTCTTTATCACACCCTTTACTTCTTCATTCCACTACTCACTCCTCTTTCCTCCTGCACCCACCCTCCTATAACCACAAACTTCTGCCCCACATTCTAATACTGCATTTTTAAAACTATCCCAACTCTCTTCAACCCCCACTACTCCTACTTGCACTAGCCCACCTTTCTGCCAATAGTTCCTTATATCTCACCCTAACTTCCTCCTCCCTTAGTTTATACACTTTTACCTCTCTCTTACTTGCTGTTGCCATTTTCTTTTTGTCCCATCTACCTTTTACTCTAACTGTAGCTACAACCAAATAATGATCTGATATATCCGTTGCCCCTCTATAAACATGTACATCCTGAAGCCTACTCATCAACCTTTTATCCACCAATACATAATCCAACAAACTACTTTCCTTCGTGCTATATCATACCTTGTATATTTATTTATCCTCTTTTCATAAAATATGTATTACTTATTACCAAACCTCTTTCTACACATAGCTCAATTAATGGCTCCCCATTTACATTTACCCTGGCACCCCAAATTTACCTACTACTCCATCCACAACATTTTACCCACTTTAGCATTAAGATCCCCAACCACAATTACTCTCTCACTTGGTTGAAAACTCCCCACACACTCACTCAACATTTCCCAAAATCTCTCTCTCTCTCCTCTACACTTCTCTCTTCTCCAGGTGCATATTATTATTATAATCAAATAGAAGCGCTAAACCACAGGGGTTATACAGCTCCAGGTGCATAAACACTTACTATAACCCACTTTTCACATCCAACCTTTATTTTACTCCACATAATCCTTGAATTTATACATTTATATTCCTTCTTTACCTGCCATAACTGATTATTCAACATTATTGCCACTCCTTCTTTAGCTCTAACTATTTGAAACCCCTGATCTAATCCCATTTATTTCTCCCCACTGAAACTCTCCTACCCCCTTCAGCTTTGTCTCACTTAAAGCCAGGACATCCAGCTTCTTTTCATTCATAACATCTACAATCATCTCTTTCTTATCATTCGCACAACATCCACGCACATTCAAACATCCCACTTTGACGATTTTCTTCTTCTTCTTTTTAGTAAGCTATACAGGAAAAGGGGTTACTAGCCCATTGTTCCCGGCATTTTAGTTGACTTTTACAACACGCATGGCTTACGGAGGAAAGATTCTTATTCCACTTCCCCATGGATATGAAAGGGAAAAGCAATAAGAACAAGAACTATTAAGATAAAATCAAAGAAAACTCAGATGAGTGTGTATACAATAAACGTGTACATGTTTGCGTAGTGTGACCTAAGTGTAAGTAGAAGTAGCAAGACGTACCTGAAATCTTGCATGTTCATGAGACAGAAAAAGACACCAGCAATCCTACCATCATGTAAAACAGTTTCAGGTTTCTGTTTCACAGTCACCTGGCAGGATGGTAGTACCTCCCTGAGTGGTTGCTGTCTACCAACCTACTACATCAATATTATATTTATATCCTGGTATATTATTTAGCTGTAAAAAACCTACAGCATAAATTAAAGTAAAAATACTAGAACAAATTTCAACATATGAATATCACACACTTAACACCATATTTTGAAGCTGATTTACAGTACGTATATCTCTATGAGATTCATCATGTTTTCATTAATGTCCGAGTCTATAATTAACATTTCATCAAAAGTGTCTGGGTTTCATTTATCCAATTCACAAGTCTGATCACGAACTTCAAAATTTGTGACAAGTGAGGTTATAGCATCAGGTAAAGACTGGGTTGTACAGTATTGATTTCTATGAAAGCATGCTATGGCATAGGTTGTTAAAGAAGAATTTAACTGATTATGCTTTGGAAGTTATATATTGCATTATGAATTTTAAATTAAGATTATGTATTGCAAATTATAATAAAACAATCCTAAAATAAATGCTGCTCCTGCCTCACTAACTTTCAACACTACTGTGTCTATAAACTAATATCAAAGGACATATGACAAGAGATATGGAATTAAAAAAAGGTACTGCAATTTGATATAAATTTTGCCAGTAAAGCCTTCAATCATAATCTTTATTTCAACATGATACATTGTTTGTACGTACAGAGATGGGCGACTTTTATTCATATTCAATTTTTTTTTTTTTTTTAGGTGCATGCAGAAAGCCCATTGGTATGCAGGGCATTTCGGGCAAACTTGAGACTATCTTAGGACTAAAAAGGCAGTAACTAATTGATTGCTTATTTATACGGTCTCTAAGGGGTCATTAACAACAAAATTAGGATCATATCTAACACACAAAGGACTAGCTGTTAATAAATGGAAAGTCATCAGCAGGGACAGATCTACTATGAAACTAATGAAGCTTAAGCTTCAAGGCCCCTAATCCTCGAGGGGACCCAGAAACAACTTTGATCCACACTGATTAAATATTCTGGGTCCACTGTGAGGAGTTGCAAAGGGGCCCCATAACAGTTCAAGCTTCAGGGCTCCAAAAATGTAGGTCCACCACTGGTCATCAGTATGGTTACTTTGCCTTTATTAGTAGCTAGCTGTGTGTGTGTGTTAGAGAAGATTAAAGTCTATTTCTGACTTTACATTTTTATATACTGCTGCGCTCTAGTCAGCAAACAATGCAACACTATGGGCACATAAGAGGACAATCTTCTCACATTCAGTATCACTCTCTCCTTCACTGACCAAAGGGAGCATATGTAGCACGATCCATGCTGCAAAATGCCTTTCAAGTAAGTGATTATATCCATTTAAGAAAAGTAATGCAGCTGAGCTTCAATGGGATGTCTTCGAGGGTTTAGCTCATACAAGGGTGCTAGACCATTCTTGGCACCTCAGGCCGATACGGCCCTTAAACCTAACCTCGACAAAAATGTGTGATACAAAATGTGGAAGCGAGTAAAATTTTGATTAAATAGAATTTATGATGGCTTGCATGTACCCCTATGTTATCCCAATGACAGTCTTTAATAAATCTCTTCTGATACAAGACTGTGCAATTCACACTTTTCTTGTGTGATTTCTAGAGCCTTAAACTGTGCATTTTTCCAGCCAAGCGAGTTTTTCTAGTCACACTTGGAAAACCAGAGTTCTCCTTGTGCCCAGCTATTTGGTGTCTTCTCACACATACCAAGAGGTTTATACCTCTCAGTATCTCAGTAATGTAGGCTGGGAATTAACTTCAAATCACTAAATGAGAGATTAAAGTATCCTTGATTAGTGATTAGCAAATGACATGCAGCCAACAGTCTTTATAACTAATTAATTGCCCAGTTCCTCAATGAGCTAATAAGCAGTAGAGCCTTAGTGCTTGAAGAGCAAACAAGGAGCGACATTAGTTATGCTATAATGTATTCAAAACTAGATAGAAAGCAACGAAAATACAATAAAATTATTTATTACCTCTAATTTTGGCATAATTTGTAAATTTCCAATAATCTCATTTAATTTACAAGAAGTATTCTGAAAACATGACCTGGATATCTATGCAGAAAGGAGGGGGGAAAGAAGGGAAGGAAGAATAAAACAAGCAAGAGGGGTAGGGGAGAGGGGGTCAGAAGGAAAAAGGAGGGTAGAGGAGAGAGAGAAAGCAATTTATCCAGTACACTGTGCTTTCACAAAAAAAATTTCCATTCAACTTTTTTTTCCCGAGAGGATAACAGTAACAAACTGACACTGTATTGCTTTTCCTACTTTCAAGGGGGTGTGAGAGGAACTTACCTGGAAATGAGTGTTTCCAAAATGTTAAAAATATTCAGAGTAACACTTGATCTGTCATAATACTGTACCTTTCTCACACACTGCAGCATTACTGATAACTGGTACAGTACCACTATGAATATTTACAGCAGCATCTTACGTAGTTATACCTAGCTTCATCCTTAGTATATTCCTTCAATACATATACCTAGCTTCAATTTTTTTTTTTTTAATTATTAAATACCAATATTTTAAGAACTATTCTCTCATATACTTTTAATCCTAATTTAGTTTAAAGGCTGCCCGAATTGCTTTGGATATTATGGGGCTTTCTATGAAGTAGTTATACATGTCAATCACCTTAATCATATAATATTCTGTACTCCACTTTACAGAAAAAAGTGTGTGCGCATGTGTAATCAAAATGTCAAATTCCATCCATACATTCAAGAATAATTAACAAGCTTCCCATGTTTTCTTTCACACCACCTGAACATCTCTGCTCACCTCAACCTTCCTCATTCACCATGATCAACATGTCCATATAACCATAGCCAACACTCCTCAACCTTAGAGGCCACACTCACAATTTTTGTACATTATTTATACAGTAAATTTACAAATGCTCTTAAAAGTGTTCATCTTCAACTACACAATTTCTTTTTCATTCCAATGACATATGGTTGAGAAGATTTCCTTTGGTTTATTAACCTCTGAGGACTATTAGATCAGAATAACCCAAGAAAGTCGAGCACTGACTGTTTTCTTCCCCAGGATATGAACCACAACATTCAGCTAACACCCACGTATCTATTTAATGCTAGTTTAACAGGTGCAGCTGCTATAAGATTAGCCCATTACTGTATATCTCGACTCACCCAGGATTGAACTCTGGTACTCGGGGTGATCCAAACACTATCACTGAGCTACAAATATCACAAAGCCTCAAGGACACTATGGAAGTATCAGCACATATTCATATCTAGCACATGGTATCATTAGTCTTTGACTGTCCATAAACAGCAAAATTTTAAACTATCCTGCATACATCATTTCCTAACATGCACAAAGATCATACTCTAATTTACCTAACTTAACTAAACTCTATATACCGTGTGACCTTTGGAATACCCCCCTGCATTTATATGCAATCATTTATTCTCAATTTCAGTTTTTCCCAACTTTAAATCCAATTCATCAACATGCATATAAACTCATCCGTACTTGCATTTATCACCTAGTACGTATATCCAAACCATACGCGTATGGAAATATTTAAGATTTAAGAAATAAACTACAGTATACTCTCTACAGCCCTTTAAGAATCAAATACAAAGACACTATTTAATCCCTCGAGATAAATTACCAATACTTCTGCAAAATTAAAACTAAGAAAAAAAAAAAACATAACTAGAAGGTGATGCAGCCATTACTTACCAAGATAGGCACTACAATACCTTCTCCCTCAAACTGTATAAGCTGTGCCCCAGAAAATAAAAATCTGAAAGAATATTTTCCGACTTGCCCAAATCCTTAAATGAAGGCACTGGTGCAAAGTTTGTTTTGGGCTCTGTTGACGAAATCGCACACTAGGCATACACTGCATGGGAAAATGTTAAGAATAAAAAAGTACTATTTTCAAAGTGGTTTATTAATTCTATCTCGATATTACACACTTCATGAAAATTTATAAGCCACAACCATTTACCATTATACTGAAAAATAAGAAATCTTATGTTACAAATGTACATGAGATTCTTTACAAATATTTTTTTTTTTTTGCAATTTAACATTAACTCTGGTCAATGTTTATCTTTTAAATAATTTCAGTACAGACAAAGGAAGTAGTTGTGTAATCAGTCACAAACATCAAGTAGTATTCAGTTTTTTTGTGACTTCCTGAATGTTCATGGAAAAACATAATAGACATAAATGTAAGTCTTAGTGTCTGTCATTTTTTTTTTTGTCAGAAACATTTAAAACTTTTGCTCATTACTTTTAAAAGATGACAGCTTGTCCAAGGAAAAAAAAAAAAAAAGTCAAGTAAGGTCGCAAGTCACCATATGATCGTCTTCTGGCTTTATGTAAATGAGAGGTGAAGGTTACTTATAATAACTTTGTTAGTTCGCTGAAGCCATGGACAGTGACAAAAACTTGAGCACTATGCAAGACTTCTAACTGCCTTGGCTCTCCAAAAACAAGAAAACTTCTGGCATGTAATAGCACCTACAAGTAAATAACTTTGTGTCATATAGTCAACAGAGCCGTCCACTACAACCCTTCACCATGCATGCATCAATCAACTGTCCCATCCCATGCAGGTTACCCACACCAGTGAAAGAAGGTAACGACACCCTATTTTGTAAAGCCAGATAAATTGATAAGGAAAAAATCTGAAGACTATATATTTATATATTTTTATAACTGTAGTATGAAATCTTATCTGGATTCCATAAACTACAGTATCCAACTACAGCATTATATTAGAGAGAGTCAAGCAAAAATAGGGAAATTACTACCTTCCTTCAAGGCCGAGGAAAAAAGTACATTACCTGATCTATAACAGCATTCCACTCACCACAAGATGTAAGGAAGACCTCCATTAAAGTAACAAGGCTATAAAAATAAAAGCTATATATGCACATCGTTAATTAAACAGTTCAAAGAACATATATTAAGCTACTTAGTGATTGCAATACATCTCAATACTTAATGTACACAAGTGAATCACCAGCATACAGAAGAAATTAAAAATAATTTACACTGAAGAAATTACGGAGAAAACAAAAAGTAAGAAATGACAGTTAAGCAAGTACACAGTGACCATGTTCATTACTATAAAGGAAACAAATGAGCAGGCTAGTTTAACCACCTTGTAACTGGATTATATGAATTTGATTTTATAGTTTATACTGACTATTTATATTCATGAATATGGCCAAAACATTGGAGAGGTCATGAATGTCAAATGGCAATTTTAAGGTTAATTGATGCAACTACAAGAAGAATACATGTATATGTACTTTGTCATATGAGGTCTAAGCAGAAGCAGTCAGGTGTTATCCGAGCACTTAGGGTCTTTAAAAATGGGTCATTAACACAAATTCATTGTCAAACTAAAATTTGTGAGGAATTAGTCATAACTTTGTCAATCTGTATAAAAAAAAAGGTCATTTGCAAAAATAACAAAACTAATTTCTGTACATTTATAAAAAGCTAATATGACAAAGAGTTAGTGAAGGTTAAAATTACTTCAATTACAATTACTGTACTACACACACAATATACATGATGAAAATGAACAACATTATTGAATAATGGATGTTATAGGAGTTAACAAATATACCACCAAACCACAAACTATACAATGTTTTGGTGGACTATCAGTAATGAACAAAATAAATCTTTTACAATGGTAAAACACCTTATACAGACACTTGTTTATAGGAAATTTATAATTTCTACAATTTAAAATACTGTAATTACAAATTGCAAGTTTCAATACAAGAAATATGTTAAACTACAATTTTATGGAACATGCTAACAAGGGCCTATACCACTGGATCAAAACTCCAGTATTTTTTTTTTAAATTCTGATTGAGACTGACTGAAGTCAATTATTTCCAAGAACTAACAAGTGTTTGTTAAGTCACACACCATTGTGCCAAATTTCAATCACATGAAAGCTTTACATAACAATGTACTGTATAAAATAAACAATTCAAGTTTACAAACAGCTCTCATTACTGATCTAATATTTGGCAATAAATCAACTTTAAAACAACTTTACATCCACAAAGAGGCCACTATACTGCATAGCCTACATACTGAAGCATGTGTCAATCAGGACAGTGCACAGGGCAAGGGTCAACAAACGGACATACACCCACACAGACCTCCACAAATCTCCAATTTCAGATACGTTATTCTACTGGTTCACAGATCCCCTTCCCAGTGCTATAATGTACCAATTAATAAAAATTACATTCATTTACATGATATTTCTTTTTCAGATTAATTTTACAGCTTCTTACAATTTAGGAAATATCTGACTTTTGCTAATAATTATAAACAAGGAACAAAAAATATCAGAGGAAACCATGAACCAGCAATTATAACGCTAAAGACTGTTGCGGGCAGGAACTAGAAATATCTAAATTCACCTTTCTTGCCTTGCCGTTCCTTCCAGACTGGGGGAGGTGCGTTCCGCCGCACATCAGCACGGTAATCTTCCTTACCATCCTATGATGCACAATGATTTGCTATTTAATATGGCAATCACTTCCAAAGATAAAAAGACATCCGAGTATTTTTACTATCACTTTAAATTTACAAATATAACAGCATAATTTTACCCTTGTACTAAAAAATTTGTATCACAAAGAGACAATAAATTTATTACAAATTGCATCATACCTGGTCAGCTGAATAAGGAGTAACAATAGTGTGTGGGACATGAGCTACTTGACCTCTAGCATTTACTGCCTTCCACCACTTACGGCTGTCATCCATTACCTAAGGGAAAACAATGTACAAAATTACTCATACTGTTATTGTCTTATTAGTCTTAAGTTTGCCGGAAATGCTCTGCATAGGGGTAAGTAAGTAAATAAGTAAGTGTAAGTAAGTTTATTCAGCATGTACACCCAAATTGTCGTTCTTTATATAAACATTGCATCATACTGAAATAAACTATTATTATTAATTGTACCTTCAATTTCACATTTATTACACTATAACCAAAAGAATTTCAGTTCTAACATGGATACTTGTTTTAAATTTTTACTGCACTCACCTCTAAATATTCACCACGAACAACTGTCAATTCTTTGTCATTATTGGCAGTCCGGGGATATGTAACTTGAACAATTTTTCCCCCCCGAGACTTGAGCTCATTTAACCACTGTCTCTGGTGCTTCTCAAATGTTGGCTGATCCATGGAATCTTGTGATATATCACTGCGGCCAGCTTGTGGGTACTCTGATGGTGGAGTCATGGATCGTGGTCTGAAAGATTTTTAATAACTATGAATTACAAAAATTTCCAAAATGGCATCTGTTAATATGCTATTTCTAATGTTTTTTTTCCATGGAAACTGTCATTCCTACACCAAAGTACCCTCATGCTTGAGCATCCAAAATTATTCCTATGCTATTACATTCAGTTCTAAGTACTGTAATTACTTATCTCTAGATTCTGCTGGTGCAAGAGGCAGTCATAGTTTATCAACTAATAACATTTTCCTAGGACAAGTATATTTGAAGATAATGTGTTAATTACTCTT
This sequence comes from Cherax destructor, assembly GCA_009830355.1. NCBI lineage: Eukaryota > Metazoa > Arthropoda > Malacostraca > Decapoda > Parastacidae > Cherax > Cherax destructor. Next base: position 838,519 of record WNWK01000002.1, read on the forward strand.
TCAGCAATTGTCCACCTTTCCCTCCCACCATTACCTCCCTATTTCCCTCCCTCCCACTATCACCTTCCTCCCTGCCAAAATATAATGTAGTTTTTTTCATTTCCATTAAATTTTAAAGTTTGTGCAAAGCATTCAATCCAGGAATCTCCTGCCAAAACAATGAACATGGTATTTGAAATTTTTTTTTTTTTACTGTAAATATTAATAACTATACACATACCTAATACTATATTATATTTATGGGGAATTGCTAAATTCATAAGGGTCATACAGCACCTGGGAAATGGGAGGCAATTGGATTTAAGACCAGCAAGAGGACAGGAGCTCAAATTCTATTAGACCAAAACAAAAATTCTGGCATCTTATGCAGAAAAACCAATCCAAGCTTTACTTATCAATTCTTCTGCCAAAAATCAAGCTTTCTAGCCCAATGGTATTTCTGGATTGCATGCTGAGCAAATATACACTGCCAAATTAATAAAATCAGAGATTAAAAAATAGTAGCAAGATTATATAAACTTGCCTCTCATCTCGTGGGTAATATCGACCTGGTGGTGGAGATGGTTCCCTTCGGTCAGAATCATAAAAATCGCTGCCATATTCATCTCCACGAAGGCGACCTTGCCGCATTTCTGCCTGTTATACAAAAATTTATCCAAGTGATTTTTGAGGAAAGGATATTAAAGCATTCTATCTTTACTTAAAAATGTGAAGAAATATTTTTTAATAGTAATTTTATATATTGTTTACATTTACCTGACCTGATGCATGCACGCACTACGAGGGGAAACTAATGAAAATCTAACATTGGAGGACAAAAGATCCAAGGAGGATATAACATACAGAATACTCAGAGAAATTGATAAGGCAGACAGGAATAGGCTGTTTTAAAGGCAAGAAACAGGAACTTTGTGACACTGCTGGAAGGTAAATAATGATAAAATGAGATCAAAGACAGTCATCAATGACCTAATCAGGAGTGTCAGACCACACATCACTGCACAAATTTAAATAAAAATGGGTACATGTATCTGAAAATATTACTTTTATAACTTACTTCACGTTGAGCATTTCTTATTTCCTCTGCTCTTGTCCGCTTAGCTTCTGATGCAACCTCCGAGGCCAGCACACTGGAGCGCTCACGTGAATCCTCTATCAACTCTGGTGCCCACCCACTGGAGAATACTGCAAAGATTTAAAAGTATACAATTAAAACCTACACAATACTCCATTTACATATATAAAAGTACTGTGCTACAATAGACAAAAAACAACAGTTTGCATCCTTTGCACTCTCTCAAAGCAGAAATCTGGCCTCCAGGACCTGATCATACTTACCAGTACTTTTGAAACTATCGTGTTTTCGTCCATTACCTCTTAATATACTGTACATCATTCCACTTACAACCCTAAGCTTTTAAAAATTACTTTACTTCCAAACATCTCTAAATAAAATAGGAGGGGTAAGGGGGGACTGGGATAAGGTAATGAAAAAGTTTCTTATTTACTGAAATGCGAGCAAATAGAACAAATAAAAATTTATTTTATGGCCAAAGTTTGGCACAGTTATTCATATTTGAGTAATAAAAATTAAGTTGGTGGTAATCTACACTTAGATAAATGAATAGTAGCTCAGATGCATAGTTTAGTAAAAGTGCATGAGTACTCTGTTGTACAAGCCCATGAACAACTACCAATCTACACCATTAATTCACTTGTATATACAAAGTGCTGTAGTGTAATATGCCATTATTGCACATTTCTTGCAAGTTAACATTCTTAATTCCTATATAAAACATGATTTTCTCCATCATCCATGCATTTCTGAAAAGACAGCTAGAGACTCTGGGAAGACATCTAGAGCATGACTAATGGTGAATGCATTTTCTTATTCGAGTCACTATTCTCTGGGGGTAAAATGACCAGTGAAAAAAAAAAATACTCCACATCAATTTTCCTCTTGTGTAGTTTAGAATTAATTTAATTTGAATGCCATTAACATTCCTTAATCAAGATTAAAGAAATTAGCCATTTTTAAATCATACCTGGTTGATAAGGAGGAACACTGTATTTCCACATGTTACGTGGAATACACCAGGTCTCTCCAAGACTGTGCCATAGCTCTGTTTCCCGTGATGTCAAACAATTTGTTAGCAAGTCCATAGCATCTGCAGTTAACAGTGGCGATAACACCTGGAGGGGAAAAAAAGTACGTACTAAAATGAGCATTTAATTTTTTTTTTTACCTACCTGAGTTCATAAAATAGCCATCTTATCTACTGACATTGTTTAGGAAGGGGTCCAGCTAACCTAGAGGAAGCTACCATTCTATCTGACAAGTTTTACCCACATGCATCTCAAAGTATCAATTGTTTCAGAGTGAACAGCTTCACCAATACAGTACAGTACTTCATTGTAAGCTCTAAAAGATGACTTAGCAAGCTTTAAATTTTTGCCCCTTTTGTGTGTATAGAACAATACACAAGCATGTACAACAATACCTTCCCATCCTGTTTATTACTTAAAAAGTATGAATATGATTTCTTATCATGATTATCATCATTATAGTACTGTATTTGATAATTATCTTAAACTCCTGTGGGTCATACACTGCAACGGTGGAGTGGATTATAAGGGCAGAGATGAGTTAAGGCGAAAGTGTAACAAACATCAGAGGGAGCCTGCATTAAAGGTGAGACTTCTAGTAAGAAAATCAGTTTCAGTGTGTCAGCACATTTTAAGATATTAAAAGTGAATTCTGCATGCTCATATGAAAGCAGCAATTTTTTCAACAAACCAGCCATATCCCACCGAGACAGGGTGACCTAAAAAGAAAAATGAAAGCTTCTCTTTTAAAATTTAGTAATTTATACAGAAGAGGGGGGTTACTAGCCCCTTGCTCCCAGCATTTTAGCTGCCTGTTATGACACACATGGCTTACGGAGGAAGAATTCTGTTCCACTTTCCCATGGAGGAAAGCAGCAAATATTACATACAAATGAGCCAAGATAATGCTGGCTATTAAAAACCCATAAATTACTCTGGAAAAACAGCAGCATATTTAGTCCATCTGGGGATTTGCAGTGTCTGTACACTACTGTTGCATGAGATTATGAGTGTAAGTGCTGAAGACAAAGCGAGCACAAGTTTGAAGCAGAAAAAGCTGACTCGGACACAGGAGGAGGGAGAAGTAAATGAATTGTCGTAACTTCCAAAGGGATAAGAAACAATGATGGCTGAATATAAAGGAAGAAAGGGGCAAATTCAGGCATCTTTTCGAGTTTTTTCATGAAGACTAAGAGCCACAATAAATGTTTAAATAAATGCATTTTACTAAATAGTTATTATTCTGTACGGATGAAGGTTGTTCAAGTGAAGAAAATACCTAAGGCAATGGTCATCACACTGATCCTGCAAAGAAGGATGCTTGCTTCTACATATAGGCACTTGACTAGGGAAGATCGAAAGACCCTCCCCAGAAACGTAGTCCCTGAAGACAAATGTCAAAGGAACCAATGAACAATGAGGAAGAGGGTAAGGAATAAAGGTGGCAGATGAAGAGGTGGGAGCATCAGAGTTTAGAAACAAAAGATTTGAACACAGGAGTAAGTGTGTAAAAGTACTAATAGGCATTGGGGGTGTCAGGTGGCTCTGGTATTGTCTCCTGCAGGCTTACAGCCTGGTTATATGACAAACCCTTCCTCTTTTTAAACATCAGATTTTGTTTTCCAAAGGGAAAATATGGGGTGGGGGGCACCAATGAGAATATGATGGATACGTTTCTTTGCAATTAAGGCAAGGAGGTTGGGGGTGTAGTCAAGTTAGGTCATTATGTATTGTCATTTCTTTCACCATGACTGGAGGTTAGCATTCTGCCCAGCTAATTTTCTACTGCAACACTTTGTTGGGTGGACATAGCACCAGCAGTCATGGCATTATTTTGGTGTGGATTTGAGCTCTCACCAACAGGAGTTTCCCTGTCATGTATACCGAGATGCTGCTGACATGTGATGTAGGCTACCTCATTTCTGTACATTTTCTCTCCCTCCTCTCCCCTCAACCCACCTCAAGAAAAAGCACATTCAAATTTTATTCTAAAAAAAAAAAAAAAAAATTGCATTCAATTTAAAAGAATTATTCTGGGGCATAGGAGTTTCTAGAGTTTAGAATACAGACTAGTGAAGTTGTATTGGAATGTGTTAAATCAATATAGAACTGCCATATTTCATACAATAGCAGCAATTTTTAATATGGCAATTCATGAAAATAAAGTAACTCTCACCTTGCTAGGCAGATTTGGACCGTAATTAGAGTCTCTTGATGCATCCACAATGATTGCCAAAGGTGTGAAAAGAAAGTGTACTAATTCTGGAGCATTTGGGTCATGGATGTGGGCCTTCAGCTTTGCCTGGTAGAAACAAGTTAAAATGTAAACTGGAAAAACATTATAATAAAGGTGTAGGACATTACAATAAGTAGCAGCCAACAACTTTCTCCTAAATATAAATTTCTCACATCTCAAAAAACATTAAGAACAAGATATGTAATTCTTCAGTGCACTGAGATATGTTCAATCTGTGTGTTTCAGAAATTTAAAACTTGATTTCAGTGGTTGACCTCATCAATGGTAAAACTTTTGCGTTTAATCAAAATGATAGTACTTGCATAGGGCAGAGTTCTGCAAATGATGGATGGAAATGATGGATTTGACACTGCAATAACTAACATTTACAGAATTAAATACATTACAAAAAACACCTACCAGGAGGTTAAAGGAAAGCTTGAACTTCTGAAAGATATCCACAAATTCCCGCTCTGGTGGAGGCTTGGCACGCATCGACAACAACCCATCACCAATATCTTTCTTCTTGGACTTTCGAGACCTTTAAAAAAAAAAGTTGCTGTACATAATCACACATTAATTTAAGTGCCATTCTTTCTTTTCAAGGAATGAATTACATGGGTATAAATAAATACATACGTATACAGTACAGTGGACCCCCGGTTAACGAACACCCCGGAAATCGTACAATTATGTAAGTATAATATTGTAAGTGCTTGTGGAAGTGTATTTTTGGGGGTCTGAAATAGACTAACCTATGTGACATTATTTCTTAAGTAAATTCGTTCGGTAATGGCACTTGAGCAGGCTTCTGGGATGAAGTTTTTTCGTTAACCTGGGGTCCACTGTATATTACTAAATTAAAAAATAAAAACTGTTTTTCTTTTTAGGTCACCCTGCCTTGATGGGATATGGCCATATTGTCGAGAGTATACCGGGAGAGGGTTTCAAGGGCCAACGCCCCTGCAGCCCAGTCTGTGACCAGGCCTCATGGTGGATCAAGGCCTTATCAACCAGACTTACTGTTGGCCACAAGTAAACCGACATATGAACCACAGCCCAGCTGATCAGGTACTGACTTGAGGTGCCTGTCCAGCGCCTTCTTGAAGACAGCCAGAGGTCTACTGGTAATTCCCTTATGTATTGTGGGAGGCAGTTGAACAGTCTTGGGCCCTTGACACTTTATTGTGTGTCTAATCATGCCAGTGGCACCCCTGCTTTTCATTGAGGGAGATGTTGCATCGTCTGCTGAGTCTTTTGCTTTCATAGGGAGTGATTTTCGTGTGCAAATTTGGTAGTAATCTCTAGGATTTTCCAAGTGTATATAATCATGTATATCTTTCCTGCCTGAATTCCAGGCAGTACAGGTTGAGGAACTTCAAACATTCCCAGTAATTTAGGTGTTTTATCGCACTTAGGTGTGCAGTGAAGGTTCTCTCTACATTTTCTAGATTAGCCATTTCACCTGCCTTGTAAGGTGCTGTTAGTGTGCAGCAATATTCCAGCCTGGATAGAACAAGCAAGAAAAAAAAAATTACATGACCACTAACAAGACAGTTTGATCACATTGTGAGAGATCAGTGGTCTTCCTATTACAATAAATCTCACTATACAATGAAACCCTGTGATGATAGGGGAAAAAAATGTTCAGCATCATAAAATATCAAAATGAAAGTGAAAAACCTTTAAGATTAATTACTTTTTGGCAACATGAATTGTTGCAGACAATGTATGATAGACAATGGAAAAATTAGGTACAATATGCAGAGAAGAACTTTATTCAAATCAAATCAACTTTATTTCTGATAATATTACAAAGTGGGGGTTTACATGTTTTATGTTGTTAATACATTTTATGAAATAATGATTACAAGAAGGCCAATAGTATGCCTAGGTATGCCTAGGCATTTCAGGCAGTCTTATAATAGATCTTACTCTATAGTGACAATATTTGTACTGGTATTAAGTTTAGGTAATTTTAGTAATTCTAGGTAGTAGGTTGGTAGACAGCAACCGCCCAGGGAGGTACTACCGTCCTGCCAAGTGAGTGTAAAGCGAAAGCCTGTAATTGTTTTACATGATGGTAGGATTGCTGGTGTCTTTTTTCTGTCTCAAACATGCAAGATTTCAGGTACATCTTGCTACTTCTACTTACACTTAGATCACACTACACATTCATGTACAAGCATATATATACACACCCCTCTGGGTTTTCTTCTAATTTCTTACTAGTTCTTTTTCTTATTTCCTCTTCTGGCAGTTTGGGAGACACAGATGATGATCAAACTAAAGGCAAATTATGTGATCAGGCATATGGTCACTGTCTTGAACACTATGTGCTTAATTGTGCACTTATTGAGGAATATAGAGATAGACAGTATAATAACCTATGTGACATGTCAAGATATCTTATTCATGAAATAAGATACCAATTGTACTAAGCAAATTTCCTAAATTTGCTTGTAACAGATAATTGAAATGTAGATATAAACCCAAATGTACAATTGTTAACCCCTTTGGGGCCTAGTGCCTAGGCCTTTTGTGTATCCATATGCTCTTGCGCTACCGTCCACAGGATGGATATGGGGTGCACAATAAACTAGCCACTTCGGTGGCAAAATCTAATCTAATCTTATCTCCATGGGGAAGTGGAATAGAATTCTTCCTCCGTAAGCCATGCGTGTCGTAAGAGGCGACTAAAATGCCGGGAGAAAGGGGCTAGTAACCCCTTCTCCTGTATATATTACTAAATGTAAAAGGAGAAACTTTCGTTTTTCCTTTTGGGCCACCCTGCCTTGGTGGGAAATGGCCGACATGTTGAAAGAAAGAAGAATTGTAGTAATTAACTAGGTTTACAAAATTGAGGTAGTTTAAAAATTTAACAATTAGTTTACATATTAATGGGAATGGTGCCATGTTGGCATGATACAGTTTCTATATTGGAGTGTCTTAGGCAAACTTATGCCTAGTTTAAGAATTATGAAGTTATCACCTGGAGAACAGACTTTTTCAATCAATATAAAGATGAAAGAAAAGAATATTTATACAAGCACAGTCAGGCAAGTGGCTGGGCAGTAAAGTCATGGCATAGATGAAGTGCAAGACTGGCACTCTAGAGTGACTACCCATCCTCAAGTGCACTATCTATAACCTGTTTATGTTAAAGAAGTCGGGCTAGAGATTTTGGTTAAACTGAAAGCTCCTCTACTGTGTTGGGAGTGTTCAGAGTACACACAAATCAACTTCAAAGCATTCAAGTTATGCTGTTTCTTTCTTTGATGACCAGCCGGGCGTCATTCCAGAATATCAGGTAAGCGATCTTGTCCCTCTGTGCAATGCAGGCATTTATTCATTCAACTGCTATCTTCCTAGAAGTGTTCTCGCATCACAATTCAGATTACACTGATTGTAACATCCCCATCTCTCCTTTAGAATGCAGGCACTGCCCTTCTCACTTTTAGGATTATTAATTATAATTACGTGCAGAGATGATTAGTTTTGATGATTTAATCTAAGACAACGAAGCCAACTTCAACATCTTTCTTAAATCTTAGGTAGAATTAAAACATAAAAGGCATATATGGGGATCCTTTGTGTTACTTAGCATTGAAGAGAAGCCTCTAATTTCTTCTCTTATCAAAGCTAACTAAAATTGTCTTCCATTCTCCACATAGCAAGGAGATATGTTAACATATCTCGTAAGCAAATTTTCATGTTAAGTTGCATTTCAAATAAAGAAAAATTATAGAGTATCAAACAATGAATACCTGCGGCGACGCTCAAGTTCCTTTGTAGCGGCTGCAGTGTGCTGGAGGCGTCCAATAAACCGTTCAATGTCATCAAAGCAAGAATTAAGGATGGCCACATCTCGTTCATACTTTTCACTGCTGGTTGATGACAAATCATCGTTGTGGCTCACACTAGACCTCTCCGACCTTGGACCCCGTGCCTCTCCTCGCACTTCACTGTCAGCTGAAACAAACATTACTTTTTAATTAGCACTTAAAAAACACAAAATACTCAGGCATAATGAACTAGATTATTTACAGATGGAATAAACCAGAGAACAATTTCAAACTAAATTTAAGTGAACCAAAGGGACAAAATTACTTGCATGTAGGTAGTGAGCAAATGCAATGCATTAGTACGAATGTAGTAAAGGCCAGCAAAACACTGATTCAAAATTAGATATGACAAGACAAAAAGATATTTAGCATGTTACACTTACATCAAAGTACATAAGTGTAATCCAAAAGCTAGAGGTTAACCCTTGCACATAACCTTGGCTGAACACACTACATATGTAATGTTTCGTTATCTCATTATCCAAAATAATAAACTTATTTAAAAAAATAGTCACCAACATATTACACATTTAATTTCATCATTTGCAGGTTATCAAATAATTAAAAAAAAGAATGAATGGATTAAAATTATGCACCCCACAGCAGTAGTAACATTTCCCACATAATAGGTCCAACAAAGGACTAGGTTCAAACATTTTAGCCATTATTAAATCTAAATATCTGTGCCCCTCTGAACCAATCTCTAGGGAGCAAGCATTTTTTTTTAGGGTGGATGGGATAAGAGTGAAAAAAAAAAAATGGACGAAGTGTCAAATTCATTTTGTTAATACTGCAACAATTCAGTTATCTGACATCCCCTAAGGAAAACCTTTAAGGTTCCCTGCATTTTTTCCTTTTCCCTCCAACTTTTTTATTATACTTTGCTCCTAGCTGGAGAACACCTCATCCAATCGCCTTCAAATTTTCAACATGTGTATAGTCGTGGGGGCCAAATTCCTCAAACAACTGGCATGTCAATGTACCCTATTATCTGAAGTTTACCTGGAGAGAGTTCCGGGGGTCAACACCCCCACGGCCCGGTCTGTGACCAGTCGTTTAACCCATTTCCATCTTCCTTGAATGGCACGGTTAACTTACAAAATCCTCAGTGGCAGAGCTTCAAATTTTAAAAAATTAAGTGCCAAAAGAGTCTACAATGGTAGAGTGAAATTTAGACATGTAGATTTAGATTTGACATTCTATGCACAAAATGTGATATTTTGATTCCTCCTAACTTAAGTTGAATGATATTCAATAATGCTTCTTAACTTCTGATGCATCTTTGGACCAGGACAGTACCTGTTAAGTTTTGTTTGCATGCGGGCAAATTTGTTGTAGTAAAATAATATAAAAAAACTTTCGAATCCATGCCATAACTGGAGAATGACTCGGCCGATCAGTTTCAAATTTTCACAACTGGTATGGTTTCCTGGAGATAAGGCTCAAGCTCCTATTGGCCAGCATAAGTCCCAACTTGCCAATTTTTATTAGATATTTTTTTATTCAATAACTGAAGAATGCTCATTCTGACAGATGCAAATTTGAAATTGTACTTTTTTAAAAAATTGAACTGTTGGACTGCTTTTTTTTCTGATAGACTTTTACAACACTGGTGGTCACAGCTTGTTAATGAGACGTGAAAATTTCAGTCTGCCAATTTCCATAAGTATGTACAGTGGAACCTCTGCTTACGAGTGCCCCACCATGAGAGTTTTTCAGGATATGAGCTGTCACTCAGTTGATTTTTTGTTCCTGGATACGAGCCAAAATTCAGGTTGCGAGCTTCCCCCTTTAAGGGAGGTTCTTTCATGCTGGGAATTTTATCTGTGCTACAGTTCCTAAATTAAGCCTGAATACCATCCACCCACTTTCCCCCCCAGTCGCTGTATAATCCTACGGGTTTAGCGCTTCCCCTTATAATAATATACTATAATAACAATACTATATACTAATAACAAATGAGCTTCAGAATGCTGCCACTAGATGGCACAGTGAATACCACAACATTCACCATCACTAGGGAATGGCCGCCACCACTTGTCACAATGACATACTATTTTATTCATTCTAGCGTATATATCAGGTTTCTATGTTATTTATATTGTTTATTATGTCATATTAGATGAATTGTGATAGATAAATAAGCTGTAGAGTTGATATTAGCGTTATATTGAAGTATTTTGTCCTGCCTCCTGAGAGCAGGAATTCCTCTGGAATGGATTAATGGCATTTCAATTAATTTAAATGAGGAAAACTGACTCGGCATACAAGCAGATTGGGTTACGAGCTAGGTCACGGAACGGATTAAACTCTTAAGCAGAGATTCCACTGTAAACTGTTTCTTTAGCAATAACTAGAGAATGCTGCTTCTGATCAGCTTCAAACCCTTGATACTGGTGTACGTATCTTAACAGGAAGTACAGAGGTACCCCAAGTTTCTGGCTATTATTCATTCCAGAAGGCTGTTCGAGTGCCGTTACCAAACGAATTTGTTCCCAAAAATACACTTACAAAAGCACTTACATAATTGTTCGAGTTGGGAGCTGTTCGAAACTCTGGGTACCACTGTATTTTTGTATTAATTTTGTACTGTGTGGTTGGAAATTTGGACAAGTTACATGGGAATTTCAATGCGTGTGTGCATGCATGAGAGAGAGATAATGAATGAGAGAAAATGAGAGAGCATGCGCACAATTCTACATTGTCTATCCAAATTTTGTTTTCGTGTGACTGGCTTCAAAATTTCAACTCTTGTGTATCTTACTCTGTAGGTTGATGTAATTAATGAAGTATGTAGATGCCATTTTTGCCACTTTTAATTTTGATACAGTATATAATATTTTTCCTTGATGAAGGGTTCTTGATCCAAAGAGCTTTACCTATCTTCCCTTCCTTATATCAAATTTGAATGCCTTCCATTCAACATTCGTTATTTGATGCCTATGGTTATTGCACTTTCCTCTGATTAAAATACGTATAACAACTGGGAATGGCATCAATCTTCAATAGTTATTCATTATCAAGGCCAAGGCTTCATATGAAATGGATCAAATGTTTTATGGGTCAAGACACTGTAGGCGCAAATTTTGTTGGATTCTGGGCAGTAACTGGAGAATGCTTTTAGTGCTTGTGTGTTTTCCTCAAAGGAAACAATCTCTATACAAGGTTGTGCAAGTTATTACGTGCCAATTTTATTAATTAAATTCGTTTGTGAAATAATTGGAGAATGCCTCGCGAAATCGTAATGACACGATTGCAAACAAACCATACCACGGGTGGGGTTAGAACCCGCGATCAGAGTGTCAAAACTCCAGACTCTGACCGTGGGTTCTAACCCCACCCATAGTATGGTTTAATTGGTTCGTACGTTGGACTGCGTGCGGCCAGCAGTAACAGCCTGGTTGATCAGGCTCTGATACAACATGAGGCCTGGTCACAGACCGGGCCGTTGACCCATGGAACTCTCTCCAGGTATAATTTCTGAGTGTTGCATCTGATTACCTTCAACCCCTTCCAAGCTGATACTTAATGAAACTTCTGAACGGCCTCAAGCTTAAGTGTGATTGGGTATTATAAGACATCGGTCTTTTTGGTGTCTGAAATGTTTGAATTATATTTGGGCTGTGTAATATCCTAATTTACCATTTTTATTAATTTGGATATTAGTTTCCTTATGATGACTTGTAAATGCCTCTTGATTCCCTTCAAATCTACAAAACGAATATTTAACTGCATTACCAACACCAGCCACTGGAGACTGGTGTTATGGAATACGGGGATACCTTTATCAGACAGCACAGCAACCTAAATACGTTTTAGGTACAGGTACTCGAAACTCATCAAAGGTACACAAGTAAAATATCATACTGTGTAAATTACCTAGGATAACCCCAAAAATGACCAGACAGTGACTTATTTCCATTAGGGTCCTTTTATTTCCATTTGCATCTAGTTGTAAATGTAGTTATAATTTTACCCATAAGGATGAAAGTACATACTCTAGGCTTCACAATGTCATACAAATTATCAGCTATTTGCATATATCACTAGCAAATTTGTATTTTCTTGGTTGTTCTTACCTTTCATCATCTCTGCCCTCATCATTTTCAGGTAGGCACGGCGAGCACGCTCCACTGTATTGACACCTGTCAGCACCATGCTGACACTTGTTAATCACCCACTGATACCACCAATACTACTAATACCGAGGTTGCTACTAAACAGCAACACTTTTTTCAATACCGAGTGGCACTTGCTACTGCCACGTTTTATCGCGTCATTTGCTTTTCTTTCCAAGTATTTCAACAAAGTCCAAAAGTTCAGTATCTGCGTATCAAGATTACAAGGCTTAATTTATTGACAACAGTAAAAAAAAAAACTGCTGAATAGTATTCATAAATAATTCGTCTGATAAAATGGTATTACATATGCTGGTCATATCCAGAGTTCACTATTTTGACCAAGAAACAATTACCCATTAATGACAAAGTGGCCATACATGGTGAGGTTGGTGTATTATACGAAGGTGAAATGGAGAAAAAAGAAAAGATCCCCCCGTTGATTTTCGATCCCAGCTAAATATATGGATAAACCTCCTTATACCCCTCTCCCCTAGCAGTAATAATGGGCAACAGATGCTAGCATAATATTGAGAGTTGCATCCTTAGAAAACAATGGCTAATTAATAAATATATGACAGTGCTATGTATGTGTATTGAATAAACATATCCACTGTTAATTAAAGCGTCTACACTGTGAATATTTTGAATCTTCCACTATGAGAATACAGTATAGGAACATTGACCCAAAGGGTTAATAATCCAGGACAGGCCAAGAAAGCAAATCAGCGTAGCTTATTTTCATTAGGGCCATTTGGACCTCTTTCCCAGGATGCCACTTACAACAGTCGGCTATCACCACTTATGTACCTACTTACTGTTAGGTGAAGAGGGACAACAGGTGTAAAGAAACATGCCCAACTTCTCTACCTACCCCAGGATAGAACCAGAGTCCATTGGTTGTAAGCTGAAAGACCTATATTAATATTTACATTCGTCCAATGTGAGGTGATATAAATAGCCTTTAAATACATTTTAGCGCGTCAAGGAAACTGACAAAGGCTTTGATTGACCCCCACCTTTAAACTCTACACAATGCTCTGTCGCTAATAACATTGACATTTAACAAGGAAAAAATTAAACTTCCGTGCTAAGAAAAACGCATCCGTGCGTTAAATCAGAAAGTAATTTAAAACTATTAATTATTATTGAGAAATAGTTTTATGTTTTACCTGGGACAGATTTTGAGCGTTCTTGTAGCCCCCGCTGCCCGGTTTGAGCCAGGCCCACAGCCATCATGCCTGAAACCCATCACTTTTATTTTAAATATAACCCCTGCCCGCTCCGTTTAGTTACCCACAATTAACTAGTGCTGTACATTCTGAAGCAGGTTGCACGCAGCATTTTATGCTAACTCACGTGAGGGAAGAACTTTCAATGCACGAGCACCACACTGGAGAAGAAAGTGTTTTCAGATGTTTTATTGGCTGGTGGAAATAACACTAGAGCCATTATAACGAGGCTAGTAGTCGACCGTTGCAAAGAGGTCATCAGTAATTAACCGTTACATCCAGGTCATTAGTTGTAGATTCGAAAACATATGCTTTAAGGTTTTAAAAAGCATTGGAGTGATAAAACTCTTGCTTGCCTACACAAATGGTTTTTAAAATAGAAATGTGGAATTAGTGCGGGAGGGTAAAGCAAGGGCGGGTAAAGCAAGGGCGGGTAACCCTCTGTGGCTAAAAATCCGAACAAAATCTTATCTTAAGAGGTTGACGTGGAGACCAATACCAGCTAAAGCTCACTCCTAGCAAACTTAGATAACGACAAGGAACAGACAACTTCAGCAGGGTGTACAACACTGACTGATTAGCATTTTAATTTATAATCCATGCCTTCAGAAACTCAAGCAAGATTATCATCATTGAAGTGCTAAACCCACACGAGTCATACAGCGCTTGTAGAATAGGAGGCGAGAATATATCACCTAGGTGGGCCACGCTTACTCAGCATGATTCGTACAATACGCTGGGTATACAGTCCTCCCTCACTCACTGAGTAAAACTAACTACATTTTAATAAATGTGGGGAGGAGGGGTATGGGGAAAGTAAAAAAGGATAGAACACAAAATGAGTGATAATAGAAAGGGATAATTTAGGGATATTTAAGTAAACATGTCTGGGCTTCAGAGTGTACTACAACCTTACATTAGAGGAAAACAAGCGATCCAAAACGTGTAAAGGAAGAAGTGATAAAGCTTGAAAAAGAAAGAGGAATTCTCATGGTGAATGACTCGTGTGGAAAAAGTGAACAGGAGATATGAAGTATTAGAGTAGAACGGGGAAGAGGAAAGTAATACTAGAAACCCAGGGAAGGAAAGGGGGGGTGGGGGAGGCAGACTACAACAGCAAGATTTATAAGTCATAAATTAGGTGAATAAAATATTCTAGTAACCGGTTACAACAGACTGAGAGAACCTCCAAATATATCAGTATCACAAAAGTACCCGAGAGCCAGCATCAACCCAAACTCAATCGCTAAAGGAGTACACAAACCATAACTTATATTTAGGCATGAGCATGTCTAGGAACAAAGTTCATGGACGAACAAAATACTTCACTGAAAAGTTCATCAGAATATGCAATCCCAGCGTGTCCCTCACCCCCCACCATCTGACCAGGAAGTACAAAAACTGAAGAAGCTTGCAACAGTACATGCCCAAGGGATGGGACTAAATTTTACCACCTTGGAGAAAAAACAAAAATTCAAAGGGCAGGCAGGAAAAGACTTTCGAAATACGAGTACCAGGGAGACGGTGGAAAAGATGGAAACCATAGAGACAGATTAATCCTATGGACTTCGGGAGTACTGCTTCGGTTTCTGGGTGGTAGAGAAATGTCAAGTGAGAAGGAAATGATGGAGGGCAAACTCCATACACATTTCAAGGCTAGGTACGACGTGGTCCAGGAGGCCAGAACTCGGTAAATATATCAAAGTTGCGTAAAAGGCAGGATGAGGCACCATCTTTCATACCGAGCATACTAGTACTTATCGACGAATGAGCGTGTGCGCACACAGCAAGTCTGTCAATAGTTGCTTAATCAGTGAAAACCGAGAGCAGATATCTTAACCACAGCGAACATATCGAGTAAATTATTACAAGAGTTTACAAGGGTTAAAAATTATTAATTTATGGCATAATATTTGCTTACCTACGAATCGTCAAGCATATCAACCACTTAACTACCCACCAAGTCTTACAAGCTCTAACAGTACACATTACTCCAATAATTTGTCCTTAATCATTAATCCACTGCTGTGTTTTATGGAGAAAACTCTCCAAAAGAAAACATTGTAAAAAAAATTGAATCTTGAGTTTATTTATATAAATAGCAAGCCTGCAACCTTCATCCCTACCACATCTCCAGCCCCTTTCCCCACACAGTTTGCAAGTAGTGTTTATGAATAAAATATATATTTTTATGTATTATAATTATGTATGATTATTATTGGGAAGTGCTAAATTCGTAGCGGTCATTCTGCTCCAGAGGAAAGGGAGGTAATCCGGTCTGATCCAGAGAGAAGGTAGCCCCCAACACTGGATCAAGATCCCACTACCTGCATCACAGTCAGCCACATAGTAGTCAGGAAGTGGAATGGACTAGAGAAAGATATAGTGGAGGCAGGAACCATACATAGTTTTAAGACAAGGTATGATAAAGCTCATGGAGCAGGGAGAGCAGAGACCCAGTAACAGACAGCGAAGAGGCGGGGCCAGGAGCTGAGTCTCGACCCCTGCAACCACAATTAGGCGAGTACAATTAGGCGAGTACAGGCCTTCCTTGGGTGCTGGTGATGGGGGGGTTAAGCAGCAAATAACGGTGGCTGTGACAAGTGAGAGAAACCACTAGTGATCTCTCGCCTTCACTTTCTCAGAGACGAGTCGTCCCATTACCAACTTCGTTTATATAATATATTATCTAAATATTACACACATACATGTGTTGTGCCGAATAGGTAAAACTTGCGATTTGGGCTTAAATAGCAACGGTCTTCTTGCCGAATAAGGCAAGCGAAAATTTGTGTATGCAATAATTTCGCAAAAAATCATTCTGAACCTAACGAAAGAAATATATTTCATTGTGTTTGTTTATTAAATTATTGTAAACTTATCTAAAGTATATTTAGTTAGATTAGGCTAAATTAAATTGCGCTTGTTATAATAAGGTTAGATCAATTTTTAAGGTTCTCTTGGTACAAAATTTTTTTACATTAACAAATGAAAAAAAATCTTTAAACGTATAAGAGAAAATTTTAGAAAGGACTTAATTTTAAACGAGTTCTTGCTAATTGACCAGTTTTACCTATTCGACACACACAAACCTACCTCCCACGTAACAACCCCAGCACTTCTGAAAGAGCCGTAGCTACTTAATCCACATCGCCCTACTGACGTCTCCCAGCTCAAACATTCCATTACCTCGTGTGAAGCCCATCCTGTGTTGTGACATGTGTTATGTGACAGAAGAGGAGTTGTAAGATTTTAAAAAAATAACTAACAGTAGTGTGACCTAAACGAGTTTATTATAATAATCTAGAAGCATAGTTATTCAGTGGTTGTAGCATAAACAGGTTAGTAGCATCATAAGTGATCAGCTATCAACAGCAATACGTTATTTATACAGGAATATTTTACAAACACAAAATTGATGCCAGATTAGCCAAGCTGTGGTGAGTGTGGGCCTGCGAGTCGCTGGCATCAACAACCTTTATGATTCAACAATTATCAAGAAAGCCTCGCCTCAGGTCGGTCTCAGACTGAACCCTCGAAATCTTTCACAGATTTTTCATTGGATTAATCATTTTCTTTAATATTAATTTTTTTTTTTATAAATTCTCCTCTATGGTAGCTTTCATCGGATTGTAGCTGATGCAAACTCACAAATTAACGGAAAGAGAGCTTAGGGACCATAATTCATGAAATCAATTGTCTGTGTAATTATAAAGCGTGCTGCTGCTGTCTACACACAAAGCTAACAGTAACCACATGCATAATGTAAAACCAACACATCTTTTTATCTTAATGGCTGAATGAAGAATGCTTCTCCTCCCTCTGACATACAAAACTCCTGGCTGGGGCAACTTTTAGCTTAAACAATTACCCCTGCGAATGCCTCGAGCCTTGACACCAAGACGTTAATTTCCTGGGAGAAAAGTGTCGGTGAAGGAGTAAATTCTGGGGAAAGACATTGACGAGGAAACTAAGGGTTCAAGGTAGAATATCAGGTGACAAGGGTAAAAAGTGTTTCTGTTGCGAACACTGAGGGAGAGCAGGACAACGAAGAGAACAAGAAAAAGATTAACAAATGTGAAAACAAAAATAGTAGTAAAGAAAATATACCTGGCGACAATCTTCATTTATCTTCCTGGCTGACAAGTACGTTACAATTCTTCCTGGCTGACAAGTACAGTATACAGGTTTAATTCTTCTGTATAATAGGCACAGCAGAGTATACAACTGCAACCTTGACCCATGACACCAGAAATTCTCAGATGTGTAGCGACGCAGGCGTGCACAAGGACCTTACATGTGTGGTGAAGGCTAAATGTTACTTGTCGACACCGTATCTGAACGACTTGTTATCCCAACATCCTTGAGCAGAATCTACTCATACTGCCACCATACCATCCTCCTTGACAAGGAGCTACTCACTATCCTATCCTCCCTGACCAGGAACTACTTACTAGCACAAGAAAGCTGAGGAACACTTTTTGGTACAAGTAGCAACAATTTACACCGCTTAAAATGACAACACTTTAATACCTTGTGAGATTTTGGAGTTGTCAAACATCGGGTTAATTACTAAGATGATTACTACCATAAAGATTTTCATCCTTGTTCTGTCGACATGTCATACCTTAAGTATTCTAATTAGGCTCGACCCAACTGCATACGTCAACTGGTATTGTAAGCCCACAACTAACAATCTCACAATGTCCTTGACTTAGCCAATTATGTTCGCCTGAAATTCTAAAATATGTCATTAATTCCATATTAAAGCACAAATGGACATGTTCAAGAGTGTAATTAACAAGTAAATAAATCATGGCTAAAATGGCGGCCTGAAGATTTGCTCCCTCTCAATAGGGGTTTCGTGACGCTGCACCATAATTAAAGTAGCAACCTAACCTAAATTTGCTGACTCCTTGTACTACCAATCACTGCTACTTATTTACAAGTATTCTCACTTTACTGTAAGTCATGCTGACTTCCTCCCACTGCTACTTGCCAAGTACTTTCCCTTTCCTTTGCAAGCCACGCTTACTCCCTCTTCCTTCACAATCACTGCTGCTTGCCAGGACTCGTTACGCTCTTTTAACTCAGCCTGGTCTTATGGCGTGTTCATAATTAACTTAATACCACGTGTGTAGTAGCAAAAACTAGATCCTCAATAGATCCTCGGGTAGAAAACTGGACTAAAGGGTCTGGAAACAGCAGTATTAACTATGTGCGTCAATACGTAAGATTCTACATTTAACTTTAAAGTATCGAATCTGTGCATTCTTTTAACATCACTGGCTCTCCTTGGGTGAAACTTCAAACACACACACATACACATGCTAACTGTAGTTAACACTTGTAACTAAAAGATAGTTAAAAAATTATTATTTTAAATTTATCAATTTCCAACATTACACAATCACGGGGTGGTGTAAATATAAAATTTTCTGTAATTCACTCTCGCTCAATATATTGTGATTTTTGTGCGCCGAACCAAGAATGTTCACAAATTGTGGAATTTATCTTCAAGGTAGTGTTTTTTCAGTCTATTAAGAGTGAAGAATACATATCTGGCAGTTTAATGGTTAGGCACGCCACCACTCACACGGAGTCACTACTAGCAACAGGTGAGGTGGGAGCAACACTGTTTCACAGCTCACGTCAAAACACAGTCCCGCACCCCTTTCAGCACAGCCCACTTGACTGGCTACTCTCAGCTCCTTCACTAGCAGGCGAGCACTTCCCCTCTTCCTCCCTCCCACAGTTCCATGTTGAGCACGCTCCCTCCACCACAACCCCAACACGTGCAATAACTCAGTCTTCGCCGTCTTGTACACACAAAAACCCGCTCACTATCTCACACCAACGTTATCCAATTACAGCGTCGACCACTCCCGCATACCTTCCACTTAAAATCCATACCTCCCTACCCTCTGCCCTCTATACAAACTCATACTTTCAGTAAAATTATCTTTAATTTTTCCTTTATTTCTAAATAGTTCTTATTCCTGTAAAATTTCCCTTCCAGCTTAAGAAACAGGACAGCTTTGCCTACGATCCCCGGAACCATACTGCACGTCCTCAATCTCGCTGCCAGTGATCCTCATTACAGGTGGTGAGCGTAGCACAGCTCTTTCAACATGCCCCTGGCGTGCCACTCCCCACCTCCCTCCAGCCGAGGCCAGTCCGCTTAGTTTGAAAAATACCCACATAGACCTAAAGTATCACTGGACTAGAATCTCGCAACACATTATTAATAAACTGTAGCTGCACTTTGCAAAAGCGGAAACCACACTATTTTCCTAAAGTGGAGTGTATATAAGGAGCCCATTAACTAACTCCAACGATCTACGAATATCCTGCGAGCCATGCGTTAGGTAAATTTATCGTGAATAAGAACAGGTGCGGTGCCTACTTGCTCAGGCACACAACATCCTATATCTAGCTCCTCTACAATGTCAAGTAGACTTAGTAAAAGCTAATTACAACCCCCCTCAAAAAAAAAAAAAAGGATGGCGAGATTTATCCTGGACCTGGGTCCTAGCGAATACGCTGATAAACTTAAATTTCATCAGTGTATACACAATTGCTAATCAGTGTCCACAATACTCACGCAAATTTTGTAACGGTTAGAAAGTAAAGCTATTATGGTACAAGGATAAGGGAACAATTATGTATTACCCACAGCAGGTGACCAGGCTTCAAAACACCATTTATTGTACAGGGACGAAGACTGGAATGTGTTGCCCGATCATGTCACGGCAAGCTTTGCTATAAAAACTTAAGAATTGAACTGAAGAATATCTAATAAGAGAAACTGCAGAAAGATTTAAAATAAACACAATGCTATCTTTTTTATCTGATACTAAATATAAATAAACTCAAAATGCACATCAGCAAAGGGTAGCGAATAAGACTACTTTAATTAAATTAAGGCATATGTGCATGTGACAATATAACAAGACCCTAATGGCAAGAAGTCACACTGACTATTGGGTTGCCCTAGGTATAATTTACAATATAAAATCGTGAAAAGCTTAAAATTATATAAGAGGCATTAATAAAAACAAACCAAGCAGGTATCTTTTACCCCCCCACACACGTAAATCCTTCCCCTCACCCACCCACCAAGTGTTGCCACACCCATAAATAACCACGCTGTATTTTTTTTAGAAATTGCATACATTAGTAGTGTGCTAAGCTATTCTATATGACAGTTGCACACTAAATAAAAGCCTGTTATGTTTCCCTGCCACATTCCAAAATACAGGAAGAGTTTCAAATCTGGTGACCAAACTAGCAAGGCTCTAAAAACTCGTTTGCCAATCATGACGAAAAATACTTTTTAGTCGCCTCAGTACACTCCCTTCTTTTTCTTACCATTGTTCGCGTGTTCCTATCGAAGTATCTTGCATTTTAATGGTTTGATTTCATTCCTTTTAAAATATAAGCACACACACACGTACGTACGTACGTTTTGGTCCTCCTGGACCGAAACATCGGCACAAAGTCCCAGTTTTTGGTGAATTGTCCCAGCCACGGTATTGTGACTTTTTATTCTTTAAAATCTAGATAAATACAATTTGCCTATCCATTTTTTTTAAATCTTTGACGTTATAATAGGTTAATAGATACTTCCAGGCCGACAGCCTAATTAAATAAATACTAGGTTATTCCTCTCCACTGTGTGTTTTCCCCACCTTTTTTCCAGTATTAGAGGTTAACTATAGGGTTAACACCATCATAAACACTGGGTATGACGGTGATCACAAACTGTGAAAATGAACTTTCGGCACCACCCGTAAATATATCTTGAGAACTAAACTACTAACATTTCGACATTGCCACGTATGAGCGATAATTACAACCGTTGGACTATTCCTGTTAACATTTCAACATACGCAAGTGCACTTTACCACCACTTGAAAATTTTATGTTAAATATTTCAACATTTCTACGTATGTACGCGAACATTACCAACGCTGAACAACTATACCTCTTAAGTATTTCAACATTAAAGCGTTCCTATGTGTGCTTAGTGTACAGCTTTTTCTGTTAACATTTCAACATTCTTACACTCGCACATTACCGTAACTGGACAACTATTCGTCTTACTATGTCAACATCACGCGCACGAGCGTATTACCTCTGGACAACTTTCAAAATTAGCTATGAACCATATGGCGCGACAAGAAAATGTCAGCCCAACGTGGAAATCGTAGCTTCCAAAAAGAAGGGTAATTTTTCCATTGAGCTCAGCATAATACGCAAACTGTTACTCCTGCATGCATGCATGCATGCATGCATGCATTCATTCATTCATTCATTCGTTCATTCATTCATTCATTCCCATTCCCATTCATTCATTCACCTCTATTCATCTCCATTCCCTCCATATTCATTCCTCTATTCCCTCATCTTCCATCATTCCATCATCACCCTCCCCTCCTCCCACTTATCACTTTGAATGTCAAGTTTGACCAATTTAGTATAGCACTGAGCAGTAGCCTGCAGCTACTGCTACTTACTCTCTATTGTATCAAATTATAGTAGATTTTCAATTAAAACGTCACATGGTTAATTAAGCACAAGCTTAAATTAACTAGTTTCACAATATAGTTAACTAATGGTGGCGATGTTGATCCATGCCATACCTTTGTTTTAGGACCATCTAGGTGCTAGACTAGCCATTATTACAGGATGAAGCCTCCTCCATCCCACCAGCTCTCATGGGAAACTTACATGGATGGTTACTAATTCGTTCCCCTTAGCAAGGTAGCTCTCTAATTATTAACATTAATTTAGAATTAGTATCAGACTAACTTTTTTAACTAAATTGCACAACCACAGAAGTTTGACACTAGGTAACATTTAAAAGGACGAGATGAATATTTTAAAAATACTAAGCCCTAACCCGGACTGCATCTCCCACAGTCTGTTTAATTTTTTTAATGGGTACACCAAAATAAAGCAGCTGTTAGAATTTACAAGAAAAGTTACAGAGTTCAAGTCAAAGGCTATTTTAAACTGGCATTCCTGTCTATTATTGGCTATTGTGTTGAGAAGTCTCCTAGAATCAAAATATTTATAGTTTTAAATATAACATTTCAGCAAGTTTGAAATTTCTAGTAGTTTAACATATGGAGTACAGTAAATATTCAGGTTATTGATGTCAGCTAAGTCTGTACAAGTTGTATCACATACTTGTTGAAATAATAATACTATATGCCGGCCGGAAGCAAGTCTACGGGAGGTGCAACCACAGTTTTACTTGGACCTTCACAACAATGCTTAATAGAAAACCCCTGTTAAAGGTATAACTTATTTATAACGGTACATGTTAGTTTATCTAATAATTTCTATAAGTATAACAATGACATATTAATATATAGAAAGCTCCTTTGTTATGCAGAGCACTTCGGGCAAATTAGGTCAATTATGTCCCCAGGATGCGACCCACACCAGTCGACTAACACCCAGGTACCTATTTTACTGATAGGTGAACAGGGACAGCAGGTGCCTTAATGAAACACGTCCTAATGTTTCCATCCGTATAGGGGATCAACTCCAGGACCTCGAGTGTGTGAGCCGATTGCCGAGAAATCGACCTAACATGGATAAATAAACGCCAACTCTTATTTCATGTATATATATGTATATCCAGCCACTAGAGGTACAGTTTGGCGAAGCGTTTACACACGGGTTTTACTCCTACATTTTAATCTATACATAAGAGCTGCTATATAAAACTATTCTAAAAAAAAAAAGTCAAAATGTGTGGCTGCCCTATGGATAATGTTACACAAGCCATTACCAGTGTGTTTCCGTATGATAACCGGAGAAAGTCTATGGACCCATAATATACAATTAAAAAGACTGCCACTGCTGAACATTTTTAAACAAATTAAAATTTTAAGTGAAGAGAAGCCAAGGGTAGAAAAGCCTCCTCACTGTTGTTGTTGTTGCTGCTGCTGCAGCAGCCCCACCTGCATAAATTACTTTTGTATACTACTACCACCACCATGAACACTATTGCTGCTGCCACTATGTACGTGTCAGCGTTTGTATAGAGGGAATTTACCCGACATGCCACGGTCGCTCCACACGGCACGCACCACCAGGCGAACAAGGAATCTCGGGGCTCCACACTAAATCTCGTAAGTAACTATTTTAAGTCGATCTCAGAGTTGATTTTAAGGATGGTACATATACTGCTATATCTAGGTTTCAAATATGTCTCAGTCTGCATACTGGGCTCTTGCTAAACCCCGCAGTTTTCCTTTTTCACAATCCCTAATAACTGAACTAGCTACCTTGTACCGTCGATGCACACGCTGACCACAGGTTTTGGGACACTTGTGTAAGACTTGCCCCGGGGAGACTGTCCACAGTCTTCACGCATAACTGGCTTATGTCTCATACCACTGGTAATCGTCATACGTATCTAAGCTAGCAAGTCATAATTGGCTGGTGATGGATATCTTTCATGAAATATGGGTGCAAGACAACCTTGTAAGGCAGCCAAGAGGCTTTTAACACTAATGTTTATTTCTTACC
This sequence comes from Cherax destructor, assembly GCA_009830355.1. Lineage (NCBI taxonomy): Eukaryota > Metazoa > Arthropoda > Malacostraca > Decapoda > Parastacidae > Cherax > Cherax destructor. Next base: position 862,604 of record WNWK01000002.1, read on the forward strand.
TGATGGACGACAGAGGCTTCAAAACTACACGAGGCACAAGCCCACCCTCAACCTGACAGCAGTATACATCACCACCTTTCATCACAAGCCCTCAGTCATCTCGCTTCCAACTTTTGGACACGGTAGAGAAATGACTGCACGAGGATACTTTCTCGACACTAGAAATCTCAGTGACTTACTGTTACATACAAGGTCAATGTTCCCTCGAGTCTACAATCTTTAAGGGAGGGAGTTTTCATGGTGAAGGGCTCTTCAAAGAAAGGGAACGATAGCTCTGATTAGATTTAATTGTCACCCATTCCCAAGACGCTTCATAACGCCTAGAGTTAGTGATTCCCCACAAATATAATCTTGGTTCTGCTACTTACAACCTCGCTGATAGCTAAGACAGCTAGTATATCACACGACGGGCAGTCATTGGCACTGACTGGTTGTACCTTTCAAGGACATCGCTTCATTGCAGATCATTCATTCTTCGAATGATTCGCAGTTGAAACTTACTAAATTATAGGTAGCTGTAGCCCACTGCTACCTATAATAATTATATGTTGCTTGTATAAATGTTTGTTAATATTGAACGAATCGATATAATAGTTTCTTGCTGGGGATGGGGATAGGGTTATTAAATGGTGAGGTAAGATGGCAGCTTTTAGTCTGCAAGGATAGGGTCGGGGAAGAGGGGGAGGGAAAAAGAGAGGGGGAGGGAAAAAGAGAGGGAGAGGGAATAAGGTAAATTATCACAATAAGAAAAGTGGGCGAGCGAGCGAGTGTTCACTTCAACCCTCATAAGAATGCAACACTGAAAATACCTGATGCAAGATACTACTTTATTGATATATTAAGAACCAACCAGGTAGGTGTGTGTGTGTGTGTGTGTTAGTTACCATTTTGTCCTTAGCACATGTCGATTAGACACTAGGTCTGTTGTGTGTGTGTGTCAAATAGGTAAAACTGGTCAATTAGCAAGATTTTTTAAAATTAAGTCCTTTCTAAAATTCTCTTATACGTTTAAAGACTTTTTCATTTATGTTAATGTAAAAATTAATAATTTTGTACCAGATGAACCTTAGAAAGCTTGCCTAACCTTATTATAACAAGCGCAATTTAATTTAGCCTAATGCAACTAAATATATTTTTGGTAAGTTTACAATAATTTAATAATACACATAATATATTTTTTCGTTAGGTTCAGAATGATTTTTGCGAAATTATTGCGCACACAAATTTTCGCTTGCTTTATTCGGCAAGAAGAGTATTGCTATTTAAGCCAAAATCGCAAGTTTTACTTATTTGGCACGACATACATGCGCGCGCGCGCACACACGGACGCGCACACGCGCTCTCACTCACACACACAGGTATATACAGAGAAAGATCGCAGTCAGGTTAACCAGGCTGCCTAGCTTTTGAGGCATCTGTGGCCGAGTGAGCTAGAGAGTCATTTGGGGAACCTTGCCAGACTCTCCTGGTGACTGCGATCTTTCTCTGTATACATATATATACAAACATGTTCGCAGTTTCTCTCCCACACCGCTTCCCTCGATTTCTTCTGCACTGCCCTCCCTCCTTCCCTCTTACGTACTGGCCATAGCAACACTTGCGTGAATGACATAAAAGTATTTTAGTGTGGTAAGTTTAGCAGAGCGTCCTAGTTGCCCTGTGCGGGTGAGCTGCGCAGCTCATTACTGCAACCATAGACGCTGAATACAGGCCACTGTCACCACTTGAAACATCCCCCTCCCATCACTCCACCCGCTATGACTAATACACGCCGTGCCTCCACAAGCTTCATACCTTTCAAAAGTGAAAAGGGCTAATCAGAAAACGAATCGGTACCGACCATTAATACGATTAAACAAGTCAGAAGAGACTGACAAAGTGGGGCAGGAGAAGCCGAGGGGAAGGGAAGAGAAGAGGGGATGAAGAGGGGAGAAATGGAAACAGAAGGGTAAGGAGGTGGCCGAGGAGAATCCCTCTTCCCATGGTTAGCTATCAAACGAGGCCTGAGCTTGCTGAACCCATGTCGTGACTGAATATCTCTGCTTGCCGCCAACAGGATGAGTATGGGGTGCATAATACAGCTAACATCAACTAACCTTAAGAAAAATATCATAGGTAAGATAAACTCAAAAAAAAAAAAAACTCCCAGAACTATAAAAAATATTGGCGAAAACACTAAAAATGTCTTCCGTGGCCGACAGGAGAAAGTCGAGACAACCTTACACAAGGTCATAAAAGGATAGAAAAAATGATGACTTCTCAGCACCATAAACGCAGAGTTGTAGCCACAGTTTAAACTGCGAACATAAGTGCTGAAAGGACACAAGTTTTTTTCGGTGGTAAAACAAAATACATCGGCAGACAACCAGCCAGGAAGATAATATTATTTATTACTCTGTCACACGAGTGTTAAGCCCAAGCCTATTAAAAGGTTTTGCCAGGACCGATTGCCTTAAGCTGTATTTTAAACTTCCTCTTACATTCTGTAAACAATGTTTCTATATTTCTTAATAGTTCTTGTAATACTACTACTACGTTTTGCAAGGTCTGGTCAGAAACCAGACTGCAGGGTGATGATCCCAAAACCCAATGTATTAAGATATAATGGGAGAGTATACGAGTGGAGGTAGTAAATGCTACGACCACTTTAATCAACTACCATCTTGTTTAACACTACAAGCGGTATACCACGAGCAGAGCTCTGCTTCTGAAATTATAAGACATTGAAGACGGGACACTACGAGCACAGATTTTGCTCCTGAAGCTAGAAACAGGCAATTACAAAGAGGTAATCCCACACATCCATGCTCCACAAGTTACCGTAACGGCACCCTCATCTTCCCGTTACCGTCAACAACAAGGAACACCAACCACACCATCACCGTTGGCCACCTCCCAACACCTGAATCTGATGCACAACCATTCTGCAAAACTAACATTATCCAACACATTCAGTGAAACTCGACAACACGTCCATACATCTGCCACCTAACAGGAAGACAATATGGTATACTTGTTTAATGACACTATAATACCACATTTGACGGAGGACAGTGTCAGGTACTGTGCTACGAGGCATGGCAGTGATGTGGTGGGATCCAGGGCTGGGCAGAGCACTATACTACAAAGTAAGAAGACTGACATGACTGTCAGATGGAGGCGGAGATCAGCAGGTCTTGCGTAATGAGCCTAGCTGACCCATTCCCCTACAAGCACCGTGTAGCCTCTAGCTCTATCTACCATTGTTACCCCTGTGCCGCCTCCCACCTTCCCAGAAATACATTTGTATATCATGTACTTATTACGTACTTCTACCTACTTAAATACATCGTCTCCTCTCATACAATTCACGGCTACGATAATGTTTTCCTCTGCCAGGTGCGAAGTTCCTCTGGTGAATAGTGTTAAAATGCCAGCCTCGCGACCTTTAATCGTGCATCGACTTGGCACGAGAGAAATAGCCTAATAACAATCCAGCATTAAGCAACCGCAACTTGCTTCCAGGTGGTGGTTGTATGCAAACATTTTGACAACAACACAGGCAGTTATTGTTCAGGCGAACAATAACTGCCTCTTAGGCGTCATACAGCTCCTGGGGAAAGGGGAAATAGCCAGATTTAATTGAAGGAAGAATGCCTCTAATTCCTTATCTAGAGCCCTTCATCGGTATCAAGGCAGCCCTCCCTTGTAGGGTACATAAGTGTAAAAACCGTGTGTAAACAGCAGGGTGAGCCAGCCAGGTTCAGGTTGTTCCTTCAACAACTTTCACTGCCGGCCCTGTAGTGCTGCCACATCCCTACCTACCCTCCATTTATGGACCCTTAACGTCAGCCATCCCCTAGAGTTAATCCATTCACTTAATCCTCCACTAATTCATCCATCTACTTATCCATTCATGCACCCGACCAACCATCATCCCCTAGACATCCTTGTATTACTACTAATACACGGGAAGGAAGGAACATACATTTCAGTGTGTTCCCCATCTTCCTGCCCTCTAGGTGCTATGAGATCTATATCCTCCATCACCAGATGGTGCACCAACACCCAGGTGGTGCACCCTTCTCCACTCTCCCTCTCGACAGCTTCAGTGGAACAATTACTAAGGCATCCGAAATAATTTGGGCATCATTTACCACTTTCTCATCTGAGAAGTGTGACGCAAGGGCAAGGGGGGTCTCAGCAGGTTGTCGACCTGTCTAGTACACCACTCAAATGGAAAGGGTTTAGCAATAACCCCCTCCATTGGTACACATGACATTGAAAGTACCACTGTTGCATATTAATTCTTCCCGTGTGCCAAGAGTCAGTCACAAACTGAAATAATCCACGTCAGGAACCACTAAAATATTTGCATTTGCTCTCAGTGGTGACAACAGTCTGGTAGCATCCCCACCGTTACCAGTCATGCCTATCCCAGTACAGCACCTGCGTGCTGCACGCGTCTTATTTCTCTTCTCGTCGTACTTCATATTACTGTCAAGATACTAACCCAGGATGTCCCGGCCTCACCGGTACCAATGACTCCTATACTGATGTGCCCTAGTCATGGTCTTCCTGTTCACCGGCACCAGTTACCATCGGTATACATGGCAACACAGGCGCTCTCGGCGGTAATGGCATGAACGCAACACAACGTTAGTGAATTACGACCAGACGAAAATAAAGGATAGCTTTTTTTTTTTTTTAGAAATTTAAAGCCTAGCATGCAAGACGGGCAGAATCAAACTAAACACTGTTGTGCTTCTTACACTTAAAGCAAACAACCTGCAGCATGACGCACACTTCCCAAACACCTTAATTTACAAACGTTTGAGCTAAGTTTGTATTCAACACTGTGAAACATTCTTTTCGAAGCGTCAAACACCAGAGCTTTCACCAAAATCATTCAAGTGTTGAACCATTACATTAATTGTAAACAAGTTGACGAATTAAGACAAGTGCAACGCCTGGGTATCTTTACTGATGCAACGTTTCGCCAATTAGTATTTTTTTTCCATTCCAATGTAGAATTATGTAATGGGACAGCTGAAGAAGTGGAAGCTCAGTCTTGATAAACCTAAAGCATCTGAAAGCCAACGGAATGATAAAGTCAAAATTCTCTCTCACTTAAATAGGTTACAATCGTTCAATAAGATTTTTCTAAAGACCTGAAATGGCTTTGAGGGCCAAGATCTAGATCTGGTTAAACAGACTATTAGTGAAACATCAATACAGGTTCAGAGGCGCCATCAAAGCAAGTCTGGTGACTGTCATCAGTGCAGTATGTCGGCGAGTAGCAGACTGCCTCAAGTGGGCCAAGCCAATGAGTCAAGTCAGCATAGGTAACACCCAGGGGACACCCAACCTCCCTCAGAACAGTGACTAGCACCGATAAATCAGCGGTCACTTTTGTCGTCGCCCGCCGTCATAGGACCAACGACTATCCAATATTCACATGTCATTAGACACATCGTCTTATCTGTCGTGCCCTCGCTATCATGGTGGCCCCACTGAACGGCTCGAGTTATGACGAAGACCTGCAGACAACTTCAATCTTATGCCAGGCTGTGGTGTTCTCATTCGCACGTACGCACTATTCTTGCATAATTGACGCATTCTTACGTACACGTACAGGAAAAGGAAAGGAATAATTACTACTACCGCCTCGTTTCATTCCCTTGTCTCCCCCTACTTACTATCACTACCAGCATTACCTCTACCACTACTCCGCTTCCTTCTTTCTTCCTCTCTTTGTCCCGTCCCAGTACCCCTCTCCTCTATATAGTACTGGCTCCCTCACAGTCGTTATTAAATTTAGTTAAGTATCCCTCCCCTCCCACTTACCAGTTTAAATTTAAATTATCAAGAAGTTTACCTGGGAAAAATCAGCCATAACGCGTGTAAAACGAGAAAGATAGAATCAAATAATCATTTACCAATTCACTGTAGTTGCCTGTGTCTGAACACATGAGGAAAGAAAACTAGTTTATAAGCAATCATTTTCATCATGAACCGAGTTGCTATCTCACGCTGACATTACACCCAGTTTTCCAGACGTATAATTGAAGCGAGTGGTGTTATTGTAAGCGCAGCGCTCAACACACAACACATTTATCGTCAATCGAGAGAAAGTTGGTATTGGCAACACTTTCATGAAGCAATGGTCTAATGTGGCTGCCAAATTTTAGTAAACTCCCAAGATTCCTTAATTGGGATGATTCTCGGTAATTTGATAAGTGCAGCTGAGCTCCTTATTTGTGAGTTGTGCTCACTCTCAACACAGTGTATAAAAACAAGACAGTTTTACAAGTAGATATGATCGGGCCTTGAAGACCAATGAGCAGAGCCAGTGGATAATTTAAAGGTGGGACCAAAAGTTAGGCTACTCTTCAACCACAGCTAGCAGAGCACAGCACCAGCTAGTTGAATTGTGGCAGGACGCAGACGAGTGTTGGTGGCCATCGGGACTGGGATTGTAGCGGGCGAAGGGTGGACGGGAGAGAAGGCAGGTGGTAACGGTACCTTGGCCTCTACATAGTTTCAAACACACATCTTTAAGATTAAGACATGTGCAACAGCTGGGTATCTTTATTGATGAAACGTTTCGCCTACACTGTAGGCTTCTTCTGGAACGATATATCGTTCCAGACCATGGAACTGAATTCTTCTCCAGGTTGAAGGACTGACCACCTCAAATACTTTTCCTCCAAGCTTAATGGACTGACTAAATCATTATTTCACTTCTACTGCTCCCTTTGTATTTGACTTTAGAAGCCTACAGTTTAGTAGAAACGTTTCATCAATAAAGATTCCCAACTGCTGCACATGTGTAATAATCTTCAACTTATCGGTATTTTATTTAATTTTCAACAACATATCTTGCCAGGATTTATCACCACTGTGCCACTACACACCTGGTGGGGCACCTCGATAGACATTCATTACAATTGGCTAAATCTGCAGTAACTTCTCCCTCCAAGGGAAAACTGAAGGGTTATTGATCAAGGGTCCTTCAAAAAAAAGGGTCTTGACGCCGGTGAAGGGCTCTTGGTGCAAAGAATTGGAGCTACCCTCCCATTCCTTGGATCGAACAAGTCTACCATTCCCCACGGTGCTGAAGGATCCAAGAGTTACCCTTCCTCACTTCAAGTCTGATTACTTTCCATTCCCAATGATCTGTATAACTTACTGTTTTAGCGTTTTCCCACTAATATGATGCAACAGATCTTTCAAAAACCCAGGCCAGTGTTCTGATGATAGCTGGTCAATTCTGCCGTCCTTAAACTTAACTTAATCACGTCAATTCAAACCATATTAAGTTTACAAAGGCGAGCGCTATATTCAAAGGGGTCTACAACGCCTGGAGGAATGTGAGGCAATAAAGTTTGATCCAAGTTGCTCTAATTCACCGCAACAAGAGCCGTCCATCTGCGTCTTGGCACCTTCCTTGTAGGGCTGATCTTCACAAGACATGGTCTTGGTCTGAGCCCCACCCCTCCCCCGATGAGGACTACTGATGGTGCTAAACAACAGCAGCAGCAGCAGCAGGTGCTAACACAGCGGAAGCGTCACACAACACCGGAGCTGTTGCTCTCCGCCTCTTTCTAGCCACAAGTGGCTACGCGTAAACACATTCCCTCACCTACCTTTACCCCGTTATCTTACTCTCGAATCATCTACTGCCAGCTATGACCGATGCTGCCCGGCAATCACAGCTCCTGCCTCAGACAGCTCTACAACACCATCCGTTTCAGAATGAGACCACAAAAAAGGAAAGGGAGGTGCTGAAAGCATATTACAAAGTTTTCATTCATAGTAAAATTACTGGAGTAGGATCGAGGAAGTAGCAAATGCTACAATCACCGGGTTATTTCACTTATTGTGAAACGCTGAGGACGGGACATCATGAACACAGCTCTTGATTATTTAACTACAAATAGGTAATTACATGCATTCAATAGCAGATATGAAGAGCCCAAAAAGTGTAAGCGTAAGACAAAAATTAAGAGGTGTACAAAACCAACAATACTTTTGCAGACAGCTAGAATGCACGCAAGCGCACACCCCACACGGAAGTCGAGAATCGACCCCTGCAACCAAGTTTTTTGCGAGTAAACATCCTGAGACCACTCACTGAAATAAAGCCCCAATAATCCTGGCAGACTCCTCAAATGACATACGCCCATCGTCCCCATCACGTAGAGCCAATGAAAAATATATATATATACAACAGAAAGGCCGACTGCAACGCAAACAAGAGCGGCAATGTGAAGGCGAGAGTATCTGATACAACACAGGTTATAACAGACAGTGAGGACAAAAGCAACAGAAATAGCATGTGATATTTCCTGAGGGATATCACATACGGAGAGAAGCATGCAGGAGGGAGAAGGGTGGCACCAAGTACAGTTGTGTGGAGATCTGAAGAGCTAACAAATCTCTACAGCAGAAATTTCAGACTATGAAACAGAGATAAAGGAGACAGAACTACTGAAATAATAGCGTCAGTTCATGCCACTTTCAAACAAAAGGCAAAGACACGAGTACAAAGAACATGGCAACTATGTAAATCCTATAGGAAGTAACAAAGATCGAATATAACAGACTTTAATACTGATAATCATAAGGAAACTGGCTGGAATAACTTTTAATTACACAAAGGACCAAAATGTGGAGAAAAGAATGTAGGCAGTAATATGAAAATTCATAAGCAACATGTCAAGATCACTACAAGGACACCAAGAAAGGATAAACCAGCAATACTGGATCTGGCGTCAGAGAAGCGGACAGGAAATCAAACATGGTGACCACTAGGAGCCAGTGACACCATGGTCCTGTATTTTGATTACCTTGCTTAAGCATGGAAGGAGACTCATTAAAAACCAGACTAGTAAAGGCAATTGCATGGCTACGAATGTTCCTTAATGGAGTACGGTGGGAAAGAGAAACTGAAAGCGAGACTAGACTGGTTGCATACTTTACATTTATTAATGGAACACCTGTAAAGATTTATTCAACCTAAGTGGGTTAATGAAGTAGAATGACACAGTAGAAGCAGTTTGCACGATTCCAAATAGGGTTTATAACAGAGATATTACATGCCTGTTTCATACCAGTCGCTCGAAATTTAAGAGGTGCTACTTCCATTTTTAGGAAATTCAAATTTTACCACTGAAATAAAGACTTTTTGACTAAAAGCATTAAGAGTCAAAGTGCCTAATCTTATAGATTTTAAAGAACTTTTCACCAAAAATTCAAATAGGTTAAATAAGGAAAGATGAATGCGCATCTCTTCATCTTGTATGGAAACTAGGCTCTCCATTATTTTTTTGTGGGGATACGACCCAGCAAGTGGATGGGTCCACTTTCACAGTGGCAGCAGGCCAAGAACTGCCTTCCTGCCTCATCAACAAGGATACTGTTGCATTAGTCTGCCCCACCTTCATAAATTATCTAGCCTGAAGCTGATACTGTTCAATATCAACTGTGTACCAATACAAATAATTCGTATTCCGAAGAAAAAAAGCCTAGGCTTCATTACCGAGTGCTTAGCTCTCTACCCGGAGTCATTTATTAGTGCTTGAGCACACAAGTTTCCTAAATGTATTGCTGTCACCTCTTGACAATTATCCTGTAGTTGAAACTAAGAGCAGAAAATTTAAGGCACAACAGCAGGCATCCAGGTTTAGATAAGTGCTTGCAACTTACTGGAGGTGGTAGTGGTAGATGTGGTGTTGGTGGTAGATGTGTTGGTGTCGCAGCCCAGCTTGACCTCTGCGTCCTCAGGGACAACTTCCAGTTCCTGGGCTCCCATGATGTCTTTAATGTCACCCCCGCACTAACTTCAACCTTCACTACTAGCTCAAGATCCCCAGATTCTTTCTTTGCACACCACTAGTTTCAATGACTCAAACTCCCAACAAGTATATACATCAAAATCAGTCTTGAGCATTTCTCAGTCCACTGAAGCTTGTCACAGCAGAAGAGTGCCACAGGCGGTGCCTAACATCAGCTTGTGAAACAGGTGTGATGAACGAGTACCCACTAGTGTCGTGGGCTGCGGTGGTTGGGTGTCTTGTGCAGTGGGCGGCAGTGGTAGGAGGGTGGTGTCGGCTGGATGAGTTAGGGGAACATACTGAGGCAGTCGAGGTGCGCAGTGCCCCTCACTAGCCAGGCACCTGCCACGCCTCCCTTCACCCCTCACGCCCCCTTCAGCACCACACACCCTTAAAAGCCGTCTATACCACTAAACTCGGTACTTTCTCAACTTAATAACGTCTACTCTCTTCTTCACCATCTCTGACTAGAACAGCTGACAGCTTAATTTACACTCAACGTACCCACAGCCTTCACAAAAATCCTCCTGTCCGCCCCATACGTAAATTATCCGGTCCACCCCTACACAAATCTTCCAACCCATCCCTACAAATCCTCCAGTCACCCTACACAAATCCTCCAAGCACCCTACACATCCAACCCATCTATACTAATCCAGCTATATAGAAAACACTTTCCTGTAACAGCCACAATCAACACTGGTTATTTGTGGCTCCAAGGGAAAGTTTAATCGCTCAACTAGTCTTATTATCCCAGTTCATCACTACCTTAAAAGCATGCTTTCAAGATGGAAAAAAGTTTAAAGTTTACAACCAGGATGGTCCCGAGAGTAAAGATGCACTACGAGAAAACCTAAAGGAGGTTAATCTAACGACCTTGGGAAAAGAGAACTAAGGGAGACATGATTACGATGTAAAAGATGCTCTGAAGTATCGTGTGTGCCGAGGGAAGGGTTGAACTGCAATGAATAAGGACAAGAGAAACATGGAAATTAGAAACGCAGATGAACGACAAGAATTTTTATAAATACTTTGTCATATAGCTCGTTTAACTGTCATATTTTAACTGCTCAAGGTTTCGTAAACAACCACCCATTTGACCTTTTTTTATAACGCTGCCATGTTGTCTGTGGGTAAGACGAGTGTATGTGCTTGTTTGTGGTTAGAAGCAATACCAAGTTCAATACCATAACATTAATTCCACTGCACTTGGCCAAGTACAGGGAACAGCAAGTCATTGGCAGCTCATTATTATTAATGGGGAAAGCGCCAAACCTATAAGGGAGTAAATTAGTTGTGATTCAAGGAATGCAATTCAAACTACGTTCCTCGGATCAAGAACCCTTCACCAGCATCAAGACGCTGTTGACTTAAAACATTATGACAAACATTATGTTACGACAACTACGCTACAACTTACCCAACTAAAACTCTGCAGGTTTTGTGACGGATTATAACTTGCAGAGAGGTGTTGAACCTCATGCGTGACGTAGTAAGCTCTCTGTGGTTAGTCAGGTATACAAAAATTGTATGATGCATGACATTAATGTGATCTTTACCACCCAGCGCGCACGCCCCTCAATCCAATCAAACGCACCCGTTAATACATCCATTCAACTACGCATCCATACAACCACCACCCACCCACGTTCCCACTGTCCGGGACGGGCCAAAGCGTCGTCTGTTTCATATCTCATTAGCGGTTTGCTGCTGAACTGTTCTAGCCGTAGTTTTGTGGGTTAGTTATAAGTGGTTCCTGCCGCAGTATTGTGATTTATTCTTCATACTCATGTACGTGTATGCATGCATATGTGTGTGTAATGTATGTTGTGTATAGTTTGCATATATAGTGTGTGAATTCTTGCCTATATAGGCTAAATTACAATGTCTTAAGATAACTAATATTAAATGTTCAACATAATTAACTAATATTTCATAATGAAAATAAAGCAAGCCAAGGCAGATATTTAATCGTGGCCAAGGCAGATATTGCTAAGAACAAGCGGTTAACTGTTGAGTTGTTTCGCCGTCAGCCACTGGCTGGTCAGCAGCAAGAGGCAGGTCGAGGTAGGAGGTAGTGATGTGAACCCAGGGATAGATAAATAAATATATAGAGACAACAGACAGAGCGCTTGCCCAACATTCGTGTAGTCGATAGTTTTTAAACCCATAAGCCAACCCAGCAAGCCACAGCGTCAAACATGCTGGCTCATACCGCCCACTAACACTGCGCTAAACGCGTAGGGGTCATACAGCGCCTGGGGAATTGTAGGTAATCAGGTTTGGTCTAAAAGGAAGGGTAGTCTTAATGCTGATCAAGAGTTTATACCATAAGGGGCAGGATCGAACCGATGCGTTCATTTCCCAGGCGATCCTCGGTTTAGTGCGCGAGGATGAAGTTGGGATGTCAGACCCATAGCCAAGGCAGCACCTGTCACGAGCGCAGCCTGACCTCACGCAGCGCACGCCTGCCCACAGCAAGCTGCCTACGCGTAGCGCACAGCCCTGACCTCACGCAGGACGCCTGACCTCACGCAGAGTCAATGCCTGACTCCAGAGCACGCCTGACCTCACGCAGAGCACGCCTGATTCCTCACCAGGCGCTGCCTGACCCTTACGCAGAGACGGCTGACCAGCAGAGCACGCCTGACCTCGCAGAGCACGCCTGACCTCACGCAGCGCACGCCTGACCTCACGCAGCGCACGCCTGACCTCACGCAGAGCACGCCTGACCTCACGCAGCGCACGCCTGACCTCACGCAGAGCACGCCTGACCTCACGCAGAGTAGCTACTGAAGAAGTTAGGTAAGGTTTGTCAGGAAAAGTGTTTCCTGACGCGGGTCTTCGTCATATGATGACCCCGCAGCTGGAGCTTTTGGTTATCTGACCGAGGCCTTCCACTGGCTTACCCTCCACCCCCTTTTAAAAAATTATGGTTATCTTTATAACCATTAAGTTGCACACTTCTAGTAAGAAGTAGCCAGCAAAGTGCCATCGTCTACCACACCTTCACGTCTCGCACACAACCTATACCCCCCCCCCTACATCCCTCTCACTTTATAGATCGGTATATTTAAAAAAAAAATCAACGACTTGTGACAAACATCAGCGTCAGTTAATTTTTCCCTGACGAGCATAATATATTAGACGCGTGGTGTGAGTTGGACCTGCCTAGCCTGGGCCACCATGAATAACAGTGTTACTTCATTCTTATGTTCTTAATAACCCCTCCGTCCCTTACCTTTCATATACCTCTAATGAGTTCCGTGTTTTTCCAACTCATCTAGCGTTTGCTTGGTCAACCAGGTTGTTGCTGCTGGTTGCCCGCTGCCCCACACATCCATCACAGCCCCACACATCCATCACAGCCTGGTTGATCTGGCACCTGGTGAAGATGCTACTTGAGGTGCTACTTCCACTCAACTTCCTCGACTCTACGACACTTGCAATAATGCCGGCACTCCCAGAAGATAGACTTCTTGCCATTTTCTCACTATTTGCCTCGGTACGAGAACCACCGCTATGTTTGGGAAAATTTGCAACCGTCTGTTCAGATAAGCTCACAAAAATGTGTCGTAGATGGCGCATGATTTTCAACTTTCGTCCATAACCGCGCATTATTTGTGCAATTTGGGGGGGCGCACAACCACACGCAAAATCAGCCTTAATCATTCCCACTACGAGATAGAATTTGTGTTTAAACTGTCCAGCAGGCTATCAGTCCAGTCATGCATGAGCGGCTGCGCAGGAACCCGGTCTCAAGCCACGGGCAACAAACACGTGATAATGAATGATGGTATGTGGCTGGCCTCTCAACGCCTGCATGAAGCACATTAAGCCTCCACAATCAACCACACACAGTTTAAACTACTACCCACAGTTTCCTTCACTACGTTCTCCGCTACCTACTATACACCCATGCCTATCTTGACACCGCACCAACATTTATTTACCAGTCATCACATGAGTAACCACAGTTACGGAGGCTGACTTGAAAACTGAGTAAATTATTCAATGTTTTACTGTCAAACTTTTTATCATATATAAAATATACTGCAAGTCCAACTCTAACACAATAATATTTTTTAGTTTGGAGTAGATACTTTTCCTGCCATTTTAGTTCGGAAGTTGTATATCCAAATTTTAAATCTGCACGTCGTCGTCTTGATTCGCCGGTACTCTCCCGGACCTGGTCTTTTCCAGATGGTGACCCGGCCTTGGCTCCCTGTCTTGGGAGTGTCGAGACCTATGTCTCCCATGGGAGGAGGTACAAGTACCTCCTCATCTTCTGGAACCAACTGTCCCCAAGCCTAGCCCCATTCCACGCCCTCACGGGGCTCGTAGGATGAAGCTAGGCCTCTGTCTGCCATCTTCCCCGCCCCAGGAGGGCTCGTGGGAATGAGTCTTGTAAGCTGCAGGTGGTAGCAAGCTGCACGTCTTCCTGAGCAAAATACTTTATAAATATAAAAAAAAAAAAAACATTCCAACTACTCTCGTCCTCTTGATTTGGGAAGCCAATATTGTAAAAAGTTTTTAATATTTCGTAATAGATAATCGCATCTTAGGACATTACTATAGAGTGATCCGATTTTTTAAATGGAATTTGAAACCTAGGCTAGCGAATGCTTAACAGGTTATCTGACTCAGACCTGTATAAGAAGTGTGTTCCCACGACCAAACCACCACTACCACCATCTCAGGTGTCCCCTCACATCAATTGAAGATATGTCATGGTACCATTCAGATTCAAGACAAAAGGGTATGAACACCGACTTCCAGGCAGAGGTACTGATTACCTCATTATCTTCATGTATTATCTCCGCATCGAGATGAAAACGCCACCAGTTGGCAAGAAATCTTCGAATACATACCCAGGTGTCATGTAATTCCCCATGTGAAGGGCAAACTGATGGGTATGAGCTTCTAGTAGCCTACTGACCAGCTCTCGCTTCACACGGCAAGGGTCCGGGTTCGATTCCTGGCGAAGGGGTGGAAACATCGCATGCGTTTCTTTACACCGGTTGTCTATGTTCATCCATCAGTAAAATGGGTACCTGGGTGTTAGTTGACTGGTGTGGGTCGCATCCTGGGAAAAAATTGACCTAATTTGCCCGAAATGCTCAGCATAACAAGGGGCTTTCTATATAGTATGTCATTGATGTCAGCTAGGCCTTGTACATGTACTTGGCGAGAAGACATAGCATGTGATACCACTTAACAAGGGTTTTATGAACATTCATAAAAACACCAGAACGCCTTAATTACTTAGCCATTCTAAAATCTTCCTTACTAAAATCATCGCCAGGTTCCTACTATCGCTACCAATGTCCCACCACATTAGAAATCATTATATAAGCTAAACATTTCCAGTATATTCATTCCCAAATTCGTATTCACAATTCGTGAATACGAAGAAAATATTTCAGAAATTACCAGGTTTGATCCTAGGAAAGTATCAAGATCAAGACCTCTTCACCAATGACCAGGGTTTCCCTTGAAAAGCCGGTTAGGAGGGTGTGAAATACTTTATAACAAAGTACACGTAAAACCGAGCACCAGTTACTGGGTGTGAGGCCAGTTAGTTAACTGATGCGCCAGCACACTGGAGAGATGTGAAAAGGCTAATTTGATTCAGTGATCACGACCACGTAAAAGGCCAGATAACGGGGAACCACAAAAACTAAACAGGGAGGACTGTTGCTGCCAGTAATCACGACCAGAATTGTTACTTTACACACGAAATGAGAAAATTTAAATAGCATTTCCTCAGCAGACCCCCACACAAGAAATACCTACCAAATAGTTTCTAACGGAGTTTCTACCTTCGTTCCCTTCCTTCGTTGGTGGTGGTGATTCTATATTTACGAAGCACTAGAACCTTTTGGCTATTCATCGTTTTAAACATTCCGTTTCTTACATTATATAAAAAAATACACTATCAATGCGAACTTAATACTGTTACCATCAATTCGATTTCGTATTATATAAGTGATAATCACAAATTATTTCTCATTTCGCAACCCATATTCACAACACATTCCATGTCAACGGCCAGAATCTTCAGTAAATTTAGACCAAAGGGAAAAATATACCCCCACCCACACCATTTAAAAGTTGAAAAATATGTTGGGTTCTCAAGTCAAACAAGTATCCTGGGGCGAAAGTGAACCCCATGGAGGGGTAAAGCTAGGGCAGCACAGGTTGTAAAGGTATGCATGGTGGTATGCCTGGGAGTGGCGGCACAAAGTAGATGGAAGGGGGAGAGTCACCTTCACCTCGGATCGACCTTCCATCACACTGCACCAGGAACGTGCATATTATTTCCAACTTTCAATCTTACATTCCTTCATTCTAAAAAAAATGTCTTCTAATTGCTTTATCTACTGTTCGTGTGACAGGTCTGTCATCGTAGCAAGTCTGTCTGCACGTCCCTCAATGTTATCGTAGAGGTCTGTCTGCATGTACATCAATAATTATTTTATTGAAATGGTAATCATGCTACGTGGTGAAAGTAGCACACTAGAATCGAACCAGAACAATTTATACAATTACAGAGGACGCCGGCTCCTTCCCCAGTATTCTTCACATATATTCATTGCTTGAGGCCATTATTTATTTTTTTACAGATACAAGGCTAAATAAAACAAGGGAAAGCTATTCAAGAGAGACTAAAGATAAATCATACCCAAACGCAGAGTTGGAATGTACAGTTATGGAGTTTTGAGAGCAAGTTACAAAAACTCTTGCACTCGCACTCTTACGAGCAGGTAAATATGTGACCCGCTAGTGTGTACGTACTCACCTATCAATAAATAGTCTACAAAACCGATAAGTTGATTAATGAGACACTTATGCAACAAGTGTTATTTATCAAAGTACTCACCTATATGTGGATGCAGGAGTAGTCACAGCTATGTATGGATCCCGCCCCCTACCATTTCACTCTCCACACTGTTCCACTTTCTGACAACTCTAAGGCTAAGAAATATTTCCAAACATCCTATGACTCATCTGAGTTTTCAACTTCTAGTTGTGCCCTCTTGTTCCTATTTCTCATATCTGA
This sequence comes from Cherax destructor, assembly GCA_009830355.1. Classification (NCBI taxonomy): domain Eukaryota; kingdom Metazoa; phylum Arthropoda; class Malacostraca; order Decapoda; family Parastacidae; genus Cherax; species Cherax destructor. The sequence goes on from WNWK01000002.1 coordinate 879,485, forward strand.
AACAATGTCCCTGTTCACCTTGTCAATTCCTCAGTATTTTGTACGTTATCATATACCCCTTGGTCCTCCTGTCCTCCAGTGTCTTCAGGTTGAGTTCCCTTAACCTCTCCTCATAAGACATACTCCTTATCTCTGGAACTAGTCTTGTTGCAAACCTCTGCACTTTCTCTAGTTTCTTGATATATTTAACTAAATGTGGTTTAAATACTGGTGCTGTATACTCCAATACGGGCCTGACGTATACGGTGCAGTGTCGTGAATGACTCAAATGTCGAAACGCTATTGTTAGATTTGCCACACGCGCATTTACTGCAGCAGTTACTTGGTTGATGTGCGCCTCAGGGGACATGCTCGGTATAATACTCACCCCAAGGTCCTTCTCGAGTGAGGTTATCAGCCTTTGACCCCCGAGCCTGTACGCCATCTGCGGTCGTTTGTTCTTCCCCCAAGCTTCATAACTTTGCACTTGGTGGGGTTAAACTAAAGAAGCCATTTTCCGGACCAGCCTTGCAGCTTGTCCAGGTCCCTTTGTAGCCTTTCATGGGCCTCGTCCGCTTGTATTCTCGTTAGTTTTACGTCTGAACAGGGATATCTCCGACTATAACTTCTATCATGTCATTCACGTATACACCCCTAGCGTCACGTCTGCACGTGTCGCGACCGGGTCACTGCTGGTGCGCACGGCCTGCCGTGTCGCGACCGAGTCTCTGGTGTCGCGACCGGTCACTGCTAGCGTGTCGCGACCGAGGTCACTGTTTCGACCGGTCACGCTGGTCCACGGTACTGCACCTATTTGGCACTCCATCTTAATTAAACACTTCATTATATTCACGGGGAAGTGCTAATCCCGCAAAAGCCATACAGAGTCTGGAAAATGGGAGGGCAATTAGTGAAGCTCCAAGGAGGCTACAGCTCTAATTCCTCGCATCAAACCACGGTACGGGTGGGGTTTGAACCCACGGTGAACGAGGGTGAAACTCCAGGCCAGTGCGTTAACCACTGGGTCACCTGGCTACAATAAGATTCATCCAACTATACACCCATGACTCGCTCGCCAGTGGGTTCAAACACCACCCGTTCCGTGGTCTCTTTGCAATCGTGTTATTACAATTCGTGAGTCCTGGTCTCAAAACCCACTCACCGACATCAAGGGAATCCCTCTCCCCATTCCCCCTCGAAGGATCAGTTTGTATGGAGATCTGGGTCGTATAAAGTGTATCAAGAAGAGCCACACACACTACATTATCTTTCACACTTCAGAGGTCAAAATAAAACCTGCAAGTTATGGCACCTCTTGAATGTTAACACTACTTAAAATCTTTATATTTTATGTACATTTAGCATAACCTAGACTCGTATATAAAAAAGCAAACAATGAAACGTAAATATGTTCTAGTGTTTGCTCACGTGTGTTTATTAAACTAATTTGTCGGTATCAATTACCAAGGTTTATACCATCACCTAGATCAAATAACTGTTTTATGATTAAAGGCTTTATGCATGATGAGCCAAGCAAGCCTCATACAGTAGCCACTTACAGTTAGTGAAGTAGCCGTCTCTCATGAAGCCCATCCTGTAGCTGCAGGAGTGTAGTAGTTTACCAAGTGATGATGGTGTCTGTTTAGGTGGAGGCTGCTGGAGTGAACGATGGGAGTTGACAGCGGTGGAAGGACAAATGTGGAGGTGGCTAGTCCCTCCGTGGCGAGGCTCCCTCACACACTGATACTCTCACCCACACTACGCTGCCGCACACTCCACTCCCTTCACACTACACGTTGATCGGCGTGTTTTCCCACGAGTACACAGATGACTGCTCAAGTTCATAACGTTTATTAAACACCTATTTACGTATGACGGTAAGAAAGCTTTCCCAAGCGCTTCCACTTTCTTTCATTATGACGGGCCAAGTACTGTGGACTGAAGGCCACAAATACGGAAGACATGAATGAAGGAGAAGAGTTTAAAAAGGCCCGGAGAGCACACATGGAGAGGGATGGAAGGGTCGGCTGGTAGCACACACAGCTCAAATACTGAGGTCCGTGGTTCGATCCCCGGCACGGGTGGAAATATTGGGCATGTGTTCCTGTATCTGCTGTCCCTGTTCACCTAGCAGTAAGTAGGTATCTGGGTGTTAGTCGACTGTTGTGGGTCGCATCCTGAGAGGTGGCAGTATACTTTACATAGTGCTGGGCTTTGAAATGAAATGAGATAACAGCTCTAAGCCTATAAAACTGGTGTAAAAATATATGAAGGAAGAGTGTGTGGAGAGGTAGTGTGGACAAGTACAAGTGCGTTAACATAAAGCGCCAAGGACACTCAAGGTTATACCACAGGAGGGGGTGAGGAAGAGGAAGAGGGGGAAGAGAGATGAGGGAGGGGAGAGGGGAGATAGAGTAGCGAGGGTGGCAGGACACTCCCTGATTCCAGTCTAGGAGAGCACTGCTTCACCTGCCCCACCATCCTAGAAAGGCAGCAGCGTACAGTGCCCCATCACCTTAGTAAGGCAAGCAACCACCCAAGAATGACATCATTCAACATCTTGCCCCATTCCATCCTAGCACAGCAACCCACTCCATCATCCGCAAGAGTTAGCATGAGAAGGGAAGGAGGGAGCCAAGGTGGAGAGGGGAGATAAAAAGATTAATGGGAAATGAAAGCTAAGGGGAAGCTCACGGGGCTTGAAACAGTAGACAATGAATAAAGTAAATGAAATGTAAAAATTGATAAGGTGCAGGGAGAAGGACAGACTAGAGCTGCACTTGCACTCGTGCAACCTTCTCTTATGAGGTATGGAGGATCGCACAAGAGATACCTAGGAATGAACAAGAGGAACATGGTAATAGATAAAAACATGGAAAGGGAGGGAGTAAAGAACAATGATCACTATAAAACAACAACCACAAATGGAAATTAAATAAACACAAGTTAAAAAAAAAGTTTTTAAAGGCTAATAGAATTAAAGTGTGACGCAAAAAAAAAGGAAGAAAGGTCGCGACGATAAAAACTGGAGACAGCATCAAGTGAAGTAAAGTGGGTGAGAAATGAGAAAAAGAACAAGAGAAAGAAGGTAAATAAAGTGTGTGTGCAAGCATACTGAAGGAGGGCAGGGGAGTGGTAAGGAGTAGAGAGTGAGGCGTGTGAGTGAAGCGAATACGAGATGCATAGGTAAAGTGAGGAAGGTGCGAAGTGAGGGAAGTGGGAGTGAAAGGAAAGCGAAGGAAGTACAAGAGCAAGGAGGCTGAGGGAGGTATGGTAAGTACGAGGAAAGGTAGGGAGTGAGGGGATGTGAATGAGGGAGGTGCGTCACACTGCTGGGCTCACTATCACAGGGGTCATTGAAATCTCTCAGCCAGCAGCATCAGCACCCGTTCTCCTCACTACCGCTACTTCCCTCAACCATTATCCCCCTCCTTCCCTCCTTATATATATTTATGTATAATATATATTATATGCTCAGTGCTTTCTTAGAGTCTTTGATTAACGAACCTGTTATCTTTTTTGTGTTGATCTCAGACTCACGCATGGTCCATTATCCTGCTATATGCACTCAGCTATCAGCTCACTAAAGCTATATTTAGATTTCATTCCCCACGTTATGTATAATGAGCACTTTAACCATGTCACAAAAAAAACGGGTTTCTTTTGAGAAACTAATTCTGATTAATTACTCTAGCTGAAATTATACTCTTAGTTCGACTACCACCAACAGTGGTGGTAAACAATGGCGCTTGTCAGTATACACAATTCCTTTACATCTTCATCTACAGTACATTTTTTTTTAATATTTACGTGAATGTTTAATAAAGAATGCACGATCATTAACAATTGTGCAATCGATATTTTTTATATGTAGAAAATTTATTATTGTTTTTATCATTCGACAACCTCGACGATGCACTGGCTACTGCCCTTGACCCGGTAAGAGTGCAGTCGGCTACTCCACGTAAGTACTGTCATGTTTCCTTCATATTTTAGGCACCACTGAACGGGATATCTGACAAATCTCCTGTCGTAGAAACTAAGAACACTCGACTCTGTCGCCGACACGCGGCAACAAACCCCGGAAAACCTTGGACTTATTTCTTACTGTGGACGTCACACAACCAGACAGTTTCCTCCTTTGCCTGGCTGACGAGTCTTCAAATACCTATAGTACAAATCCGGACACCATTATACTAGATTACTGAAGTCAAACCTAAGCATTGATGTGTCAACACGGCACCGGTTGCTAACTTTTGTGTTCAAGGGTTTGTATTTGTCCAACAAGTGAGGCAATACACAACAGTGGTTCCCCCTGATCCTGCAACAGTGTGGTGGTCACCCGAAACCTGCTTCAACCACCACCTTTGTTGTTGTGGTCCATCACACTCAACTCTCCTCCTATACCACCACCGTCACTAGTGGTGACAGTGTTCCCCACACACCACAGGGACGTGCTATCCTGTGCGGTAAGCAGCCGGAGTGACACTGTCGCACACGTTCCTGCGCTCATACCGCCACCTCCATAACTACCACCACCCACACTTACTCCCAAACCCCACCAATTTCCCCCACTCAACCACTACCACCTTAGCTTCCTTGTACACTCATACCTCTACTCTCATCGTAGAGTAAGCAGCACCAGCATGAAACCCACGTATAATCAAACAAAAAAAAAGTAAAAGGTTTGCAACAACAACAGCTAGAGTTGAAAGGGCTAACATGAGAGGAAAGACTACGACAACTGAGCTTAACTACCTTCCAAAATAAGAAAGACATGATTAAGACTGTCATGGGCAGTCGTTTATCTCCTTACTACAGTACCAACTCTCAAGCTCAGTGGCTGTACAACTTACATCCCACAATAGAGAGTAAACCTTTGACAATACTTCAGTCGTAACGGACCATTATAGTCACGACTATCGTGACTATAATTGTCCAGTGTTTTATATTGTCACTGTCGACGGTTTACGGCGGTCACATCTTGCAATGTCACTGTCGGAGCTTCTTTGGCGCCTCAGGGAGTATCACAACCACCTACAATTCACCAAAACCCCGCACTTAGGAGAGGAACCTCCTGATGACGTTTCGATCCCTCCTGAATCATTGTCAAGTCACAATTGTGAATTGCCAGTCCAGGCAGGGAACACAACGTTGCCATAAAGTTCCCATCTTTAATGCTGGTTCCCGGTGAATTACAGCAGCCAGAATTTTGTAATTATTTTCATTCTTTCACCCACCCACCAGCCCATCCCCAGACACAATCAGCGTGGGGATGCCAACGCCTGAGCAGCTGCGATACGTCTTGCCCTCCAAGAATCAGCTTTTTTTTTTATTAGTTTGCTTACTGCGACATCGGTAAAGCGGACAACGAGCTCTTCTCCGTCTTGTGGGTAGTTTTCTATCTTTTGAGAGTAGTTCTAAAGGGTGGGGGAGAGGTTCTATGCGTACATGAAGTACCAGGAGAGGAGGTAGTAACAAACTGGACATCACTAAGGTTAGTTCCAGCACCAATGGATGACAAAAGGCGGGTCACACAAGTCAAAATTTTATTCGGGGATCCAACTATCATACATAAAGCAAAACTTTGTCCCCCCAAAAAAAATCTGGTGTCAACTCGTTCCCTGTAAACTGTCAGTTGCGCGAACGCAGGACTACATTACATGCACGCGCATTCTTTCAAGAATTGGGTTATGCAGCAGGGAGAAACGAGAGGTTGCACAGCAGGTGTGACTACCACCTCACCTGTCACAACTCAACCCACGACCGCACATCCTCCCCCACCCCCTCCAACCTATGCAAACTGTGCCTGCATCACCTCGTCAGCAACTCCAGAGTAACACTCACTGTCAAGTATAAACCTTGGAATGATACCAACAAGCGGTTTAAAGAGACACGTGAGCAAACACTAGTCCATATGCTTATTAACCCATATGGGGACACACACTCAGGAGATTGCTCTATATATTTCGATCCCCCTTCCCTTCTGGGATCCTCTTCTGGTGAAGAGGATCCCAGAAGGGGGTCGAAATATACATATCAATCAATCTCCTGAGTTTGTTTCCATATGGGGTATTATTGAGCACTGACAGTGTTCACTAGGCCATATTTTTGACAAAAGTGATAGAGGTTCTAAGACGGAAAAGTTTTCGAACTGGTATATCCTAGCGTTCGCCCAGGCGCCTTTTTAAGAGCCTGGGGAATTTAAGGTAATCAGGTTTGATCCAAGAGATGAAAGATCCAATTCCTCTAATCAAGAGTCTTTTGCCGGTATCAATCCCATCAGGCCATAACTTATTAAATGCGTCATTTCAAACTACTAGGCAAGCTTATTACCACCCCATCAGAACCTAATAATTGCACTGCCTGCAACCGTGCAACGACGGCTGCAGTCCTAACTAAGAAATTTTGGGGCGTTATGGTCCGTCCTGGACCAGTGTCAAGTCACGTCCGCTGACGTTCCAGAATGGAGTGAACGGTCGTCTAAAGTTTCTTCTCCAAATTGTGGGTTGTACATTGTTGCAGCCACGGTATTATGAACGCTGCAGTGGCTACAGAGGCACGGTGGACACTGGTGCCACGTGTCACGGCGGAACTACCTCACTGACACCATCTGACACCATCTGGCACTACGTGTGGCAAGGGCACTGTGATATTTCAAGAGTGGTTTAACCTGGCAGTTCACTCAGCGATCACGGCAATAAAAATAAAATACATACAGGTACATCCAAGTTAATTATTAAAAACAGGCAATAAACCCGAATGGGTCATACAGTACTGCACACCCAATCAAAAAAAAATAAAAAGCACAAAACATACGGTAAATACTACACCAAATGTGAAATATCGTACATACAGTGGAGTGAAATTATTATATTCAAAAGCAAGCGCTAACCTAGCATGGATCATACACAGGTGGAGTGTGTGAACATCCAAGTATTACACACCATAGGTGTGAGCGGGAATGCATTCACATTTCAAACCCCACAGCCAATAAATGGTGTGCCTTAACAATATTTTCGACCAAATCCCCTCCAAATGTTATAGAATTGATATGAAAAAGAGGATGAGAACTCTTATCTTGTACAATACAAAAGGCAGAAACTCCAAGGCTTTAAAACTAGCCAGAGTCGGATACCATAGGCGATTTGATGCTTAATAGGTGGCCCTAATTACAGCATTTATATTAAAACTTCAGGATTATCCGCACTGTAGGTTAAGTTTGTAAATAAAGTTAACTAAACAGTAAAAGCACTTCATACTTAGTCATGTGTTAACTTTCTCGATAACAACTATTTTAGAAATTTCATTAGTTGGGTTTAGGTGAAATTATGAGGGAGTGCTAAACCTAAGAGACATTCAGTCTAGCGGAATGGGAGGAAAGCATCAATATATATATATTTATATACTTTTAAGGAATTTAAGACATATAATTAACAGGGAACAAACAGTCATTTAAAAAAGAGGCTGGAAATTCATTAATGAAAAAAAAAGCTCTGGAAATAAACGGACGTATGGCAATATTGTTAGTAAGTTACAATAATAATGAACTGTTTATAACAAGACCCAGCTACAGTAACGAACGGATTACACAAATAGTGATTCAGTTTCCTCGTTGGCATATTTGTCGCACAAGAGTGTGTGCTGATAACGCCATTAAAATCGAAGAAATTTCCTCGCGGAGTGTAAGACTGATAAAGGCTGGAGGCAGAGAGGAAGTCAGCGGTAGGAAGACAAAGATGGCCGGGGTAGTGTAAATACAAGAGTAACACTGTCATGCGTCGCCTCCTTCGCCATCTTCCCGCAAACATCTGCCACCATTAAGCAGACACGTTGCAGAACAAGCTTTTTATTGGGACAAAGTTTCGCGGTGCAAAGCTATTTATCAAAGACTGTTCTCCAGCTTGTGTATTTGCCCTCATACTTTTCATTAATATGTCATTTCATCTATGTGCGAGCCTCGTGTCCAGACTAACATCCTCCATGCAACTATTACGACATGGCCCAATAAAAATCACCCCCCTCCCCCACCAATCCAGGCATTCTACTTTAGGGAAAAAATCTGTACATACACAAATACCACCTGCACATTTTCATTCAAACTACTTTTATTCGCATCCACCTAGTTGGGCAAGTTAATTTGGGACAAAACTGCTAAGGCATTTAGCAACGAAAATGTATTTTAAAGGAAGATTTTAAACTTTAAATAGTGCAGGACTGCTTTTTAAACTGTCAGAACTGCCATGAGGAGAACCTGCTCTACTTGTTGTGTCAAACAAAAGGGTCAGTATTGGGACCCCTGTTGTTCATGATATGCATAAATGACAAATGGGGGAATAAATAACGATAAAAGTAATTTTGCCTAAGACACTAAAATAGGCTATATAATCATTTCTGTTGAGAACACGAAAACTACAGGGTGACGTGGATAGGCTGACATTGTGGTCGGAGAAGTGGCAGATGCAGACAAGTGTAAGGTTCCAATCCTAGGAAAAGGGAAAGAATACTATTGCCTTTATAAGCTAAATATGTAAATCTTAGTCAAAGTGAATGTGAAAATTTAAGAGCTAAGCTTAACAGAAATTTAAAACCAAGACAATGGTGCACAAGTATTCACAATAGTAGAATTCTTTACTTCATATCAAGACGTATAAATAAAAGAAGGCCTAATGTTATACTTCAACTTTATATATCATTGGTAAGGCCTCATTTAGGCTTTGCTGTTCAGTTCTAGCTCCACATTATAGATTAAAGATGTGCTGAAAAAACTAGGATAAAGTTTATCTTGTGTATCGGAAATCTTTACTACGAAGATGGGCTGATGGCACCGAGTTTGCACCCTGGAACGACGTAGTACAATTAGGGGTACAAGCAGTAAATTACAAGCTATTATACTAGTAAGCCTAGTAAAGCCATTGAAACTGCATCCTCCTCTAGCAACATTTTTCCACCCACCTGTAATTCCAGTGTGCCTGTAGGAACCACGCACTGGTAAGTAGTTTATATATTTGATAACCACCGCCTTGCTTCTAACGGGACGTACCGCAGCGTCAAATTTGTATAGCCTAGAATTGCGAGTGTCGTGTGAAGAGAGAAGAGAGGGGGACGGAAGAGGGAGAAAAAAGTACGGATTGAAGATAGGAAGACGGGGAGGGAAGGGCCAAAAAACTGTAGGGATTGCATATGTAACTAGTAATTTTAATTAAATAAATGGAGCAACAAATGGGACGTGAAGAGGCCTGGCAATATATGTTAGAAGATACGAAGATTAAGATAAAAAGGTGCCAAAGAAAACACGATAAATGTGAACATCAAAAAGTGACCTTAGAAATATAAAAATAGCCAAGGTGAAAATGGCAAATAGTGAAGACGAGCAAGTGAGCAAGGAGAGAGAAGAAAGTAAACCATGGAGTGAAAAGGAGATAAAAATTGGGGAAAACTGGATCGGTGATTAGGAAATGCAGAAAATGGAGAAATTTAAAGAATTTGACAACTGACACTCGTCAGCAAACAGACAAGAGGAAGGGTAACGTAAGATAAGAACCTGAGGTAACCAGAGAGGATAGGACAAACTGAGAAATGTCAAGGGGGATGCAAGATCAACGTCAGGTGGTATTTGTATTAAAAGATGAGCAGGAGCCTATAAGAAGAGGAAGGAGACAGTGAAGAGAAAGCAGATATGATGGAAGAGAGGAGGAGGAATAAAATTAAATGCATTTAAAAATAGGAATACATGACAAAGGAAAGTGAAGCCATTACTTACAAATTTTTAGCGTAGTGCACAAATACAGATGAAGTCACCCACAGGATTAGGTAATTTAAAGGAAGAATAGGAGCATAAACCGACCACCTTAGCCCTCATAGAATGAAACTTACATAAATATATAAATTATTTGGTAAGGAATGCGAAACAGTGAGAAGAGAAAGAAAAGGAGTGGCTGCAGCACTGATAAGCGGTAACTACTCAAGATACAAGGAGATGGAAGACCTGAAAACTGTCGAGTTCAAGGAACAATGAAAATCAAGAGTAGCAAAATAATAGCGACAGTGAGTGCACCATCATTCCACAGGAGGCCAATGAGTGCAACGGGATGAAGTGCCTAATAACACAATGGTAACAGCAGCAGAGAGAGTAAGCAGAACCAAATTAAAATTACTGGTTTTAGTTTACCATATGTTGTGCCTTGTATATATATATATATATATATAATGCATGAAAAAAAATACGAGAATATCACCTGCTCCTTGCAGCTGTGCACATGGTTTGTCAGTGAACAGAATTGTTTCGTAGTTTGTTGAGTATTAAACGGTAATGAAGCATTTCGTACCTCAAAAAAGTGATATTTTAAAAAGGCACCTATACACGTTGTGGAAATATACTGGTAACAATGGTTACTGGTGGGAAATCTGTAAACACTCATAACGAGCTGTTTCCCTTACCACTGCCGGTAATTTATATATATATTTTTTTTTTTTTTCAACAAGTCGACCGTCTCCCACCGAGGCAGGGTGACCCAAAAAGAAAGAAAATCCCCAAAAAGAAAATACTTTATCATCATTCAACACTTTCACCACACTCATACATAATCACTGTCTTTGCAGAGGAGCTCAGATACGACAGCTGAGAACAGTCCCTCCCAGCTGTCACTATCCCAGACCCCTCCTTTAAAGTGCAGGCATTGTACTTCCCATTTCCAGGACTCAAGTCAAACTAAATCAATTAACTGGTTTCCCTGAATCCCTTCACAAAATGTTACCCTGCTCACACTCCAACAGATCGTCATGTCCCAAAACCATTCGTCTCCATTCACTCCTAACACGCTCACACATGCTTGCTGGAAGTCCAAGCCCTCGCCCACAAACCTCCTTTACCCTTCCCTCCAACCTTTTCTAGGACGACCCCTACCCGCCTTCCTTCCCCTACAGATTTATACGCTCTCCAAGTCATTCTACTATGATCCATTCTCTCTAAATGACCAAACCACCTCAACCTCTCTTCAGCCCTCTGACAAATACTTTTAGTAACTCCACACCTTCTCCTAATTTCCACATTCCGAATTTTCTGCATAATATTTACACCACACATTGCCCTTAGACAGGACATCTCCACTGCCTCCAGCCTCCTCCTCGCTGCAGCATTTGCAACCCATGCTTCACACCCATATAAGAGTGTTGGTACCACTATACTTTCGTACATTCCCTTCTTTGCCTCCATGGATATCATTTTTTTTTCTCTACAGATACCTCAAATCACCACTCACCTTTTTTCCTTCATCAATTATATGGTTAACCTCATCCTTCATAAACCCATCCGCTGACACGTCAACTCCCAAATATCTGAAAACATTTACTTCTTCCATAATCCCTCTCTCCAATGTGATATCCAATTTTCCTTTATTTAAATCGTTTGATACCCTCATCACCTTACTCTCATCTATGTTCACTTTTAACTTTCTACCTTTACACATACTCCCAAACTCGTCCACTAACCTTTGCAACTTTTCTTTAGAATCTCCATAAGCACAGTATCATCAGCAAAAAGTAACTGTCAACTCCCATTTTGCATTTAATTCTCCATAATTTAATCCCACCCCTCTCCCCAACACCCTAGCATTTACTTCTTTTACAACCCCATCTATAAATATATTAAACAACCATGGTGACATTACACATCCCTGTCTAAGACCTACTTTTACCGGGAAGTAATCTCCCTCTCTCCTACACACCCTAACCTGAGCCTCACTATCCTCAAAAATTTACAGCCTTCAGTAACTTACTACCTATTCCATACACTTGCAACATTTGCCACATTGCTCCCCTATCCACTATCATATGCCTTTTCTAAATCCATAAATGCAATAAAAACTTATCTACCTTTATCTAAATACTGTTCACATATATGCTTCACTGTAAACACTTGATCTACACATCCCCTACCCACTCTAAAGCCTCCTTGCTCATCTGCAATCCTACTCTCTGTCTTACCTCTAATTCTTTCAATAATAACCCTGCCATACACTTTACCTGGTATACTCAGTAAACTTATTCCCCTACAATTTTTACACTCTTTTATCCCCCTTCCCTTTATATAAAGGAACTATACATGCTCTCTGCCAATCCATAGGTACCTTCCCCTCTTTCATACATTTATTAAACAAAAATACCAACCACTCCAGCACTATATCCCCCCCTGCTTTTAACATTTCTGTCATGATCGTCAGTTCCAGCTGCTTTACCCCCTTTCATTCTATGTAATGCCTCACACACCTCCCCCACACTCACATCCTGCTCTTCTTCACTCCTAAACGATGTTGTACCTCCCTGGCCAGTACATGAAATTACCGCCTCCCTTTTTTCATCGACATTTAAAAGTTCCTCAAAATATTCCTGCCATCTACCCAATACCTCCAGCTCCCCATCTAACTCCCATCTACTAACTCCTAGTTTGTTTTAATTGCTATTTGCTAATTAACGTGGAAAACTGGTACCCAATGGGGAGGCCAGAAACCTTGAGATTAAATTTCAGGAAGGTTGAAATGCACAACTTCATGAGGCAGCATGTAACGGAAACAAATGAGATGTGGAAATGAGGAAAGACTTTACCTAGTGTTCACCATAAACAAATCAGACAGTAAACGTCATGACAGATAATATAACTATATTCTTAACTGTTATTAACCCTTTGGGTAGCAGTAGAACAAATTTTTCATTCATGTTTGAACGAACGAATGAAAATGCGCGCGCCGCAAACACACACACACACACACACACACACACACACACACACACACACACATACACTCATACGCGCGCGCACACACCAAATAAAAGTAACTATACAAAACTGACATAAAAGGCCCAGTACAACCCAGGCAAACACGGTTTAGAGAATTCTCCTACCTCTCAACTTTTATGCAATTACAACATTGCTTAAAACACTGCAAGATTACATGAATGAATATACCGTATACATGCTTGGTAAAATTATTTGAAAAGTGTAATGGCACACAAAATTGACCCCCAAAAAAAAAAAAATACAATACTGTATAAAGTACAATGTAAGGCCTCTGAAGTGAAAACCCATTCCTCAATGCACATTGTTCTACTAGTTCTCTTATTTTCACAAGAAGAAAGCTTGTGGCTTGGTTGGTAGCGTTATCAACTTTCACACTAAATGTCTGGGATTGATTGCAGGCATTTGTGACACGTTGTCATGTTTCCTTCCTCCAGCTGTCCCTGTTCACCTAGCAGTAAGTAGGTACCTGGGTGTTTGCCAACTGTTGTCGATCACATCCTGAGAAACAAACTTAACCTATGTTACCTAAAATGTTCTGCATAACCAGGGGGCTTTCTATGGAGTATGCCAATAATGTTAACTAGATCTGGATCAGTTGTGTCATGTACTTTTAGAAATAAATTACCATCATTATCATCTTTTGCAATCGATGCTAGAATTTTTATGAGTGGCATTATTTATAAAAGCAAACCTCCAAGCCAATGTAAACCAAGTTTTCTAGTAGGCTACAGAGAATGTTACCTGAAGTATAGCTGGAGGGCGTTTCAGGGGGTCAACGCCCCCACGACCTGGTCTGACCAGGCCTCGCGATGAATCAGGGCCTGATCAACCAGGCTGTTACTGCTGGCTGCACGCAAAGTAACATACAGGCCACAGCCCAGCTGGTCAGGTACTGACTTTAGGTGTCAGTCCAGTTCCCTCTTGAATACAGCTAGGAGTCTACTGGTAATCCCCATAATGTATGCTGGGGGACAGTTTAACAATCTTGGGCCCCTGACATTTATTGTGCACTTAGTGTACTCATGGTACCCCTGCTTTTCATTTGGGGTATGTTCAAAGCAAAAAAATGTCTAAACTAAAAACAATAAATGTGATCAAACCACATTATCAAAAAATGAATGTCAAAGGGCCTAGGAGTAATCATGTCTAAAAAATTTATGTTCAATACAATATTACAATACTATCTCAAATGAAAAATGATCACCTTCCAGGCTCCTGTAATCTCTCGACTGAAATCCTGCTATATATTTACAAACCCCTTTTAGAGCGAGCAAATTTTGCAACCTGGAATACAGTTAAATTTTAATACCTGTATAAATTTAAGCAGCTAAATTTTTGGGAACCTCTATAGTCACTTCAATTGTTTCATATCTACTACAGGTAAAAAAGAGAACTACTTAACACTCCAGGTGTCTCAGAAGTGTGCTGACATTACTGTTCAGATGAACCCTTCAAATTGCAACATCCTTGCCCCTCCAGAGTGAAGGCACTGTGCTTCCCACCTCCAGGACTCTAATCTGCCTAATCATTTTTCCTGAATCCCATCATAAATGTTACCTTCCTCATACTCCAACAGAATATCAAATCATAAAAACCCACTTGCTTCCCATTCACTCCTATAAAACACGCTCACACAAGCCTGTTGGATGTCCAAGCCCATCTTATTTTTTTCCATTCTCTGAATGTCCAAAGCACCTCAAACAGTCCCTCCTCAGTTCTTTGAATATGTTAGGTAACTCCATACATAATCTCCAAACTCCTTATTCTCTGCATAATATTCACACCACACATTGCCCTCAAACACGACACCTCCACTGCCCCCAGCCTCCAGACTCGCAGCAACATTCAAAACCAATGCTTCACACCGATACCCCTATAGTATACTCTGGTACATTCCCATCTTTGCTTCCACAGATGCCTTGATGTACGACCCACCTTTTTCTTTTCATCAATTCTATGGTTCACCTCATCTCACTGAACTATCTATCAACAGATGCGTTCCTACATATCTAAACATTTACTTCCTCCATAGTCCCCTCTGTCCAGTCTGATATCTAATCTCTCCTCACCTTGCTCTTTCCTATGTTCTTTTAATTTCCTTCTTTTTTACCTGAAAAATAGCAGCTTAAGAGTTAAATTTTACTATTATTAGTTAGTAGTAAAAATTTAACAAGCACCCCTTGTAATACCTTGCATACTAAAACCCACCACTAACACGATGTTTATACTTACAGTGTACCAATATCTTCACATGGGCAATTTGTGCTACAACTTTTTTTTTTTTTATCCTGTGAATACCTACTGTAGTTAGCTGCAGCAATAATTTTGCCCAGGTGAGAAATTCAAGTTTAGTACTTCTTTGAACTCTGCCTCAGAACGCAGGCAAAATGTGTTATCAAAAAGGCCTTTATGGCATTGATATTTACATTCCTTCTGAATACTGATTTTGATACACAAGACACAGGTAGATATGAGGATCAATTAGAAATAAAAAGAAGGGCTGCAAACATACATTTTTGTAAGGCAAAAACCAAGTACAGTATTGCAAATCTGAAAACATTTGCATGATGAATGCAAGATGCTTGGTCGTCTTGCATCCCCACTCCATCGCCACCATCAGTAAAGTGTCAATTTTTTTTTAGCTTTCATATTTACACTGTTCTATTATAGGGTTAACCGAATTTAAGGTTTAGTTAACTTTTTCTCATCTAGCAAACACACCATCAAGCAAACCAATATGCTTTTAGACTTAACATGTCTATAAAAGAATAAAATAGGACAGTTTCAAGTGCATGGGTCTTAGAATTATTATAATATGTAGGGGAAACAAGACTAAAACCATAAGGGTCATACAGTGCCTGGGAAATAGGAAGCAATTAGGTTTGATCAAAGGGAGGTCACATCAAATTTCTTGGATTAAGAGCCCCTCACCAGCATCTCAGAACATCCCTTGAGGAAGCAGATCTCAGTCATGTCTACAAAATATACACACATTACATCCCTACTAACTGCATTTCAGGATATGTTTCTGAACAGTTCATACTTCGACTTTCTGGGAGCAGAGTCATCAAATCATTTCTTAAAATTCCAAAACAGATACAATACTGTACTTACAAAAGTCGCCACGGTAGCCATTTGCCAGTGGAGGTTCTGGAGCAGGTTCCTGGGGAGGTGGTGGGATATGCTCACCCCGTCCTGCTCGAGCTGCCCTACCTCGCCCGGAAATGACTTTCCCAGACATATATAGCTTCACATCCTCCACAACATCTTTGGCGCTAATTCGTAGGCACTAAAAGGAATAAAAATACATAGACTATAATATTTGAAATGGTTAACATACATACAATATGCCTTAAATTCAATTTATCTTCAACTTTGATGCACTGTTCTCTATGGAAAGTTCCAATCATGGAAAAGCTGTAGTGGTGTCAAGAGATGGATGATGGGAATGAGGATGTCAGTTAAACAATATATAATGAACACTTGTTTAGCTGAAAGCACAATTCAGCATCAGTATATTTTACTGCAGAGTACAAAGGAAGCCTCATTAACATCATGCACTGCTCCATCACTGAATTCATGCAGCAGTTGGTGGTGTCACTTCCCCCTCCCCCACATATGACACCAACTGCTGCATCTCTCCAAGTCTTCCAGTAGCTTCACTACAAAAATCTCCATCCTCGTATTTGTGAATTAGATCAGTAAGTCTGCAGAGAGTGAAATGTGTCTAAATAAAGAAAGCTAGGTATTGCATATGTCTTATTCCATCTCTTTCAGCATCTCATTCCCTTATTTGTCAACTGTGTATCACGTGATGTGATCCTCAAAGCCACAGAGTCCACTACACAATCTTATTCGTCTCCTTGTCAACATTTTTAAAATCCACTAAAATCATTAATTACATCACCACTTCCATGGGGAAGTGGAACAGAATTCTTCCCCCATAAGCCATGCGTGTCTTAAGAGGTGACTAAAATGCTTAGAGAAAAGGGATAGTAACCCCCTCTCCTGTATACATTACTAAATTTAAAAAGAGAAAGTTTCGTTCTTTTTGGGCAACCCTGCCTCGGTGGAATACGACTGGTTAGTTGGAAGGTTAATGATTAACTTCTTTTAATCTTCAACTGCCTCCTTCATATTTTCAATAGTCTGCAATACTATATTGTATTTCTTTAAACATTATCACATCCATGTTTGTTGCCACTTTCAAGTCTAGTGAAAACATGACAAAGTGAACATTATGCAATATGGCAGCAGCAATCAAGTCTTTGTGAAGGCAGGAACCCCATCTTGGTGGGTGGGAATGCTGTCTAGGAGGAGGGCTTTAACTAGCAACTTCCATTTTAGGTAAGTCTCATTGCCAGATGCAAAGCAAATTTTACAGAAATATACTGATTATCTTGGTCAGCATTAACAAAATGGGAGGCCAACCTCACTTTTGATGCCGTGAAGCCATATTTTTCAATACAGCCTCTCTTCACTTAGCGACGTACTCGTTTACCGATGACTCACTTACGACGGGCTCTAACCAGTATGCATACCTAAATAATGTATATTATAGCTGATTTTCTTCTATTCTGTTTATTACAATATACAGTACACTACTGTATAAACATTTAAAAATATACCAGAAATTTTATAAATGGGGCAAAGGTGGCATTAAAGCAATATCAAAGATGGCAGACATAAACCCACTACCATTATAGTATGCTCCTCACTTAGTGACGAATTCATTTGCAGACGTGGTCTTTGGAACGGAACTCCGTCGTAAATGAGGAAAGGCTGTGTATTACATTAATGTACCTTGTGGTATAATTTTCCAAAGCAGGGTTGTTTCATTTCCAATGACATGACTTAGTATGAAGCTATAGGGTAGAGTTGCACTTACTATTGTCGTTAAAAAAGCTATGAAATAGAGGTAATTTATTAGGTAAATGTTTTTGTTGCCTTGGGTTAAGCATAACCTTCCTTGCCTTCTCTAGGAATACTGATTCAGAGTTCTGATTATCCTCACTGCAAATAAACTTCAGGAATGCTAAACTTCATGTGGATCATTAAGCACCAGGAGTAGCAGAGGTTCAATTCTCTATCCGTTAACCATAAAATAGAATTAGACAAAGTAAACGCCCCTTTTTTCTAAAAAGATGAGCAACTTTTGAAGACTTAAATAAGATTGTGTTATTTGAAGTTGGCTTTATATAATTTTAATGGATGAATTTTGCTGGGCAATAAATTGGTTCAATTTACTGAAAATTGCTGCTGATCCCCATGCACATACCATATACAAGGTATCAGTAGTTAAGTGCATAATATAGAACAAGTTGTTGTCTAGATCATTTCTGGCAAGAGAAAAATACATATTTAGAAACAATATTATATGAAACTTGAACATCTAGAGGCTTGTATGAGTATGTTAAGACTGGAGTGAAGATGAGGGTTTTTTAAAGACTGATGTGATGTTGGTATAAGCTAACATTTATGAATTAATTCAGGGAAACCAGTTGGCCTTCCTCGGCTCCTAGAGGTAAGAAAAGCAGCGCCTGTACTTTGAAGGAGGGATGGGGATGCAACAGTCAGTCATCTGAATTGTGATGTCGGTACACTTCTAGAAAGACAATGATTGAATGAATGATGGTGAATGCGTTTCCTTTTTCTGGGTCGCCATACCTTAGTGAGACACCCAACAAGGTTAAAAAAATCATTAAGTTTATTGATTTTTTATAAAACTAGTCTAGAGTGATTTTTTCAAGTCTTATATTTTTCATTTTAGTAGGTTTGATTAGACAATTTGATTGACTGGAAATGAGGTTGCTTTTGAACGTCTTCCCAATGCAAAGTATTTTGTCCGTACAAGTCATAGATTAGAATTTTTTCTTAATTAAAAACCTAGCTTACTCCTGAAATGATTTGACAATTTATCACCTCTGTTTCTAAGCTTGAGTAGAGAGGTGCAGTGATGTGTGAGCTAGGTAAGAGTATGTTTTGAGATTACACAATTTTGAGAATTGCAGTATTTAAACTGCATTTTAAATGAGAATGTTCACAAAAATCTCACATTAAGAGAAAATAAAGAAATTTTCAGTTTGAAAGCAATATTCATTGAAACTAAGATGCACATAGTACATTACGGACACAGCTGATGATAGTCGAAACATCTGGAGAGGATGACAAATGGTTAACTTTCAAGAAATATAAGCAGTAGTAAAATAAGTACAAGGTTGTAGTGGGTACACCATATTCATGGAAAAAGTGCTAAACCCATACAAGTCATACAGTGACTGAGGAAATAGAGGTAATCATGTTCATTCCAAGGGGAGGATAACTAATTCCTTTGATCAAGTGCCCTTCACCAGCATCTCAGCAGTGCATTGAAAGTTAAGGATAGGTAACTACTAATATGTACTCCATACAATGTTGAAGTTAGAAATTACATAACAGCCTAGGAGGCACAGAACAGATTATTTATCAATGTTAGTCTGAGGATGGTTCTCACTGAACAAGGCATCAGATAAGAGTATTATGGAATATAGTAGAACCCCTGTATCCGAGGAATTCAGTTTCTGTGGTTCCGATTATCCATGGTTAACAGTGGCTTGAAACTAAGCCTTAAGTTTACTTAATAATGACACCAAAGTGGTGGTGATGGTAGTTCTTCAAAGTCTAAGAGAAGCCATGAAGTGCTTCCCATCTATGAAGTGTTAATTCTCCATTTATTGTGCATAATTTATCAATTAAACTATCACAGGTACGTATGTAAACGAAAAACTACTTATATATAGGGTTCACTACTATCCACAGAACGTCTTGGAAAAGATACAGGGAAACTGTACAGCATATCATGGAATAAAATTTCATGGTTCTACTCATAGCTTATACATATAACTACCAAGTAACACTGCATTTAATAAAGCAGATTACTATACCTGGAAAATGTGCATTTCTGTTGGGTTCTGATAATTTCTCTTTGGGTCTTCAGCTACAACAAATATGAAGATGTTGTTATACAATTCTTTTGGGTCGTCACTTGTAAATGCTGTGGGTTCCCTTATCAATTCCATTGGAAATTTTTCCACAATGTCCTATAAAAAATAAAGTGAAAATTATTAGTTTATGATATGCACGGTATATACAAATTTACACTAAATGACATTTGCAGTTAAAAGCTTAAATTTGTGAAAAACACAAACATCTAAAATCTGGTCACATGCAGAATGTATATATACAGTACTTAATTCATATTAATATAGTATTTTAATAAATCATAATGCAAAGAGATCACTAAATAATGAGCTACTGTTGTAACTGGTATAATTTCTAAATGAATTAAACAATAAAATGGACTAATTTTATTCCAAAAGTCAGGAACTAACTCTTAACGAGTTTTTTTAAAAATGTTTTAACCAAAGTAAGCATATAGGATAAGCAATCGACAAAAATATGGCTAAAATTGTTTGATTTGTATACAGTATGTATGTTAGAATTTTGTACAGAATGTAATTTTCTTTAATCCCTGAAACATTTTAATATAAATTTCCACCATTATTGACAAAACTTCATATTTTATCCATTAATATAAATGCTATAATGTACATTTCTGAAGCACATCTTTCTTGAAAAAAAAAAAATGTTTCCTGTCTGCTGGCTTATTAGCTTTAATACCAAGTCAAGTGCATCAGAATGCAATACACTTTATTAGAGCTTTCACTCTAAAGAATATTACCTAAAAAAAATCTAAGCAAAATTACTTACCCCATTTTCATGAGACTGTATACAGACCCATTTTTTGTCTAGCCTGAGCAACATCTTTTGTGTCCATATGCCTGAGGTTTTCTCCATGTGTAAGAGGCGCCGCATACCATCGGCGGGGTACACCAGGTCCGACTCTGGAGACACCCTGAATGTGGCAAGATGCTCCAATACGTAAGTTGGTCCATCTTCTGTACTGACCACTGACCCATTATCTGTAACATGTTAGTAACTATTTCAATTAATTTCATCATCTGTAATTCATTTATCTATTAGTATTCCATTATGAACAATATAAAAAATCTATGAAGACTTTAAAAATTCAACGGCACTGTATATAAAAAGTAAAATTAAATTCCAATAAACTAAATTGTAACTTGAAATGCGTTCAGCTTCTTCCCAATTCCAAATAGCTACAGTTAACCGCAAGCATAAATCTTAAAATACCGTATTGTACTAAATAAAAAAAATTCACTAAAGTACATCCATACATGAAATCCCAAACAAGGGACCCTGTGACCCTCTAGGGAGGTTCATTGAAGCTATTAAATTAAGGTACTTTTGATCCAAGGAACTGGACCTGTGCTCCCCTTCCTGGGATCAAACCTGAATGCTTCCATTCCCCAAGTACTGTATGATATTCCTATGGGTTTAGCACTCCAATGACTATTAAGGGAGCCTATTCTAAGAAGTGAAGGTTACATAATGTATGTAGAGTATATAGTGTATGTATTGTATACCAGTGTTAAAAATTGGAACCCTAGGAGCTCCTTTAATACTTATAATGAATAAAAGTGTGTACTCGAGTTTTGTAACTTTTATAAATAATGGTAAACACACTACGAATTCCTTTAACTTAAGGCAACCTCTCATCCTATCAAAATACCTACTTTTCCAACTTGGGAATTACTTCCTTTACTTCATGCATTAACTATCCATTCTCTTTTTTCCCCATCCCCCCCAATCTTCACTACCCTTTCAATTAACAGGAATATTTGCAATATATATACAGTCCTTTATAAAACAGGGATTAGTTTCACCTATTCTTAGTAAAAAGAGCAATTTATCACGCTTATATTTAAAATACCCAGTGGTTGTAGCATACACTATATATACGTTTTCCCAGTGCTACTTTTCTCAGACTTTGACTATTAATGCACAAAATGAAATCCTTCCCGAACATACTAAATTAAACGTTTTGGTAAAAGGAAAAAAACCTGAGCAAGGCAGCAATGCCTACACTGCCTCAGGGATCTGTTAACAAGCTAGTGGAGAACTGTAACAAGGAGTTTTCTTTTTCTTTACATAGAATTTAAACTTTTTACAGCGATATACTTAATGATGGTGATAATTATTAAACACCTATTTTGCATGCTGGTCACGGGAGGATTCAGATGTAAAATATATTAAGAACAACAATAAGCATTGAACTCACTTTGTTGCAAGCTAGAAGAAAGGGATTACTGAAAAAAAAAGTTGGATCATCCCCATTTATATTCATAAAAAAAGTCTGTAGACAGGGAAGGATAGATAGAGGGGGTGGTGAAGAGAAAAACAGAATGAGAGAAAGACATTTAAATAAGAAAGAAAAATATGAGGACGCTGGTTAAATTTCCCTGCTATTATACGTAATATAAAAAACTGAGAACATGATTTAACCTATTTACGAAATTAAGGCTCCAACATGTATAAAAATCACAACGCAACATACTAACCTAGCCACCAGGCATAGGTCACATTCCAACACAAATACGAGTCATAATGCAACAAGCTAGCCTAGCCACTAGACATGTCGCATTCATACTATTATAATAATTTTCTCGAAAGATATTTAGGTTAAGTTTGTTTGATTATCGTTAATGCATGAACATTTTGAAGAGAACTTCGGTGAATGAAACAGCTATTTTGAAAATCCAACTAACTACAAGTACTAATTGTACTTGTCTGCATGGAAGAGTTTTGTATTTTTCCACTTAACTCTTATATGTATATTGAAATTCCTACTTTTAAGTAGAAAAAAAATGACTTAATTGTCCAGATTTGATCCAAGAAAGCGGAGGAGAAACTCCAATTCACTGGATCAAGAGCCCTTCGCCGGTGTTAAGATAATCCATATGAAAGGAGTAAGGGTGAGGTTGAAGGTACTTACCAGAAGAGTAACCGTTGCTGGGTGTGGAGTGTGCCCGAGGATCACTTCTATATGAGGTTGAAGGTACTTACCAGAAGAGTAACCGTTGCTGGGTGTGGAGTGTGCCCGAGGATCACTTCTATACGAGGTTGAAGGTACTTACCAGAAGAGTAACCGTTGCTGGGTGTGGAGTGTGCCCGAGGATCACTTCTATACGAGGTTGAAGGTACTTACCAGAAGAGTAACCGTTGCTGGGTGTGGAGTGTGGCCGAGGATCACTTCTACATGAGGTTGAAGGTACTTACCAGAAGAGTAACCGTTGCTGGGTGTGGAGTGTGCCCGAGGATCACTTCTATATGAGGTTGAAGGTACTTACCAGAAGAGTAACCGTTGCTGGGTGTGGAGTGTGGCCGAGGATCACTTCTATATGAGGTTGAAGGTACTTACCAGAAGAGTAACCGTTGCTGGGTGTGGAGTGTGGCCGAGGATCACTTCTATATGAGGTTGAAGGTACTTACCAGAAGAGTAACAGTTGTTGGGTGTGCCCGAGGATCACTTCTATATGAGGTTGAAGGTACTTACCAGAAGAGTAACGTTGCTGGGTGTGGAGTGTGGCCGAGGATCACTTCTATATGAGGTTGAAGGTACTTACCAGAAGAGTAACCGTTGCTGGGTGTGGAGTGTGCCCGAGGATCACTTCTATATGAGGTTGAAGGTACTTACCAGAAGAGTAACCGTTGCTGGGTGTGGAGTATGGCCGAGGATCACTTCTATATGAGGTTGAAGGTACTTACCAGAAGAGTAACCGTTGCTGGGTGTGGAGTGTGCCCGAGGATCACTTCTATATGAGGTTGAAGGTACTTACCAGAAGAGTAACCGTTGCTGGGTGTGGAGTGTGGCCGAGGATCCTTTATATGAGGTTGAAGGTACTTCAGAAGAGTAACTGCTGGGGTGGAGGTGAGGATCACTTCTATATGAGGTTGAAGGTACTTACCAGAAGAGTAACCGTTGCTGGGTGTGGAGTTGGCCGAGGATCACTTCTATATGAGGTTGAAGGTACTTACCAGAAGAGTAACCGTTGCTGGGTGTGGAGTGTGCCGAGGATCACTTCTATATGAGGTTGAAGGTACTTACCAGAAGAGTAACCGTTGCTGGGTGTGGAGTGTGGCCGAGGATCACTTCTATATGAGGTTGAAGGTACTTACCAGAAGAGTAACCGTTGCTGGGTGTGGAGTGTGGCCGAGGATCACTTCTATATGAGGTTGAAGGTACTTACCAGAAGAGTAACCTGCTGGGTGGAGGTGGCCGAGGATCACTCTATATGAATTCAGGGACTTCCAGAATCAGTAACAAGTTTTTACCATTTCGCGATACACAAGTTGATTTATTGGAAACAAAAACTTAATTGGTAATTATGGAGATCAAGTCCTTATTCGAGTTTGGCCATAATTTATTCCTACAAATTTCCAGTATTAGGTGGGTTTTGTAATGGACATTGTTTTATGTTATGTAAATGTAAGAAACTTAACCTTACGTAATGAAACCAAAGAAAATAACCTAACCTAACCTTACTCTGACAAAGGTACACATGGGACTGACGCGCCATTATTTACACTTTTACTTTAATTTCGCCATGATTGGCCGGGATCTTCAATGATAACCATTGATTGGCCCTGACGTGCTGCCAGGTCCAAAAATAAAAGTATTTTTTGTTTTACTAGTATCTTCCAAACAATTTGCAAAATAATTTATATCTGGCTATAGACAGCATGCTTGTATTAGAAAGCATATGATGCTTAATTTCTCCAAAGGACCGGATCTTCATATTAGCCATAATATATAAACAAACACGGCATCTGTAATTTTTCGAAAACTATGGAAATAAGTAGTTTTTATCAGTTCACAAATAACTCACAAATCAGTACAGTAATAATAATCTGCTGAAAATGCAAAAAAAAAAAGTACAACAATTTACATTTTATAGATTAAATAAATGCGCATAACCTTGCTATCAGGGTCACAGAGCTATGACATCATTCGGTAATATATAATGTAGTGAAACACCTACGGTTGACAACCAGTGACAGAAAACTTTCGCTAAACAACATTTTTCAAAAGTACACAAAACACACGTTAGCATATACACCCGACACAACCGAGACAAATGTATATACACCACAAGACATGTTACCATAATATACAATTTGATAAGTAAAAATCCAAGAGCAAAATATGTACCAATCACAAGGAACACAGACAAGAGCATTAGTATTAGATAGCTTAGATACACGAGGATCGAGGGATGTAAACCTGCTTTCTATCCCAGTATACTTTACGTTGATATAGAGTCGGGGGAATGGAGTGAAGCCTCCCTCCATAGTTTTGTTGTAACTTTCTAATATCCGCTCTAGCCCTAAGTGTACATCTCTTGTTAAGACTACATTTCTAAATGTATTATCAAAATTGTGTTCACTATGCACTAAATTTTCCCACCCAGACAGGTTACAAAGCTTCAGTAAAAAATTGAGACCTTCATTATAGCAATAATTTAGGCCTGACTTTAATCCCTGTTGTGATTTATTCTATCTAACCAGATATAATATAGACCCCTCCCCATGAATATTCGTTCCTACTCTTACCTATTACCTGGATCATTAATCTCAAGATGGATTGCAGTGGTGTACAAGACCCACCTACCTGTGGACACTGCTCATTGTACCTCTCATCTCCAGCACGGTAGGCCTAGTTAACTGTAGGCCATTCTACTGATGATAGAAAATACCACCATTTATATTAATCTATTTTGAATAATCAAGAATCTAAGTCCTTTATCTTAGGTTATTTACTATGCGTTCAAGTCCCCCCCCCCTTCCTCCCCATTTCAAATTTAGATCTATATATAATCCCTTATCTATATTTCATATGCGTCATTCATTGATGTAATTAATGGGTGTCCGTTCCCCTTTGTAATATAAATAACGCCGGCTCTAGACAGTCTGAAGCAATAATATCAAGACCCCTAAGCAGCAAGATAATAGAAACTAACTGAACAGATGGTGTGGAGAGTTTGGGAAGGGGATACTGAGGGACTCCTCGTTCGTGGTTCCCCATACAAGTGGGTTTCCTAACCGAAATCATAAACTTAGAATTCTCCACAAATGACTAAGTACGAAACTTACGAATCTGAGGACGAGCTGCACAAATGTGGTTAGAGGCAGTGCAATCTGAAACAGATGTCGTATTGTGATCTGTGACTTCAGACCTTTGAAAACCTGTAGCTTCTAGGCAGCTAACGTCTTAATCGTAATCCATTGGGAAGGATGTAGGTTACGATGTGGTATTCAAGAATTATTCATGTTGGTTCTCCAAGCGTCGTGACTTGCTAACTTGTGCGACTATGTTCCGCTAATGTAAAGTGAATTGTTACATTTAAAATAAATCTTATAATCTTTGATCAGTAGTGCTTAAGTGTTAACACCTAATTAATATGCCAAAGTTAGTGGCTCGGCAAACAATATAAAAACAATGAAGACGACAAATCGAGTGAAGTCATGGTAGTCGCAGCGAATTCAGGTGTTCCAAGCGGCAAAAGTGAGTTGATATTCTAGTAGATTGCAACAAAACTAAGTTATAAAACAAAAAACAAAATCAGACTGTAGTTGTCTTCTAGCTGC
The DNA here is from genome assembly GCA_009830355.1 of Cherax destructor. NCBI lineage: Eukaryota > Metazoa > Arthropoda > Malacostraca > Decapoda > Parastacidae > Cherax > Cherax destructor. Next base: position 905,808 of record WNWK01000002.1, read on the forward strand.
AAGAAATTTAGAGAAAACGTGAAAGCCTTAGTAATAAAGCTTGAAAAGCATGTCTGTTCTTGGTCGAACTTTCCCCTCACCTTTAAGTCACGATAAAACAATGATCGAAAAGTCAGCTGAATAGACTTTCACATAAACTCCTCTTAACCATACTTGCCGGCACATGTGCCAGTCGAAGTAAGACATGAAGCCTTAGTAATGCCAACGTGGACCACGCTACTACACCATAATGTGTCTAATATACACACTAGGAAGTGGTTGGTTAACAGTTCAATTTTTAAAATCTATTTAAAGACACGAGAGAGAAAGGGACTGGTTAAAGGGGTAGTTTATTAGTCTTGTAAAAGATATAACTATCCTTATCTGCCTGTCATTCTGTGTCTACAATAAATTAAGGACAGTCCACCTAGGGCTAACATCAGAGATTCTTTAAGACGGATGAAAATTAACTTAGGGTAAATACACTGATACATGCGAGTATATGTATCAAGAACAGGCTGACTTCTGTGTCCTTTTCCTGGACTTAAAGCTTAGACCATAAAATAAATTCAGCACCAACATTATTATTATTAGAGAATCGTGTCAGATTTGTAACACGCTTTATACACGTTCAAAACTGTACATATACACAACGCATTATCCCTGTATCCGGATGTGTACACTAGGGCTTACTTGCGGTGGCACGCACGCACATTCTTCCCTTAAGCGGGGTAAAAGTGCTCTCGAGTCGAAGACTTTTCCCCATTAATAACTTCTACAATTTGTTTTTGTCATAATATTATACTGCTTCAACACGAATGTCCAGATTTTCCTAATTTTAGTCGCTCGTTCTGTTTGTCAGTTGTCTAAATTTTATTCATTACAAAAAAACAATTTTGACAGTTGTATATGAGTGGTATTCAATACCTAAAAGATGACAGTACCATTGTTACCCTTAACTTGAAGCCCTCCACCCCACATTTTCCAGCGACATTTCAGCCCCCACGTTGACACTACGAAATATCAGAACTCGAAACTGATTGGCCAAGCGAGACTAAAAATAATTACTTCCTCTGATTGTCGTGAAGGTTGTCTCTGATAATGAGGAAAGTTAGAGGCAGAGTTTCACTTGTATAAAGAGGTTAACCCCCAAGCTTAATCTCAATACCATTACTGTATTTTAAACGCATTATGCCTTCTCGCACTTTCATTAACGCTAATGTGTGGTGACCACTGAGTAAGAACCTAAACAAAACCCTGACATTTTGGGGTTTTTTTTCGACAACAATGCAGAATTTGTAAATGTCTTATCTGTTACTATGTTGTTGCATAACTGACATTAGTGCGTAAAAGCAGCATCGGTCACAGGTCACATGTGCGTGGCACCTGTCACAATATTGTAAAAACAAAAATGTGTTTGCACTTAAGTCAGTTGCATAACTGCGTCTTAAATTCTTAATTTACGCTCATGTCATAAATATGATGCTGAATTATATTAATGAAAATATTAAATGAAATATTACTGTAAATGAAATATTTCTGATCTTTAAAAACAATATTTGTTAGCCTAGTGAGGGTCCATAGCCCATAACTACTCTCCAGTACTATCCCCGCACCACCCAATACCATGCCTCCGTATCATACCACCCAATACCATGCCTCCGTATCATACCACCACTACCACCTACAATCCCATACCATACCATCACCACACAACCACATCACTATCCTACACCACCTGCCCCACCACCCACACAAACACCCGAGTAGCTTGCGACGACAGAGTCAACAGTTCAAGGTGAACATTTCTTCCCAGATATAAATATACCTTTCATGATAGACGAGGGAGTTGAGGATGGCACAGCAATAAAGTTGTGTCCTTCATACAGTCGCAAAGCCATTGCTTAAATTATTCATCAGTAGTAAAAGAAATGATGACAGCTTTTAGAATTATAGTTTTGGCAGGCGGGCAAGTCTGAGACATCTTCATATCTACAATAAATATCCTATGGATACATGAAGATGTCAATCTTTCTCACCTACCAATACTTATCAGTAGAATTTTTGGTAAAAAAAAAAAAAAGCATATTACATAAAGTCCACTCCTGAGCGAAAGTCTTAAATAAAGACTGCATTACATGTAAATAAATACTTTCTGCACTACGTGTAAATACGGTTACATTACATTTAAATAAGGACTGTCTGCATTACGTGTAAATACGTTTGCATTACGTGTAAATAAATCTGCAGGTGTTGCGCAAGTTACTGATTATTTTGTTAGCTACACCCTCGGGGCCCCTCCAGAAACTGACCTTGATGCCGAGGAGGGAATCCTGATCCAAGGAATTGAACCTAACCTCCCCTTCCTTGAATTGAACCTGACTGTCTCCCATTTCCCAGGCGCTGTACAACCTACGGGTTTAGTGCTCTCCTATATATTCTCAGCATTACTCTCACAGCCTAATGTCAGGTATTCTCAGCATCACAGCCTGTGTCACTGCAAATCTGCTTATAAAATAATTTAAAAATCAATGTATTTCTTTTATCCTTCTCCCTACTCCGCCTCCCATTTACCTTTCAGCTTCCTATTACTCTACTCATCCCTTACCCTCCCTCCAACCCAACGTACAAACTTCCTTTCTTCCTACTTCCTTTCATCCGCCCTTACTCTATACACATCTGTCCTTAAATTCCTCATTGCATCCCCTATTCTCCATTTTTCTCCCCCTCTCCCCTTCCCTTTTCACTAAAACCTACCTACTTCATTCCCGGTTCCTCATTTCCTCCCTCATATCCCCTGTTGCATTCTTTTTCTTCCTCCATCCTCTCCCTCCTTCATATTGGAGATATTCCTCATGAAATACGATCACGTTAATGGCAATCCTTTCCTAGTTCAAATAACTAGTTTTAATGCAGTTTCATATATCAATACACTCGTGGGGGAAGTGCTAAACCCGTAAGGGTCGTACAACGTCTAGTGTTCAAGATCCTCTTAGCGACATCAACGTTCCTTCCTGGAGGGGATGCAGTTTCCACGTTAGTCCAGTGCTTTAATAGTGGTAAAGGCCTCTGAAGAGCCCTTCCCTCCCCTTCCCTAAACATGCACTTCCCATCCCCTAGGCATTGTACGACCCCTACGAGTTAAAATGGTTATAACTATGACAATAATTTTTAAAAAGGTAGACCGGTAAGCCAGAGGAAGGCCTCGGTCAGATGACCAACGGCGGGTCATCATCTGACTAAGACCAGCCTCAGGAAACGCTTGTCCTGTTTCCTGACAAACCTGACCTAACCCTGACTCACGAAATCGTAATGACACGATTGCAAACAAACCATACCACGGGTGGGGTTCGAACCCGCGGTCACAGTCTCAAAACTCCAGACGGCTTACGCGACGGTCTGGAGGTTTGAGACTGTGACCGCTGGTTCGAACCCCACCCGTGGTATGGTCTGACCTAACCCTAATAGTTTTGCGCTTTCCCCGTGAATATAAGATACCAACTGAGGCTACTGACCTCGTTCCTGCAAATGCAATGCCCAGTAGATCACGTTTCTGCCAGGGTGTACCATCAAGATATCACTTTCTGCAACAGTATGTATTTCTTACTGTCAAGACCAGTATTTTTGATGTGTGAGTCTCTGAAGAGTGAGTGATATTCCAGTGTGATAGACTGGTGACCGATTTCCAAGGCTTTTCTACCCTACCAATTTGGTCTTGGGCAAAGCTTTCTTCTTGAGGGTCTCTACAACCAGGCTGTTGCTGTGAGCGATCTGTTGGTCCACAGCCATTACAGCCTGGCTGATATGGTACTTGGTGGACGTAGTGATCCAGTTTCATCTCGACTTTTACATCTGTTACAACAATATAGTGCATCATATCTGATGGTAGCAGGTTAAACTGTCTTGGGCCCACGCATCTTGACAGTGTTCTCTTGTGTATGGTGCCCCATGCCTTTCAATGGCCTTATTTTCAATTTCCTCCCATGTCTCACTCCAGCAAGTTATGACAGTGACGAGGAAGCCATGTGCAACACGTCGACTGATGAAGCCTGCAGAGCAGTCGAAAGGTTTCATTGATAATGATAACTAGGGTTGCGCAGTGCATTTTAGTAAACTTGTCGGTTTAAGTCAACTTGTTGGTATATACAAAGGTCAAGATCCTCACTCCAAGCACTTAGGTGTTCTAAATAGTTTAAATACTTTAATAACTATGCTGGCAGTAAACTATACATATCTTCCAGCTCTGATTCATCTGCCCTGAATGGAGCTGTGAGCACAGCAATACTCCTAACGTAAAACAAGTAATCTGAATAGTACCATCATTGACTTTTTCTTTTAAGTTTTCATTATCCATCCTGTCATTTTTCTGGCCTAGTATGCTGCATTTGCTTTACCGTATTCTCTAAATGACATGTCGAGATTATTACTACCTGGTCTTACCCGTTTCTTATTCTCTACGAGATGGCCTGCCTGCGTTCTCTAAACTGAAAATTGTCACAATAACCATGTTTTTATTTATCAACTGTAAGACTACTGATATTGTAAATTTTCTACTTCAACTGAGGCGAGTTTCATGTTTATTATTGTAACGTCCGAAAAAAAAATGATACGAAGCTGTGACTCGACACACAAGACCCAAAGGGCCAAAAATCATTGATATCGATCAAAGTTATCCAAGAGTCGGGGCCAGGAGCAGAGTCTCGACTCCTGTAAACAACTCTGAGTGCGCACAGTTGATGTCTTGTTGTGAAGGAGGGCGCGCATGACCCAGCATACTTGAGAGAGGGGCTATCCTAAATACCTATGACAGGGTGTGGATGGTAATAAGTGGTGGTAACAGTAGTGACTGTGGTTGGTGATGACTGGTGGTGGTGAGTTATGGTGACTGATAGTGACAGTTTGAAGAAAATTAGATCACCGGGGACACGAGGTATACAATCCCTGGAGGTACATCTGTATATATTAGCAAAGAATTTGCCGTAATCGGTAACGTGCTCAGATTCAATGTTATTCAATAATTGGTAGGTACATACTGCGGCCTTCCTGCCCCCATGTTGTCCCTATCTTTAATACGCATTACTAACTTACGTAAGTCTGGAATGTGTGCATTAAATAACTTTGTCGACTAGTATGAAGACCAAGAAAAGCTGCAGCTTTCAGTGGTAAAACATTTCGCTGTGCAGATATTTATCAACAGTGACAAAACTTAGCCCCACTAAGAGCTTGTTTTGCAAGCTGTGTGTCTTTGTCTTCCTACTGGGAATGTGGTGGTGTTGTTTCCAAAGCTTGTTGTAGGCAAACCACTTCACGGTTTTAAACAGTCTTGCTTTTATTCAATAGTCTATAGATTTGGTTAAACAAAATGTGTAAAATGTTTCCATGTTTACTAAATGACACAGTGTAGAAATATATTCACTCTGCATGAGAAATAATGGCTACATATTTATCGAGCATAATTCAAGTAATACCAGATTCTAAGCATATCCAGTATGCCAAATTTATAATATATAATTACATACCGAAGTTGCTTGTACAGTGGTGTGTTAGTGATATTATGGTAGTATAGTTGTAGCAACGCTTGTGTTCAAGTGGTTCAACACTGTGGTGACCTCTTCTCCTACACGTACTAATTACTGTTGTTCACCGCAAGGTAACAGCAAGAACCTCAGTTATTTAAATTTAATTATGTCCTGATTTTAATACCGCTAATGATGGTCAGGATCATATTACCTCATGTGCAGTAAGTTATAGGCATGATAATTTAATAAAACGTACAATACAATAACAATTATAACCACAAACCACTATTAATTCCAAACAACTAATGTATTCTAGAGTAAACCATATTGATTTTTTCTCATTAGGAAACAAGAAAGCGTCTCCCGTCGTGGGTCCTGTCCGCCGATGACTCACTCGGTGAAGTAACAGCTGTCGCACCAGTGCTGGGTATCAGTCATTAATCAACAAGTGCTATGTTCCCTTGGTTAAATAATGGCCTACCTTATTATAAAGATAATCACTTTGTCCTAGAATCAGAGAGGGAGGAAAGAGAAGGTGCTCACGGGGTACCTCTGCAACCATAAGCCACTGTTGATGTCTAAGTAATAAAGTTCATTCCACTTAATGTAACAAAGTCAAAGTACATACAGTTTTAAGAGCAAGTATGTTATGGCGTACAAGGCTAATAATGCCGGTGGACGTTATAGACTGGGCCACGACTAACCACAGAAATAAGAGTACGCACAAAAACAGACAATTACAGTGGACATTTGACTATAAAATATATACGTCAGTCAACATCAAGCTATTTCATAACACCCACATTTTGAAACAAAAAACATAGACACAAAGGAACTATACACCAAAGCTCGACATTAATGGCACGAGCGGTTAAAGAGAACATTAACTGATGATAAACGTGTGTTGAGCACCACCAGACAGAGGGAGGGAGAGAGAGAGACAAGGCAGGACATGACAGGACATGACAGGCGACACCATAGCTTGGCAGGATACACAACGTTACCTGTAAGGGTAGTCTTCCCATGGGTCTAGCGGATCATCATGGTAATAGAAGCTGGTAACAACAAAAAGAGAACATGGGTTAGTTAAAGTAACTAGAGATACCATCAAATTTATTACGGGTGAGTGAGAAAAAACATACCCGTGTTAATACACAAATTACTAGTTTTAGTGCAGCAACAGGCGAGTTGTAAAACATATTATGAAACTAATGCATAAAAAAGTTAAGTGTTAATAAATTAGTAATGCAGAAAAAGGCTAAGACACAGTCAGGAAGAATGTGTTAAATGCATAAGCCATACTCCACGGCTGACCATGTGTGGGAGGGGAGGTATTGCCCACAACTATGACCCTTTCCACTAGATCGAACCTGATTGCTTCCCATTCCCCAGGTGCTAGATGACCCTTATGTAGGGTTTAGCGCTTGCCCCCTAAATATGGTAGAGACTTCGAATATCAAACGTTTACTATAGACAAAGTTTCCCTTCTGAGCAGAGCTTCATCTACCCAGCGAAACAGTCTATAGGTTTACCTTATACCGAGTTCCTGCCTATTATATACTGTCAAGTAGGTTAATAAGACAACACGAGGTTCATGACATATTTAAGGATTTCGTCTGTCAAGGACTTCATCAAATTATTAAAGTCCTTGGTGGATGAAAATTCTTGATAAATTTCAAAACCACATTGTGTCTTATTTACATACTTGTGGGTATGTTATTAACATACCTGCGTGTATACTAACACTTGTGGGTACATTCTACCAATGATGCATATTCTTCCAAGACACGTCATACATGTACTATTACAGAATAATGCAAGAGTTGGTCTAAAAGACTGGAGCTGGTGTTGGCCAGAACCAGGTGAAAAGTAAGAGCTAACGATTCTAGCAACTCACCACGATGTAAAGATAAAAACCGTGACCAACACTACTACCAAAATATAACAAGAGAATAGGGAAAAATGGTTGCAACATCCTGGTAAACACGTCTACAAGACACTGAACCATTATCTATTCAACCAAAAAATTTATTCTTAAAAAGTGAAGCAACCGGAAAAGATAATGGTGGGCGGAGAGACACCCTCCCCTCCAAACCGAGGTTCACTCCGCCAGCGAGAAAGTAGACTAGTATTGGTCACTTCCTTAATAGAAAGTAAGTTTCTGAAAGGCTGCTGCACCATTATCTTGGAGTTCACTAGGTTAGGCAGCATGGAAGAGTATCTTCTGAAGTTACAAAGTACTGCACTGTACAGAGCGCTGGTACCAAAGGGTGTTCAGTTATATGCAATAATGTATTCTTAGACAAGCAGCACACAAGCTAAACTAATCCCTCTCCCCGTCCTACCCACACGACCAAAAACTATTCACAAAATCGGTAAAACAAAACTCTTGGCACAATAACCCCAAACTTTTATTGGGACATGTCTCTTCGAACGGTTCGAAACGCTGTCTGCTAGTTTCTTTTCAGCCACAACACCACTTGATCAGTCACTGCAACACTCGCATTGCATATTCCTGCTACTGAAAACAAAATGGTAAAATGTGAAGTAAAACTAGAGGTGGATCATTCAGGTGATCAACTAAAGACTCCAGCCATACCATGAATATGCAGCAGCAGCAGCAGCACACAGTCCTGGGGTCAAACTACGTTGATAAACACAACGATAACATGTGACCCCCCCCACAAACACACAATAGAGATTTTATTGTACAAGTGTTTTGAGAGAGGAGGCATATAACCTGCGTGGGCTTCATGCGTATATTAGCACACAAGTGGTGTCTTAAACAAGTGTGTTTAAAACTTAATGTCTCGGCACCAACAGCCTGAGTGAACGGAGACAAGAGCCGCGATTAGCGGAGGGAGGACAGAGCTGAATGACCCCACACGTCTTCATGAAATATTATACAATTTGTACATATGGGTGTTGGCAATGAAGGAAGGAGTGAGATAGACCCACCTGGACGTGCGGGAGACTTCGTCCCACTGGTCGTCTGGGTAGTAACCGTTCCTCACGCCGTTCATCACGCTGACCAATCACAACCTGTAAACACAAGACCATAAAAATGGAGGAACATTACAGCAGGCCTACTGGCCCATACTTGGCAAGGTCATCCTCAAATCACCAATACTCACGCAGCAATATAATAATAGCCAATGCTTTCACCCTCTAACAGAATAACTGATGAGTAAGTCATGTGCAACAGTTGGGTATCTCTATTATTGAAACGTTTCAACAAAGATACCCAACAGTTGCACATGCGTCTTACTCAGTATTTTATACCATTAACAACAAAACAATAACTGTTTACAGTGGGTTTCCCTACACCAAACAGAAAACATGTTTACGAATATAGCACACACAACCAGAATACCTTTCAATATTCGCAAACGAAAATAAAATAGGATGTACTAATTGTAACGCTAGTTAACAGGGCAGATTCACTCAAGATGTTAACAGTATACATACTGAGATGACCCTTAGCGAGAAACGTTCACAATACAGCTCACTCAGGTTAATCTGATAACTTTATCTTGTATCCCGTACCATCCTGTGGGCGGCAGCCGAAACAAGAGGCACATAATAGGTCAACCAACATTTTATTAGCGAACCAAGTTACAAATGTATTAATCTATTCCCATAATTTAAAAAGTCGACAGAAGTTTTTTTTTTTTTTTTTTTTTTTACACTGAATTCAGTCCCAAGGTTTACAATGAAGCATATTAATGTTCCAAACACACTGGTCTAAAGAACACTAACTGGAGGACTGTTACATCATTGTAAACTCGCTTACGGATATAGTGCTACCCTATGAATACCAACCATACACTCGCAGCTCCACAACAGAAAAGTGACCGCACACATGTTGACCAACGTCACACGAAAGTTTGTAAAACCCGCCTCATGAACCCTTACACCAAGACATTTTTTTTTAACTAACAACCCCCACACATCCGTGTGTGACTCGCCAAAGTGAAGCCCTCACCTGACTGAAAACATTTGGTCAACGCTATGATCCACAGGAGGTGGAAGAAAGGAGGTACATGTACCTCCTCCCATGGGAAGCAGACACTCCCAAGACAGGGAGCCAAGGCTGGGTCACCATCTGGAAAAGACCCGGGCCGGAGTACCGGCGAATCAAGATTGACAGGGGACGAACATAAGCTAACATTCCTTGTAGGACCAGAAGGGACATGGTCGGATAAGGATACAGAGCAAACCTTTATTAAAGACGACGTTTTACTCTAGGTAGAGCGAAACTTTTGTCTATAATAAAGGCTGCTCTGCACAAGTCTCTACTATAATTGTGATCAATACGGTTTCACTACAGAGGTATAACGTACAAAATGCTCCGGTAATTACGTGATAAAGCGAGATGCGGGAGAATCAGGAGACATAAATACACTCCAGATGTTAGGTCTAGAGTTAAGTGGCACGAACGAAGAGGTGGTGAACGCAAACGTTATAATATACCTTCTCATCAAGTAAATACAACAAAACACCGGAGACCATAAACGGGTAAAGCCAACGGTTAATATACTATTAAGAGACGGAACCAGGAGCTACTATTTAAACACTACAAACACATCTAGGATAGTAGTATTAGGAGAGTACAAAACTACCCGAATCCCGAGTAACACCCCTCCTACCTTTCCATTTCCATCCTATCTATCTACCCATCGACTACCTCATTCATCTCTCTCTCTAACATGAGACCACCCACAATTTCTTAATTGCAAAGCTCACCACTATCAGTCCCAATGATCCTAAATCAATTTCTAATTTCAACTCTCAAATGAAACTATCCACTATTTCATTAAGTTGGTGTGAGAAGACAACAGTGAAAAATAGCAGCAGCCACCAGGAGCAGCTGACATATATGACTGCACACGCTGCACTCTAAATGTTCCTGCTTACGTAAGGATGGGTAATTGTGTATGTGGAAGACGTTCTTGTGGGTGTTGTCCTGAGAGCTGTAGTAGGGGAAGAGTGGATAGAAGTTGGATGAGAGCGGGGATGAGTAGGTGAGGAGGCGAGGAGGGATGAAGTGGAGGGTGTAGGAGGCGAGGAGGGATGAAGTGGAGGGGTGAGGCGGAGGATGAAGTGGAGGTGAGGAGGCGAGGAGGATGAAGTGGAGGGGTAGGAGGCAGAGATGAATGGAGGTGAGGCGAGGAGGATGAGGGAGGTGTAGGAGCGGGAGGATGAAGTGGAGGGTGTAGGAGGCGAGGAGGGATGAAGTGGAGGGGTGTAGGAGGCGAGGGAGGGATGAAGTGGAGGGGTGTAGGAGGCGAGGGAGGGATGAAGTGGAGGGGTGTAGGAGGCGAGGGAGGGATGAAGTGGAGGGGTGTAGGAGGCGAGGGAGGGATGAAGTGGAGGGGTGTAGGACGTGAGGGAGGGATGAAGTGGGAGTCTATGAGACTTAACACTGCTTTACACGATTTAAAAAAGCACTAGGACTCAATTATTCAGCGCCTTGAACAGAGAAGGTTACTGACATTGCTTGCTGATATCTTGGAAGAAGTGAAGGACAGTACCTTGTGGGTTTATATTCTATCACGCTCTGATCATTCTCTTAGAAATTAGAATATCCAATACAAAAATATTAAATATGTATCTAAATGTACTCCTGTTGACTCTCGTGGCCCACATATAGGAAGTAGTGCCCAATTATATAGCGGTTTCTGCGGCAAAATTTAAATATAAATAATTTTCATAAATCACATGGGATTACTTTTGATAGTATAATGAACATTTGTATATTGATTTTTTCCAATGCCTGTGATTTGAGAATACCAGAGAGCGTGTGTACAGACGACAATGTGGGAGAGGTGGGAATAAAGGAGAGGTATAGAGTGGGAAGGATGTGAGTAGTGGGATAGAGTGGGAGGGGTTCTTAACATGTGGCATCAAGGTACTCCCTCAGGTGGTACATACATACCTACACGTGGACTAGGGACGAACCAGGTGCAGCACCAACACCATCCAGTCCTCCAACACATCATAGAAATGTCTCCTAAACTTAACATTGAAGTGTGTTAATGACAGTATAACACTGGATCGTCAAAACTGTATATTAAAGTAAAAAAAAAACTAAACGGAAAAATCGAAATAGCAACACCTTTAATCCCCAAGGGTGCAGTTATTCAGAGAGTTTACTCTGTTACACCCACTAAAGAACCACTTCCCGCACTCGTACATCTTAGCCGCCTGTTCATGTTATCCACTTATTGACTGCTAACTATACGTATATATGGGGTAATATTAGTTAGGTTGAGTTAAACCTGTAACAGCTAAAATAATTATTGTAATTATATCGTCCAGAAATCTACCACTGCCATGCATGATATAAGTTCCTTATTAGACAACCCATTCTCGCAGTAAGAAGGATAAAACGTACAAATCTGAAAGTTTTATATTTTCCTAAGCCACCTAGTTCCCAGAGGTACCACGGCCTGTTTTTCTAGTATGCGTGTGATTAATATACATTTTTAGAGGTTCCTGCAACTTATCCCAACCTAACTTGTAATGGACCCCAATGGAAATACGTCACTGTCTGACTTTTTGGGTTATCCTAGGTTTTCTACACATATGCTGCTATGATAATCTATGTAACTATTTGTGTATACCTGAATAAACTTACTTAACTTAAAGCACGATTCAGAGAAAAATTTACTTTGATTTGGAGGAGAGGCATCCCAGAGAGCTATCAGGAGCCACAAGTCACTAACCTTACTTACCCTGGGACTAGCAATTAAGAACCTCTGAACTAGGATGTCACCTTTCAAAGTCACCAAAGTTATTGCTACCCCCACTTGAAAATAAAGCCCATTCTTGTAAGGCATTTATTAGAAGTAAAAGAAAACTACCTGAACTGTATACCCAAAAACAAATAGAATCTACTATTATTTTTTTTCCTGCTGGTTGTAATCGTGTTAGCTGTACACTATTACACTGAACACCAAATTAAAGTTTTTGCATTACTATTGAAAACACTGAATGCTTGAATGGCGGTTGGGAACGCCTGATAAGGCCCTTTAACCCTAAAGAATTAGGATTAGGCTCAAATACGCAAGTACTGAGCTCTTCCTCACCAAAACGTTAACTCGCCAGTGTGGCAAGTTATCTACCAACATTCCTAACAAAAACAGCCTACAAGCAGAACAACTCAAGAGAGAAGGAGAGTTAGGGCGGAGATTTTATGCTCCCATACAAGACCATGAGAGGTGCCAGTCATCTGCACCAGCGAGTTTTATATGAAGGCAGGAATGACCTTGATTTAGGCACGCCTCGTCGAGTGTGACACCCCGCCTCCACTCACGCACCGCCAGGGACCCACATGGAAATAAGTCATGTTAGACTTTACTGGATTACCTTTACATATTTTAAGTTATTGTTTTTAAACCCATGTACTATACGTGTTTGTTTAATATCTTTATGCACCCCATACCCATCCTGTGGGAGGTAGACAAAAAATTACAGAGGTATATAATGGGTCCTGGGACTGGATGTGTGTATAACATTTGTATGGACTCAAAAACTAGTTAAAAACGCATACTATGAGTGAAATATTTAAATAAAATCTTTATATTTGTTGCAAGACCGCTGGGGAGCAACTAGTGCCACAGTGATTTAAAAAAAAAGAAAAGTAGTCTACAACTCTTCCTTAACGAGAGGAATCTGAATTTGAGCTCTGTAGTAAGCCAGGCGAAGATAGAGAAACACAGGTAAGACAACGTCAGCGTGCAATGCTAGCCGAAAATAGGTAAGACTTTAGCACATTATGAACACGCATGCGTTACTGATGATGGCCACGCCCTCCTTCCCCTCCCCTCCCCCCGAGGGTGTAGACAGGAACACCACGTTGATTTGATTAGTCAGCCATAAAAGGAAGATTTGCTTTCACATATGTTGTGTGTGGCTTCTTCGTAGGTAAATGGCGTTCTGTCGACAGTATGAAAGACTTTTGCAGAACAAGCCATTACTGGGACAACGTTTCGATCTGTGTATATACCTTCAAGTCATGTCTTCATAAAGAGCTAAACATAGAATTTTTGTCCCACTGAAGCTTGTGCTGTGAAGTATGGGGCTACTTAATTTTATGATAGTAACATACCGGGATGGGTTTGATGAGGTAATGCAGTGTCAACTTGAGCTGGGAGAAGTCAGTAAGGAGGTTAGACTATGTTCAACAACAATTGTCGGTAATAATAAAACTATGTGGTTGATGGCATTTTATTTAAAAGAAGTTTGGTCCACCAGGGCCTATCAAATATCTCTGCTGAGAATATTAAATGTGTGACAGACGACACGTTTCAAAATGTCAAACCTCGTATTGTCTTATAACATGAACCTTCCCACGGTGGGTGCAATAACTAATGTTGCTATTGCATATCATCTCTCAGGATGTTGGAAAATGCTCTATGCGTGGGACTACGAGGATTGTTTTATGGATATACATTTCTGTGCGGGTCTTCAACTTACAGCTGTAAGATCGAGCTTTACCAAGTCTTCCTAGCCCCTGAACTAAACTATTTAAATAAAGCTTGCTTTGTATTTCGTGTTTTTATGCCCACTTGTGGGAGCGTTGCCTCCAGTCTTCAATGGGCAAGCTTTCAAAGAGCAGGTATATAACTAGCCTTAGTAGGAACGTAAGATTTGTTTATGATTCTATACAAGCTTAATCATACGTTGTCCAAGCTGGTGCTACCTATCACGATTGGCTTAAAGTATGTCGTAAACAGTTTTAAAAGATTAAACCGATGTAAGCATTTAATACTTACGATGCTATGCGGTTGCGTGTATGTCTGGCGAGATGGTTAGTTTCTCCCCTCCCAATCTTCCTTTTGCTTTTATTGCAGCCCAATCTCCTATGTAAAGTCAGTATATGACTTCGGTTAAAACGTCTAATGTATAACTGATACAGGAATGAAAAAAATATTTTTACTATTTTGAAGTGCGCTAAAGAGGTGTCCATGGTTCGCGTAAGAAATTGCATCGCTTTTAGGGTCTATTTCATTTACTGGCGATATGGTAAGTCATAATTAGTTAAATTTTGAGTATAGACGACACTAACTTCCTGTATATCGAGAAATTTGCTGAGTCCTGTGAGAAATCTACCTTTGCCTTAAGGGGACAGGTTACTCTAGGTTCAATTCCAGAAGCCAAACTGTGACCACATTTTGTAGCCTGTTCAAGCCTTCCTGTAGCCTGGCTAGTCTTCCTGTAGCCTGTTCAAGCCTTCCTGTAGCCTGGCTAGTCTTCCTGTAGCCTGTTCAAGCCTTCCTGTAGCCTGGCTAGTCTTCCTGTAGCCTGTTCAAGCCTTCCTGTAGCCTGGCTAGTCTTCCTGTAGCCTGGCTAGTCTTCCTGTAGCCTGGCTAGTCTTCCTGTAGCCTGGCTAGTCTTCCTGTAGCCTGGCTAGTCTTCCCCTTTGCAATCGATAACTTTACATATGAAAATATGCGTAAAATCCTTCTGGTATGTAATTTCCAATATAAAAAATACTATACTAATACTGAAATTAAGATATTTGAAGTTTTGTCCTGGGAGATTACTCTGTGCTCTTGATATTAACAAAAACAGACAAGAACACCCAAGGTAAAATAAGAATAAAAACTACTTACAAAACCCAAATATATACTATCGTACTAGGTAAACTGAACCTTGAGGTGCCCTGCACTTCACTCTGCACTTCTGTGCTGTTAACCATGATGTTTTTATAATTTGGGTCAGTCTCTGATGAGAAACTGTGCCAGAGACTTTCCCCTCAGTCGAGAAATGTACAGTCAACTATTCCCTGTATTTCTTTATCTATATCTACTATTTTCTAGCTTTCTTGAAGTTGTCCAACTTCTAATCAGTTTTAAATCTTTGCTATTAGATCAAATATATCATCGGCTCATTCTCTCTATTCTCGGTTATCTTTCCCCTCTGTTGCATGGAGAGAGGGGGGGAGAAAGGGGAACCAGGTCAACCAGGCTGTGACGGATACGTGGGGCAGCGGGCCTCCAGCAGCAACAGCCTGGTTGACCAGGAAAGCACCAGATGAGCCTGGCCCATGGTCGGGCTCAGAGTAGAGAAACTCTCGAAACTCTTCAAAGGTATATCAAAGGGAGGTAAGGAACGGGATTGAGTAGCATGGGAGAAGCAGCATCGGCACAAATTTATCTACTCTTCCTCCCGTCATTTCCCTGGCTCTTCCTCTTCTATGGTCCTTTTTCCCCGCCTCAGTGTCACCACAAGTCACAGCAGCAGCAGTAGTCAAATACAAGTACTCTTTCTCCGGCCAATAACCTTGTCAGGAAGCAGCGAATGACCTCCACATTTCTCTTGTTTGTGCATGCATGTACACCCTCACATGTACACATCCACGACTGCAAACTCTTACAGCATAAACAATACCACCTGATTGATGGCGAGCCTAGCAGCCTCAACGCAATACGATCATCCATATTTTTTTTTTAACCCTTAAGTAATTTCCTCCTCCGCTAAACACTGAAGAATCCTCGTTAAACATTAAATATATGTATGTATGTATGTATGTATGTATGTATGTATGTATGTATGTATGTATGTATGTATGTATGTATGTATGTATGTATGTATGTATGTATGTATGTACTAAAAGACGTGCAAAAAATCATTACCCACAGACTTTCAAAATGAACCTATGAAACTATGCACACGGGCACAGGAACACAGTGAAAGATTATAATGTACAAAGTGACAAATACATTACCAAGAGTTGTATAACAAACCGCCAACCACATAGTGACACAGCTGTACACAATGTAATGTTGCCTCACAACACCTAATCACTGTGGTTTCAGGTCCCAACACTGGTTCTCAACACCAGACATGTTCAAGAGAGCACCACCATATGATACTCGCCTAGCAATACGTGAGCATTTCGTATCATTTTAGGATTTTGTAACCTCTGAAGAGATTCTTATTCTCTTCGTGGTGAAAGGTAAACCCGTAGGGGTTATAGCGCCTGGGAAATGAAAGGTAACTGTCAGATTCAATGAACGGCAGCTCCAATTCTTTGGACAAGAACCCCCCCCTCACTGGCGTCAAGTAGTCCCTTGAAGCCAGAATTCTAACTATAGGGAAGGCGGGGGAGGGGGCTTAATAATTAGATGCTAAAAAAACGTTTTAAGTCTTTAAAAATACATGATTTTCAGTATACATGTGAAATTTCTTAAACTATCGTGCTTTTGTGGTCATTGGTCAATATACTGTAATAGTAAAAATTAGTCATTAATTAAATAACAAAAATGTATCCCTCTGGGAGGGTTATAGCCCTCTTCTGTGCCACAGTATATCATGGTGAGAGTGACGCATGGAGCGCCCGCTCTTCTAGTCTAGGCTGTATAACCCTTGTGGTTTAGCACTTCTTTTGATTATAATAATAATCTTCTAGTCTAGAGTACAAATGGTGCAGTGGTGACTGGATACGCACTTTTTTTTTTTTAGCGTCTGCGAGAAAACGTGTGCTCCAGATATTACATTATGCCTCGAGCTGCCAGACGTAAGCAACCCTTTGTTTATGTCATTATATTTTGCTTATATGTAAACAAAAGGTTAATTTACGTTAACCTGCCCTAGCCTAGCCTCCAATAAAAATTATTAAAATTTCTAAATATTTTGAGAACGTAGGAATGAAGACAAGGGCAATTCGAGGGATGGGACGCATTCGAATTTCAAACAGGTTGGGATAGAGGTGCTGGACAGCTGTTTTAGTAGGTTAGGTGGTGGGTTAGAACCTTGGGGTGGGTAGCGCACTTGAACTTTAAACATCTATTCAGAGGCCGATAAGACCACCTTGCTCCAGCAGCATCGTAACCAACCTATCCTGTTTTTAATACTTCAAATTCTTACGACATCCAGTGTCCATATATTAACGCTTCTTGTAAAATCCTAAATGCTGTATTCTTTAAGTCAGGCTGGCTCGACTTGGGTTATATAAAACTATAGAAACTTTTATTTAGCCACAAATAGTTTTAAAAAAATTGCCGCAATGCCTCTAACAAGATGGATGAGCTGTGCGTACAAGGAAACATTCACAGCTGTAGAAAATGCAAAGGCTTACAACTAATCTGGTCACTGAGCCGATGAGCATGGCTTCCAGGCAAGACTAAAAAAAAAGTTGAAACCTACCAGCACTGGAAAAGCGCAGTGTAGTGGAAGTAAACACGAGTGCAGGACAATTACCGAGACATTGGGAAATAATCCGACAAAGTATGGACCAGAAGAATGGGTCTTGGATGGAAGCTAAACCCCTATAGCCACAGGGATGCTACAAACCAATGCTTCAATCTACGAGTTGCAAATAAAATGGTTTGACATTCGCAAAACCTATTCTTTCTATCCCATCTTCCGCCCTCAACCTCTAAACAGGATTGAACCTCGAAACAAAATTGAACTCGACAATCAGATTTAAAAGTAAGTATGATCGAACAAGAGACTACAATCCACTTACACTAAAGGGTGAAGGCGGGACCAAAAGCTGAAGCTGAACCCAAACAAAACAGTTCGACATGTACGTGCACAAGCACACATGATTAAAAAAAAGTAATGCTAAAACATGCCAAAGAATTTAAAATATAACCCGAGGAAAGGAATTCAGACAATGATTCTCTTCTAAGACAGCTCTGGGTCCAGAAAGTCTTGCAACCTGCAATAAACAAATGCTATACTCACACGTGCCACAAGCTAAAACTATCTCCGCTTCTCTTGATCATTCATAACACAATCAGTAAAACAATACAATCATACTAAAATTCCAGAAAGGCTGGAGTCGTAAGCAGACAATGTCCTTCACAGTTAGACGCACACCACAAGCAACACAGTAGCAACAGCACCCTCACGTTTATAATGAACGGGTGAGGTGTGCGTGATCTATACTCAAAGTTAATGAGAATCGTCTCTGACAATTCTTGTAGAAAGAGTTAACATTTCCCCGCCCCCTTGATCTGACTAATCTTGTAGCTTATTTTTCTCGGCTGTTATTTGGCAAGAAGCACCTGTAGGAATCAAACTAAAGAATATCTGGGATACACACTGAGCCCACCCCATCTCCTGAACTATTGACAAACTGAAGAATAGTGGCAAATGCAAGAATTGTCTTCAAGAACCCGTCTTCAAGAATTGTCTTCTATCAAATTTACACCATTATCAAGTTACTGTCGTAAGCAATTCACGCTCGTAATGCAATAACGAAGGTGAAAATATCCCACGGGCTCTTAGGTGGGCACCCTGTGGGAAAAGCGGAACCCCTGCCTTCTCGCCCCTAGGCATAAACCAACCCAACCGCGTTAAAGCGACCCAGTGTGGGAGAAACTCAAGATTAACAATAGGTCATTGAAAAGCCCCATTTTTCAGCGTGAGAATACTGAAGTAAAACCGCTACGGAACCATGTAGCAGAAGAAATGAAAACAGATTTCTAGAGCTTTTTGACCTACCAGGTTAAGAAAAAACTACATACATGGTCATAAAATTAGGCCTGGTAACCCTAGACCTACACTGGGACTTAAGAGCTGGAGATCAACTACTCAAACACAGTGGACACATACACGGCAATATCAGCAGTCTTTAAACATTAATGAGATGAAGTGGACTAAGATGGAGAGCTCTCCTGCAGGTTAAGACTCGCCATATAAACATTTCCGACAAAGATCCAGCCTGACATGGCAGGTCCATGTAGGCCTTCGGGAACCCACCCACTCAGATTTATTACTAAATGTTGGAACTTTCACAGAAGTATATGGAAGCTAGTAATAATAAGCATGACTGCGATAAGATAAACCAATGGTGCGAGAGATAAGATAAATTCCCGCCATTGAAAACAAGCGACAGATAAAACTAGCATCTAACACATGCTGATAATGCTGTGGAGTGACTGATGGTCGAGCTTTAATGGGGCCACTGCTTCAAGGACAGTCAGTATTCGTGCTCAATAACAGAGAAAAATACTACCCTAATTTTGAGTAACACAATATGACCGGGAGCTTCGAGGTAGCGGCCTCGGACGGCAATCTTGAATTATGATAATGTTGCTGATTTTGATAACGCACGGTACTTTCGCTTAACAATGAAAAAAATCTTGGAGTCTTGGGAACAAATACAAATGAAAATACACTGACAACGACCATCTTCATACATAATTTAAGCTGAAAGGGCCTTATTCTTGTGCAATGCCGCAATATAGTTTAGAATGTGACCTAACTCCTCCCTATAGATTTCTAACTGTAAGCAAGAGCTTTCCTAAGGAAATAACTTGCATTTCATCACAAAAATTGCAGGAAGATTTAAGCAGGATTTTCCAGTAGGCAATGGAGAACATGACGTTCAATGATACGTTCCAGCTCCTTAGGTATGGAAAGAACTAAGAACTCAAAAAGGGACGCTATACAAAACTCGCGAGGATCGTTAAATAGAAGGAAAGGAACATATAAAACACTTTGGAGTAATTATGTTAGCTGATCTTTCTTTCAAAGAACACAAAGACCAATGTCACGACAGCCAGGAAGATGACGGGTTGGATAACTGTCAAAACAAGGAAATATGGTGCCAATAGTGACACTTTTCAAATATCCTGTACTCTTTCAATTAGAATATTGCTCAGTGTTGACGGCCCTATTCAGGGTAGAGGAAATATCCGAACTGAAACAGATAGAGCCAATACCGCATTTACATTACTGGGAACACCTTAAATCATAAAATATGTACTCACTGGAGTGGAGAGAGGGATACATGATATGAAGAGTGCAAAATAAACCCAGTGAAAGGCAGGGATGCAGTGGGCACAATAAGAAAAGACTAAACGTCCGTGGCCCCAAACTATTCAACATCTTACCAGAAGTTATCAGAAACATTGTTGGGATAAGTGTCTTCCAGGTGCCAAATCAACAAGGCTGTGGATGGATATGTGGGTCAGCAGGCCACCAGCAGCAACAGCCTGGTTGACCAGGCAAACACCAGACAAGCCTGGTCCAAGGCCAGGCTCTGGGAGTAGAAAAACTCTCGGGCCTCATCAAAGGTACCTTTGATATCATTAAAGCTTGTAGCAAACTTTGATGTAGTTACATAAATTCTAATAACCGATATAGTATACGTTTCCATGTCACTGACATTTAAATCCTTAATGACCCTCCAGGGTAACACTACCCACAATGTACACAAAACTTGGCGTTCTGTACGAGAATCTTACGTGTATGCGCAACAACAGTTTTGGTGCTCATACAGAATATATGAAGTGTTCATAAATTACCTCCCTGACTGGAGACTAAGAACTCTTGCAGCCGTGACGTGCGAGAGTATGATACTGAGCTGCAGTGTTGGTATTGCCGATTCTCGACCCACTTCCCACATGAAGTTCCCACCAGTGTCAAGACGCTGACTCATCTTTTAGTATGGCCTCACCTTTCCCAGACACACTAACAATGTCCTTTCCGGTGGACCCTCCTTCCATTGTCCCTCCTGTGCAGTCTTTGTGCCACAGTCCCCCCTTCTCCTAGGGGCCGTGCCAGTGCCTTGTGTCCACAGGGCCCCCCGTGACTTTAGGCAACTGTGCCTCTCCCTTGGTGTCTTTCATTCCTTCCCACAACCCTAGCATAGCCCTTGCAAAACAGGGCCAACTCCCAGCTTTATCCCTTATAAACTGTTCCTCTCTCCCGGCTGCCCTCGTCTCACTCCCTTCCCCACAACCACACCTGCCATAGTCTCCAATCCCTAACAGCTGGTCCCCTTTTCCCAGCCTCACGGCTGCCCTATAAGGCTGCCTCTCCCCTGCCACGGGCTGCCCTCCCACGCCTCCCACAGGCTGCCCTCCCACGCCTCCCACAGGCTGCCCTCCCACAGGCTGCCCTCCCACAGGCTGCCCTCCCACAGGCTGCCCTCCCACGCCTCCCACGGGCTGCCCTCCCACGCCTCCACGGGCCGCCTTCCACCTCCAACACTGCAATCAGCTCAGCACAATGCTGGTCTTCCACGCCCCCCAAGCTAACCCACGCACACCCACACTGCAATCACACGCCTCCCAAGCCTGCCTCGCCCCCGCTGCTTACAGACGGGGCCCCTGTTCGCACATACTATCCTGACATCACTTAATCAGTGCTGCATTCAACAAGTGTAGGCTTTGCCCCCAATTTACCACCACACACACACTCCGCACACAACACACACCTCGTACTAGTTCTCTTGGTCTGAGAAAGTTCTGCTTCACGCACGGAGGGCCCGGTTCTATTCCCGACGGGCGGAAACATTTCGAAGTGTTTCCTTACACACACACACTCACACACATACATACAACAGGCCTAGTGTCAAATCGACATGTGCCTAGGACAAAATGGTAACTAACACACACACACACACACACACACACACACAGCCTCTCTCAATGCCTGCCTGCGCCTCGCGTCATAATCCCTAGCCCTTTATCTGTCTTCGCAATAATAACCGCTTACATTTCTACCTTATCAGTTGTTCTTTGCATTTCATACGCAAGTTATGTTTTTGCCACCCACCATTTCCTCCAGACCCTCTCCTCCTGGTTCATCACGTTCATTTCCTCGAGTCTTTCCTCGTATACTTAGTTCTTCTTGGGTGGTGGCTCTTAGTTGAAGCTGCCTCACGCACGTTGTGTACAACATCTTGAAGGATTCAAGGTTTCGAAAGGTGTTCAGAGGTGTTCTTATTTAGCACATGCTGCAGAAGTTTGTTTGTGCGCCCTCGTGATATATTTGATGTGATGCTTCCGCCCACATCACTTTCCCAACATTTCAATTACATTTACACACACACCTGCAACCAGAAAGACCACCACTGGAACCTAAGTATAAGAAAATATTATTCATGAGAAAGCGCTAAATCCGGGTCACAGAGCGCCTGAAAATTTGAGGTACTCACGTTTAATCAAATTAAGGAAAGAGCAGCTCAAGTTCTGACAGCCTCACCGCACACCTGCCACTCCCTACCAGTCACCAGAGCCCAGGTGTTGATCTCTCAGATTACCAACTCATTACAAGACGTGAGGTCTCTGCTTGCTGGGGAGAAGAGAATCCTGCTCCTTTCCCCCACTAACACTCTCCTTCACACCTTTATTCTGTCCTCTTTTCCCTCCCTTTCTTCCTCCTGAACTCAACAGGTTAATATAAACAAGTAGAGCAGAGGCAGACAGGTCCACGCATACAAACACCTGGCTGTTGGCTTTCACTCCAGACAGGTGCAAGGTCGTGAAATTTGGTGAAGGTGAGGGGGGATACTTAAGACTGAATGCAGACTGGGAGGCGAGAGAGTAGTCACAGGTATGGAGGAAAAGGAAGGATGAGAGTCAACAGTCACACTGAACATATCCCCGGAAGAGCACAAACCTTACTACTTCGCCGGCCTATGCGAGTCAACAATTCGGAATCACAAAACGTGAGTCAGGCCCTTCTTAGAATATGCAGCATTGAGTCCCCAGCTAAATAAGCATGTCGAAAACCTTGAAATGTTGCATAGGATAATCAGATTAGTACTAGAACTAAGTTGGATACATTAGGAGTTGAAACTAAAGGAACCGAACCTGACGACCCTAGATGAGAGAACACGAGGGACGTGATCAAGAGTACAAAATACCAAGAACTGATAAGGCTGATAAAGACAATGATTAGTAGTAGTTACAAGGGAACATAGATGGAAGCTAAGAAACACTAGTTACAAGCAAACCATAACCTTTGATGGATTTCAAGCGTTTTCCAACTCCCAGAGCCCGGGAAGTACTTTTTCAGGTTCAAGGTAATAGGAACTGGATTTGGAGGTGGTTAATGAGAGCTCATACATGGTTTCAAGAATACATATGATAAAACTCAAAGTTAGAAAGTAGTAACAAATGTCGATAAAGCTTAAGAAAAGGGGTCAGTAACCTGGACTCCACCCCCGCAAACAAAATATTGAGTACACGCACACTCAACCTCCCCCCACACACAACATTGCAGCTCTCTATGCAACTATTTTATTCTGGTTTTACAGTGTCTCGCAATTTAATAGTGTGTTCTCTGTGTTGATATTGTGTAATCTTCTCTATGTTGGTTCAAAAAAAATCTTATCTATTTTATCGCATCTTTTTATGAACTTTCTGCCGATCAAATACCCACGTCCTCCTGTCTGCCAGCCAGACCATTTTTAATACAAATCTGATTAAAAAATTACACGGGTTTGAAGTTTAATGGAAAGTTGCTGATTGTGCCGCGGACTACCCTAGAAAGGTGTCTTGATGCTGACGAAGGGCTCTCGATCCAAGAAATTGGACCTACCCACCTTTGAATCAACCCTGATTACCTCCCATTCCCCAGGCGCTGTGACCCACCCAACGGGTTTAGCTCTATTATAATCCAGTGTCTTCGGTTTCTGTTCGTAACTGTTACTCTGTCCTTTTACCAAACAGTTTATCGGTAATTATACCATTATTATTTTACTTATTTCCTGTATTTTCTTACCCATTCCTTTCATCTACGTGGAGGGTCCAGCGGGGAAAGCAAAGTACTGGAGGTAGATGAATGGTTAAGAGAACCGACGAGTTGGTAAATTAAGACATATGCAACACTTGGGTATCTTTATTGAGAAAACGTTTCGCCACACAGTGGCTTCATCAGTCCATACAAAGGAGAATCGTGAAGAACAGGAGGAGTCTGAGGTGGTCAGTCCATCAATCTATTCAAGATTGATGGACTGACAACATCGACTCAAGGTTGAGGGACTGACCACCTCAGACTCCTCCTGTTCTTCACGATTCTCCTTTGTATGGACTGATGAAGCCACTGTGTGGGAAACGTTTCCTCAATAAAGATACCCAAGTGTTGCATATGTGTCTAATTTACCAAAGTACTGGAGTATGTACAGTACTTCGTAGCTTCTTATCACCTTCAACCCCACAACCAAAGGACCTGGGTTCAATTCGAAAATTTTCGAGACTAGGGCTAGTACGTGTACACTTGTTGCCACTGTTCACCTAGCAGTAAACAAGTACGTGGGGTGACAAGACACCAGCACGTGGAAGTGGTTGTACATCGTAATTAAATATGGTCTGACTTGGAAATCAGCAGATAACTCTTAGCCTGTAAATTTAATGGGGAGATGTCTACATCTCTCCATACATATACGCAGATTTTTACCTTAATCTCTTATCTTTGTAATTAAAATATTTTATTATTGGAACAGGTGATAGGCAGCGTTAATGACAAGTGTGCTGTCGACAAGCCTTCAACCTAATAAAGCAACCAGCATACTCCGATCCTTTGTACCACCAAGATGCAAGCACGAGGCAATGAGATGGGGCAGCAGCAGCCCTCAAGGAATACAAATTTGTTAACTATACCCAAATAAATATATAATACTACGACTAATCTACAATTTTTTACGAGTGGCTTCATGCAGAGAATGACGACGTCGGCACTGCTCGCTCAGGTTAAACACCAATGAATATGGCGAGTACCTGGATGGTTGACTGTGTGAACAAGCTTACCATTTAGAGAGACTTGTAAGGTTCGATATACCATATCCACAGCTAAAGGCAATCAAATCAAATGCGTAGTTACTAATTATATTCATGGGGAAGTCACTAACTTTTGGGTTATCCTAGGTAATTTACACTATGATAATTGTACTTGTGCGTAAATAAATTTACATACAAAGTCTGGGGAATGGACGGTAATGAGGCTTGATCCCAGGAACTAGACTGTTAGCTGCAATTTCTTTGATCAAGAGCCCTTCAATAGCGCCAAGGCAATCCACTCAAGAGTCAAATAAGCTGGTTGTTATTAATCTAGACAATGTTGATTACTAAGGGCAGAAATATGCAAGTTCCGGTGATCCAGGTAATCTAACTACTACTAGAACTTTTAAATGTAACATCTACCTACTTTTATTCACTTCTAAGCACCAAAATCAACTGCATTACGAACACTGCAATCAACATTACGAACGCCAGAATCACTAATACGAAGGCTAGAAAAAACAACGGAACGGGTGAGATTTGAACATATGGCGAGTGAATCTTAAAACTCCAGGCCCGTGTGTTCAAACCCCACCCGTTCCGAGGTTTGTTTGCAATCGTATTACGATTTCGCGCGTCATGAAGGCTAGGAAAGTTTCCACGATCAACACCAGCACCAATATCATTAACATTATGATCAACAATCATCACCACCACTCACCGTCAACATTATCATGATCAACAAATCACCGCCACCAACACTATGGTTATCGTCTTTACCACCACTACCTAGCCACCACCCCCAGCGTAGTCTTCCTTTCTGCTCAAACCACCGCTTCTCCCCTTCAGAGGCCTCTTCAAACCCACTTCACTTACTGCGCACATTCCTTCCTGGGGGAGAGCACATTTATCAAAACTATCACATTCCAACTCATGATTCAACTCCAGACGCGCCCAACTGTGAATGCTTCCTCACCATCTCCACACATGGCAGAAATATTAAAGAAATAGCCACCAATACGCTTGTATTCATTTCTCAAGCGTTGATTTCTCTGCCGACGTAGAGATTTCTTTTATCTGTCCCAGTATGTCTAATCACCGTGCGACCCGTCAATACCTCTCAAGCTATAATCACTGACACCGAAAAACAAAACTATTAACATCCCCCTTACTATCCACCGATCACCACAACAATCAATGCTACCGAACACAATTTCCGCCACCACCACTATTACAATCACCGTCATAAAGTTTACACTAGCGGTACTACAGTGGTAAATATTCTGAAACGCAAGCTTTCACTTGTATTTTAGAGAGTACATAAATTTTTGGACTTAAGAGAACTGCACAATTTTATTTTACAAAAATCTGCTGGCACCACTTGGAATATACGTACACTAACGTCATATCATGAGACTAAGATTTAGGTTTTGCCACCGAAGTGGATAGTTTATTGTGCACCCCAAATCCATCCTGTGGACGGTAGCGCACGAGCATATGGATACACAAAAGGCCTAAAAACCAGTCTCCAAAAGGGTTAACAGGAGTACATTTGGATTTATATCGTCACTCCTACAAACAAATTTAGAAATCTGCTTAACATTAATATTTGGTATCTTATTTCCATTAATAATTATAATACCTTGACATGTCACATAGGTTATTATACTAACCATATTCCTCGATTAGTGGAATTAAGCACAGTGTTCAAGATAGTGATCATAGGGCTGGCCACATACTTTGCATTTTTTTTATCTGTATGTGCCAAACTGCCAGAAGTACTTGTAACCAAACTTAAGCCTGGCCACTCATGTCTGTTCACATTGCAAGTTGCTCCATAAACGTACTCATCTACGTTCATGTTATAGATCTACTCAGGCTTCTAATTGCATTCCTATAACATTGTTTAATTATTTATGTCTATTGTTATTAATAATGCTAGATACAGATATACCAAAGTTATATTCTACATTCTCCTTCAGGGTACTTTTATTTGCTAACGTGTCAACTTTATCATGAAGGAGTTAATCCAATGTGTGATGAAATCCATAATTGTACATTTAATTCCCTTTTCCCTAATTTTTAGTATCTATATCTGGCTTTTCTAATGAGCATGTTATTAGACTAATTATGTACGTCAAGGGCCTTCAGTGATGACAGAATCAGTAATAATTATAGACAAGCTCAGTGTCATAAGTTAGTTTTAACGCTATCAGGATGGCAAACAATTCAGTCTGCAGTGTAGAAGCTCAGTTGTCAATTATTATGCCTAATTCAACAAAGTTCCTATTGTTCTTAATTAGGGAGAAGGCAACAAGAGATGCAGCCCTGCCAACAGACTTCTACTTAACGTTCTAATAACAAGTAGTGTTGAACTCGATAATCCTATCACTGATACTAGACACACCAAGCACCTTCCTCATGTTAAGAACCTTGGTAGATTTAAGTTCAAGCTGTTTACTCTTGAGGTCAGACGATGGGTACACAAGAGAAAGTAAATTGGTAAAACTTCTGGCCTGATCAGCATGGCAACAGAATACATACCTGAGGAACCTCAGCCTCGTAGCACAACCACTTCAGCTACGTAGATAAAAAGAGCTATATTGTCTGTCCATAACATATATTTTGTTGTACTCATTTAAAATAATTTATCTTTTTAAGTTAAGCTACATGACCATCCAAAATTCAAAGTGTTCTTAACTGTCGCATCATTCTTAAACAACTGTCTCTTTTACCTTCGTTTGAAGATGATTGCTAACAAGCACTACTAGCGAGAACAGCGAAACACCACAATCACTGTAAGCAACAGCAACAACTGCTCGGAGCAATACAATTCAGTTCGCAACATGAGCGCCTCCCTTCCCCCACTGCTTACCTGCAGTTTTGGAGAAGTGTTTATGCGGCAGTCTCAACTTTCATCAAAACAAATTTTCGGTAAATACAAAGCTCTACTGGATATTTACGTGGGAGTGTTGAGAGCAATCACACCGCCCTTCGCGCTATTCCACTATCATACACTATTACTTGGTATATACCTTTTCCAAGGATGATGAATAAGTCCAGTGTACTCTTCAACTACCACAAGACTAGATGAATCTTCCTAATGCGGTCGATACCCAACCACCTCGATGGGGCCCCGCCTGTTATCTTGACACTGCTCCACAATCGCCTGTATCTGGACCTTTTAATCTCTCTACTTCGGTTACTGCTGGTTAATAAACAGTGACCTAACTTCCACTTTCCTCATCTATTCCCTACCCCTCCCAGCCCAACTAGCACCACACCTCGTGACTACTTGTTTGACCACTGTCCCGCTTATTATTCTTACATCTTAAAGACTGTTGGCCCTCAAGGGAAGTTTCTTGATGCTGGTGTGGGGCTCTTTATCTAGGAAATTAGATCTGTGTTCCAATTCCCTGAATGCCTTCTATCCTTCCTCCACCACAGTCTATGTATAATCCTACGGATTTAGCTCTCCCAGGGATATTAATAATTAAGATTATTGGAGTACACCACTTGTACCCATCATTGTGAGGACTACCTCTCCGCGATAAACACTGAGGAATACCTTCCTCCCTATTTAATAACTTGCTGGGAGTTTAACAACCAGTCAGAACTAGTTATACATTCAATCATAATTGTCAGGGGGAGGGGTATCTCAAGTCTTCGGCTATCAGTGAACCCTCAACTCGGTAATCACCCACAAATCACATGTTAGGTATTTATATTTAACTTTAGAAAAGGCAGGATAATGAGGGAGGCTAAAGAAAGAGGGAATAATAAGGAGAGTATACTTGGAGGGTGTTCCGGGGGTCAACGCCCCCCGTGGCCCGATCCATGACCATGGCATGGCTAGCAGGATCGGCTGGTGATCTTCAGGTTGAGCCTGGTTCTGGCTGCTGTCTGATGTGTGAAAGCTGAAGAATTTGGTTGATAAGAGTATCATGTCCCTGATTTCCCTTCAATTTCTGTTTCTTCCCTTCAGTACTATCATCCCCATCATGGTATTATACGATTTAAGTGTATTTAGTAATTGATAAACAATCTTTTAGATTTTTACTTAGTAAAATAATTAGTGTTTTAGTTCCTCCAACATGTTTCACAAATTTTCCCATGTATATTTTGCTCTATTATAAAATGTTTATTATAAATATTTGCATATATATACCATTTCATTTATGTCAGTGCTGTCTGTCCTACTGGGAAGGGTGATTGAAAAGAAAATATAATGTGAAGACAAACACGATGAACTTCTCAACCTCTTACAGTATGTAGGTAGATTATAAATTAATTGCCAGATCGGGATGTCTTGGGGATGGGGTCACAAATTTACGGTCTGACATAGCCCAGTTATCAAATTTATTCCATAATAATCTACCTATAAATATATCAGTTAAAAAAGAATGACAGTCCACAAGTTAATGTGATCTTAAGCTACTTAGGATGCTCAAACCCCACCACTAGGGTAGTGTTCGAAAGTACGGGCACAACCCCCACCAGCACTGGAAATGACAAACCCCTCTACCAGGAGGGGCACAGACCCAACCGCATGATAATGTGAGCCAACGAGTTTCTGAGTCTCTGCATGCCTGTCTCTCTCAAGTACATAAACATGCACACAAACGCGCTTTAATGGAGAAGCATTACCCGACGTAGGTGTCAAACAGCGCAAGGAAATGAGAGGTAATAAAGTCCGAGCCGAGATGGTGAGGACAGCTCTAATTGTTCTGATCAAGAATCCTCCTTTAGCATCAAGGACACCAACTGAAGGGAGATCGCGGCAGCGACGCAGCACCGACATTTACAGACCACTTGACCGCGCAGGTCACTCAACGCCATGAAAAAAAATTACAACACAAAAACAAAGATAAAATCAACAAACAAAAGCAACGAACACTAACACAAATACTCTTAAACCAATTTAAAACAACCAGCATCAATTAAAAAAAATTGTCAAAAAAGACCCCTAAATGTTCCAAGATTCCTACACGTACCTAGGTAATTATAACCACTACGACGAAGACGGAAAGGCATAATCCGAAAGGCAAACTTAAAACTTGAGCCACACCCAACTGAAGAGTAACTGCCTCAATCAGGCACTGGAAGCCACATCAATTAACATAAGCAGACTCGTGCCAAGTTTCCTTCTCTACGGCGCTCCTAATCCAGGCTAAAATAAACATGTCAAGGATTTATGGTCACCAGTTAAAAGCTTTTACGAAACGTACATTTTTTTGTGCCCTTCAAGGGAAAGTGCCTTGATGCCGGTGAAGGTTTCTATCACGAGGATTGTAGCTACCACCTTTTCCGTGGATCAAACCTGATTACCTCAAGAGCAACTGTGTATGATCCTTCGATCCTACAGATTCCCAGTAAAAATAAGTGATTGTGTCAAGTGATTAACTACGCTCCAAAATATAGTTATATTAGTTCAAATCTGAAAAAGTAGTTGAACCTACAATTCAATATATCTCCGCTGGTGTTACAATAAGGTCTGACAAAGCAGCTTACACATGGTGAAGCAAGTACTCAAGAGAGACTGTGTAGCTGATGTGTACACATCGGTGGCGCCTCTGACGGATGTGACGATAACTCATGATGTTTACCTAAACATAAACGCTGATAACCTGTTCATAGAAGGAAGAAATATTCTCCTCCCATTCCATCTGCAATATATAACCTGCTGATGGAAGGAAGCAGAAATATTCCTCCCCCTCCCCATTATATCTGCAATATATAACCTGCTGATGGAAGCAAGCAGGAATATTCCTCCCCCTCCCCATTCCATCTGCAATATATAACCTGCTGATGGAAGGAAGCAGGAATATTCCTTCCCTTCCCCATTATATCTGCAATATATAACCTGCTGATGGAAGCAAGCAGGAATATTCCTCCCCCCTCCCCATTCCATCTGCAATATATAACCTGCTGATGGAAGCAAGCAGGAATATTCCTCCCCCTCCCCATTCCATCTGCAATATATAACCTGCTGATGGAAGGAAGCAGGAATATTCCTTCCCTCCCCCACTCCATCTGCAATATGATAGGTAAACTGCTAGGTTTTGTTGCAGCTTTCCCATCAATATTAGAAGTAACTGTTCCCATGTTGTAACTCATAATAGAGTAGCAACACAGCGGGTGTACCCAGAGTTTTCAATATCTTATTGAACAGTACGCTATATAAAATGAACACTGAATATGTATAAGAATAATTCATAAAACGGCAGTATTTCATTACACCAGATTCACGCTATGTAGTAAATCACTAATTACCTCCCATTCACCAGATACTGTATGAAGACTACGGCTTTAGCGTGTTCCCGTAAATATTGTTAATTACTGCCAATCCACAGCGGACCAGAGATGTTAAGCGAAAAAATAAAGCAAACATGCATGGCTCATTCAGCACAGTTCCCAAGGCACATTACCCTAAGATTTTCAACAATCTGGAATTCAAAAGATTCTATACAATACACGGCTCTATTTTGTTGTTTCTGGATAGAGAAACTTTTAAAAGCTATCATTTTTTATGAAAGAAACCAGTTTACCGAAAATTGTGGAAAATTGCCTTTCCACATACATTTATTCTTGCAGTTAAATTTTTTTTTTTTAACTAACATTTTCCAAATTAGCAAAATACTTTAAGACTTGACTTACAAAAATATCAAAACAGAGTATGAGTCTCTCCTCGAGTGACTCGGGTCTCTAAACAATTGTAATCAGCGAATACTTCGTCCAATTACTTAGTCAATACAACTTGTACCGAATCCCTGTGCCAATATTATATTATTTAACGGTTTTCTCTATTTTAATAGAACTAAAAACTCGCTTGACAATTTACAAATTATAAAATAGGTGGTAGTATTACGAGGATGGTACACTTATGTTAATTAGTTTCCATAATCACCACTAAAATACCAAATTTATAAACAAGTGCCACTCTTCATTCCAAATAAAAAAATGTGTCCAATTAATTTTGAATGCCAGCAGCCTCACAAAAACAGGCAGACGCTTCACACCACGAGCCAACACACTGTTGGTGATGTTGCTAGGGTTTCAGCACCTGAGTAGGCCTCCTAGATAACTGTGCCGCAGATGAGGGGAAAGAATAAAAAAAATGCGGTTTACCTTTGTGTGCACTGCTGGAGTGGGTAATAGGTGGCGGCGGTCACCTGCAGCTGGTGTTGCTGCAGCCGCACTGACGAAGGTACTCACCAGATGCCCTGATAACTGCACCAAGCACCCGCTAAAACGGACGCCTCGTCCGACACTCTAACATCCCCTCAAATATCTAGCTAATTCACCGCATTTGGAATACGCACTTACACCCTTAGCCTCTTACGCCCAGAAATAATGCAATACACTAGTTCCCAAACTTCTGGCTGGTTCACAACTGCAATAAAGCCATCCTGAAATTGTTTATCTTATCAGTCACACAGCCCGATTAAATCTGAAACCGTTCAGCTTTTTTGGTAGGTAAAAAAAAAATCTTAAGATTCGCTCACCGAAAGTGACCCAGGTCGACCTGACTTCTCAACAATGAAGCACTAGACTATAAACCTCTTAAACTGCAAACCAGGTATAGATGGCTAGGTGGCAAAGGGGCGGCAGGGGTACGTGGGGCCCTTATCCGATAAGTGAAGTTAGTGCAGATAAGAGCAATGAGTGGCCAACATACCAACATGTGATAGTTGACAAGAGCAATTGTGCGCGCGCACAAATTCCTGTGTGATGACGGGATTATTTCTATACATCGACACATTAAAGAATCAACTCGAGTGAGATGGCAACATTACGAGACCTAGTATTTGTTAGACTGTTAATCCTCAATATAAATTATCTAAACGGACATTAAAAGCAATGTATTATATGGAGGATAACTGATGATGATAAGCATGTTTGGCAGCAGTAGGTTTACCCTTCAGAGCAAACCACTGGGTCAAAGTAAACCACATGACTAACCATTCAATGGTGTCACTGCTATGGCATGCCATGGCAGCAGCAACCCATCTGATGTAACCAGAGATGATGCTAAGAAATTATTATTAATGAATGTTGACAAGCATCAAACAATAGGATTAGATGCCACCTGTTCTCACTAAAACTGCAAGTTTTGAACTTTGTCACAGTTTCCATTTTTGTTTACATTGTTACCTTAACGACACCTACCTCTACCTCTCCCCACCCCTCCTACACAGTTTCGAGAGTAGGTATGAGGAGGACAAGTATTCAGAAACCAGTAATGTTGGCCAACTGAAGGTTAAAACGAGAGTTCAGTCCTGACTACTATTATGTAGACAGGGTAGATAAAAAATATTGCCTTGTTTGATATTACAACCCCCAAATGAGTCAATAGTATATCAGCAAACATTATTCAAAATAAGAATTGTAAATAAGAGGGATGAAATGGACAACGACACAGTGAAGCACTACGTACAATTAATCTAAAGATATAACGAGGCTATTTCACATTGAAATTTAGAAAGTGGGACCAAGGCCCATAGATCTGTCACCACAAATCAACACATACGACACATGTGCACCTGAATATTACAAAGGATATACAGTAAATAAGATGATAGACAAGCACGTAATGTTATCACTACTGTAGCAGGCACGTACATACTCTCCAGCACCAGCACCACCACCTGCGTTTGCACTCGTCCTGGCAGTGGTGCCACACCCTGCTAACCACACACCCTAGCATTGTTGACACACTTGTAACCACTCACACTGTTAATGTGACCATACTCACCCTAGCAGTGTGCTAAACCCTGATGACCACACACCCCCTGGCAGTGTTGCCACAACCTGATGACAACCTTCACTCACCCTAGAAAAGAATGAATATATTAGTGTATAATTTCTAATAAATTAATATTAAATCTCCATTAACCCTAAATTGTCTAATACAATTTTTAACATGCATCTTTCACCAAGATGCATATAAACGTACATCTATATAAACTGTATAAATTAAATATTAATGAACTTCAAGATTAAAGTCAAGGATATACATACACACGGCTGTGTATCTGCCTTTATATACACCGCGCGCGTATGTGTAGGTAGTAGTAATTACCAGTTGTCAAAGGCACTTGTAGACAGACATTTGGCCTAGTGAGTTTTTTTTTTGGTGCGCGGGCTCAAACCCCCCCCCCCCAGGTTATTTGCGTATATTCGTACCCACAAAATATCAATAATTCGTTCAACATCATTATGGTCTTAAGTAACAGCAAATTTAAATGAAAGAGGAAATGTAACAATCTGTTATGCCTGGGGATGCGAGGCTTTCGGACAAGTACTCTGGAATGTGTCCACACCTGGAGAAAAGTCGCCCCCTTCCCAGAACCCTTCAAACTTTCCCATCGCAACCCAGAGTAGGGGTAAGAGAAACAATTATGTCAGGTTCTTCTAGGAGTGATGACTGAAACACTTAGGCTGTTATACAGTGATATATTGGGTAAATACGTGTTGAAGCCGTCTGCCACCAAGTCTTCTGTCCTCCCAACTGCCTTAAGGTGCATGCGCGGGCATACGGAAGTCCGTGACTTCATGGCTAGCAAGTATTGAAAAAAAAAAACATACCACCGGCGGAAGTCAGGTTACCTGTAGCTTGTAGTCGTTTCCGGAGGTCACTGTCCTTGCAGGCTGGTCTTAGACCGGGCCTGTTCAATCAAGCTGTTGGTGCTTACCAAACAAAGTCCATCGTATGTACCACAGCTCGGCTAATCAGGAACTAATTTCAGTTATCTGTAGAGTTTCCTCTTAAAGACATCTATGGGGTTTGTTCTTAATCCCCCTTATGCATGAGGGGAGGGTGTTGAAGAGTGGTCCCTTTCTCCTATTTAGTTCTCTGTGTGTACTCACTGGTTCCCTGCTTCTTCACAGGAGGTATCCTTCACCGTCTGCCAATCCTCATGTTATCTTACGTAGTGATTTCAGCGTGCAGACTTATGGCCAATCCTTCCAGTATCGTCCGGGTGCAGATTATAAAGTATCTTTCATGCCTATGTTCTAAAGAGTACAGCTGATGGACTAAGTGCTCCCAGTTATTTAGGTGCCTAACCGAGTTTATAGGAGCTGTGAAGGCTGGTTCCCTGTACACTCTCCAACTGCAACAACTTCAAAGTAAAAGACAGATGAACATTGCCATTTGTTCGTGCATTAAAACTAAACAAAAGCAACAGTTGTGCTCGTAGTCCTAGCGAGCTCTCAAACTGAGTATATACGAACTTTCTTGGATTATAAATGAAAATTATTTATCTTTTAAGACCTTGGCGTTTTGATGTATGTCAGAGCCATTTCTACATGATCTATATATTTTTATATTCGGAGCTTCCAGTGAACATGAGGACAGCTGTCAGCTCTTGCCGGGGGTATAAAAAAAAGGGGGGGGGGGTTAAAGTTCAAAATTAACTTTTATTAATCACGAACTATAAGCCTCCAAGCCAGCGATGTCTTCATCATACTGACTTTATCAAAGCTGAGAGTTGAGAAGTGTGGGATAGGGGGGTGTTAGGTCAAGCTAAGAATATAGACTGAGTCACTGCTGCTGCCCTTCCCCCCTTCCTTCCCCGAGACAGACACAGGCACACGTGCGCGCCTCAGACACAGACACTCGCAAACACAGACAGACGTCACTCCTCTCTTTCAAAACTGAAAGCATGCGACATTTCCTGGAAGGTCAACAGGCCAAGGACGTCTATGTTGCCCAGGTTTTCGCACATTTAACAAAAAAAAATAAGAGTAACAGACACAGCTGTCTAAGTGGCACTTTTAACCTGTGTTATAAATGACAGGTGACGTCAGGTTTCAAACCTGACAGACCTGCCCAAGCCCTCCCTACTACCCCACATCCTCCTTATCCCCTCACACCAGCTCTTCACCTCCCTCCTTTCATTTTGCTTCCCTCCTTTCATTTCACCCCTTTCCTTCCCGTCTCCATCTATCACTTCCTCCCCCTTCCATCCCAACTCTCTCTTCCCCTTCCTCCCCCAATCTCTATCTTCCTCTCTGATAACTAAAATTGGTATATACAGATTACAGAGTATTGCAACAAAATGGAGTAAATACATCGGAATTGTCATAAAAATACTGAAGACAATGGAAATGCCCTCGTTGGTAGACTTAAGGATAAGAGGAGATAAGATAACCACTTATAAGATCATAAATACGATAAGATAGATAAGAATTTCTTAACACCATTCACAAGAACCTTCAACGGTAAAGAAAATGTTCATGAACAAACTATTAATATAGCTGAAACGAGAACAAAAGGAAGAGATACCAGGAGAATAACACTAGTGGAATGAGGTAAGCAATAAAAGCGGTGAAGCGAACGCCTTACAAGAGTTCAAAAATAGACATGACGAGATTCAATCATGTCAGTAGGTCGGAAGAGGCAGGATCAAGAGCTAGAGCTCAACCCATGCAAACTCGGGTAATCAAGGAGAGATATATGAACGCGAACAATAAAAAAGAGGGTTGCAGGAAATTGTAGGACCTGGACAAGAGGAATGGTTGAAATAATTGTTACTAGAGGCTACCTCACTCTTTTCTGTTAGTGTAACTCTACTGTTCTTTATTGTTACTAGAGTTTAATCTCAACAGGTGGAAAGTAACAAACGTGGCCACCTGGGTAGGGGACAGTGCACCATCTGGCAGGGAACGAAGGAATCAGTAGACCCTGTAAAGCAGAAATTACCCCATAACATGTCTGTTAAGAGTGCACTAACCATAACATCAGCAACATACTAGTTTGGCAAGGAAGATAGTCTCGCTGATCAGAGAACGGCCCAAGATTAGCCCACTGGGAATCCAGCTCCACCATTCACTGCGCCGAATGACCATCATAGATTTAGGCTTCATGAAATACAATAAAATACAGCAAGATTGACAGAGGTAAAACTGGCAGAAAAATCTAGAGATAAATCAGAGGTAAAGGAAAAACAGATTATCTGATCATTTGCTATGGTGGAACCGCTCCCTCACCCAGCCAATAACAAAGTGGACGGACCTTGTAAAATGTAGACAGTGCTTTGATTTACAAGATCATTCAGTTCATTTCACACAGTTACATGCAGCTAAACAATCACACTCACAAGCACACACCAAACAATATATATGACGAAATTAAAATAACCAATATCTATTAAAAACCCATTAAATCCTGAAGGGCAAAAGAGCTATTAAAATTTACAAGAGGTCCCTACAGACACCTCGGTAATTATAAAATTTATATATTTTCTTTTTTTCCACAGGGAAGCACTAAACCTGCAGGTGTCAGAGTGCCTGGGGAATGGCAGGAAATCACGTTTACTCAACATTATTCCTGAATTAAAGAGCCCTTCAATATCACAAGCCATTTCTCTGAAGATACTTTCGTAAGAGTTTCAATAATAATTTTTCTACTCGTTAGGAAGCGCTAAAGACGTAAGTTATACAGCGCCTGGATAAGAGGCAATCATAATTGATCCAAGGGTAAGGGAAGTAGTTCAAAATCCTTGGATAGAGGCCATTCACCGTTAATTAAGACGCTCATCTCCCCTCTAAGGAACTTTCGTAGTCTGCCAATGCACTGTAACTATAATTACTTGTAACTTTCATTATAGAAAATTACAAACACTTGTACTTACAAGCAACCAAACTTTTGAATGACAGTGATGGAAGTTTTGATACTGATCACTCAGCTCACCAAAGACCATGATGGAAGCTTTGATATTGCTCTCTCAGCTCACAAGATTGTAAATGACCGTGATGGAAGCTTTGATATTGCTCTCTCAGCTCACAAGATTGTAAATGACCATGATGGAAGCTTTGATATTGCTCTCTCAGCTCACAAGATTGTAAATGACCATGATGGAAGCTTTGATATTGCTCTCTCAGCTCACAAGATTGTAAATGACCATGATGGAAGCTTTGATATTGCTCTCTCAGCTCACAAGATTGTAAATTACCGTGATGGAAGCTTTGATATTGCTCTCAGCTCACAAGATTGCCAAAGATAAGATACACTTACATACCAGACTTGACAATTATACTATCAAAGTTCTTAATGAAAACACTGATGTCATTTCTGTCTTAATCATCAGTAAAATAAAAAGGGCGTCACCAGCTTTCAGTGTTTTAAAATATAATAAAAATTAAAGAAAAATTGTAAGGATGAATAGTCCGAGTGGTCAGAGACCTGTATTCGATTAAAGGACAGGAGGTTCGAGCCTCCACCACTCCCTGCACTCAATAACCCACGTGAATTTTATACCGTAATACAAAGAACTTTTCAATGATCTTGCTACTCTACAAAGTAGAATCACCTCGTCAAAAGGGAGATTCCTTGATGCCTAAAGATGGATAAAGAAAGTCCTCCCTTCTTTGGATCAAACCTAATTGTCTCCTATTCCCCGCGGTACTGCATGACATCTTCGGGTTAAGAGTTTCCCCCTAAACACAGAAACAAAACAATTAAACATGG
Source organism: Cherax destructor (assembly GCA_009830355.1). Lineage (NCBI taxonomy): Eukaryota > Metazoa > Arthropoda > Malacostraca > Decapoda > Parastacidae > Cherax > Cherax destructor. The sequence goes on from WNWK01000002.1 coordinate 944,252, forward strand.
TTACAAATTTGTACGGCAGACCTTTTCTTTTTTAGCCGTAAACTAAACAGGATTTTTTCACTATTTCGTTAGATTCAGGATTTATTTTTATCTTCAAGTTTCAAAAAAACAGTTTTATCCTAAGAAATACCTTATGGTGAAGTGGTAAGTTTTGGAGAATAACAGCGGAAACTACGAGGAGCGCATCACTGATAACCACATACCCAAGAATGAGGGGCGTCAAGACATTAAGTCAACACTCCCGGAGACAAATGCCCAAGCTGATTCATGAATTCACAACTCTTACTTAACATGTGTCATAATTCACATGAAGATAAAATTCTCACCTTTGGGTGGTACTAAGTACAACAGCTTATGATCGTTCTGAGCACAAAGGTACTTAACTGGGGTCGTACTGGTATATATAGAGTAGTAATTGGGTTTATCTTAACTATTAGATAAGTAGCGGGAGTTTTTATAAGCAAATCTCAACCTTCGATCAATCGCTGGAGTGTCTTGTCTCAGCCTTCATACAAAAAAGATGACTAGTGGTCATTATGTAATGTCCCTGCAAAGATGGAAGAGCCTGGGTCGAGGGGTAGAGCCTGGGTCGAGGGGTAGAGCCTGGGTCGAGGGGTAGAGCCTGGGTCGAGGGGTAGGTGGGTCGAGGGGTAGAGCGTGGGTCGAGGGGTAGAGCGGGGGTCGAGGGGTAGAGCGTGGGTCGAGGGGTAGAGCCTGGGTCGAGGGGTAGAGCCTGGGTCGAGGGGTAGAGCCTGGGTCGAGGGGTAGAGCCTGGGTCGAGGGGTAGAGCCTGGGTCGAGGGGTAGAGCCTGGGTCGAGGGGTAGAGCCTGGGTCGAGGGGTAGAGCCTGGGTCGAGGGGTAGAGCCTGGGTCGAGGGTAGAGCCTGGGTCGAGGGGTAGAGCCTGGGTCGAGGGGTAGAGCCTGGGTCGAGGGGTAGAGCCTGGGTCGAGGGGTAGAGCCTGGGTCGAGGGGTAGAGCCTGGGTCGAGGGGTAGAGCCTGGGTCGAGGGGTAGAGCCTGGGTCGAGGGGTAGAGCCTGGGTCGAGGGTAGAGCCTGGGTCGAGGGTAGAGCCTGGGTCGAGGGGTAGAGCCTGGGTCGAGGGGTAGAGCCTGGGTCGAGGGGTAGAGCCTGGGTCGAGGGGTAGAGCCTGGGTCGAGAATAGAAAGGGGAAGCCTAAGTAACACCAATCAATAAAGGGGGAAGATTCCCCAGACAAATCATCTAAAATCTACCAAAACTATCAATAGTGCGGGGAAAAAAAAAAAAAAGGAGACCTGGTCTAGACCTGACGACGGGGGCAGCACCGCCGGTATCAATTAAAAACAACCTACAGGTAAGAACAAGAACCTTCCTAAACTAGATAACACAGAGTTTGATACACCCAGAAATCACAATATGATCCCATAAGTAAATTGGTAAACCAACTTATGCAGCGCTAAGAATTAATATAGATTTGGACTATTCGTTATGCTATAAAAGGCCTTAGACACTGTTGACAGTAAGAGCTTTCTCAATCGTTGTGTACTTGTTAGTCTTACTATCGTGCCAATCTTAATTCTGACAGGCACCAACGAAGCCATAAATCCTCATAGTTATTTAAACTAGACAATAAATATGAGCGTCCTCCAAGACATTTTTTTTTAGGCTCCTTATTCCTCCTCTTATAATCATGGGGGAAGCGTTAAACCCGTAAGTCATGACAGTGCACGAGGATTGCAAAGTAATAAAATTTCACAGTATGAAAGGAAAGGTAGTTCCTACTGCGTGGATCAAGAACTCTTCCGCATCAAGGCATCCCTCATGAAGAGAGGTCCTCTATATCAATGACAGACTAAATGATACTCATCGACTACAATATCGATGATCCTACGTGTGTAACCTCGGGTACAAACCAGGCTGACACACGAGAAAGTAAACCATTTACTTAAATCTTTGATGGCAGCCCTCTTAAACCCCTCCCTCCGCCCCCCAACCCAGGGAGTAGCGCGGGGTGACCTGGAAGACACCGCTACCTAACAGTACACACCTTCCCACACCCACCTCACCACCCACCCTACGTCCTCTCCATATTACCTTAATGCTATTACAGTTACTTCCAGACTTTTCCACGAGAAATTGTTGTTTACGATGTCTGCAGCTAGTTAACATTTGCCCCTGTCTGGAACCCAAGACAGTCAACTCAGGGAAATTTGGCCAGAGAGCCTCATGGTAATAACATCATTGACATTTATATTTATCCTAGGATAACCCAATAATGTACAAGATAAGTAACATCTGTGTCCTCACTGGAACGAATGTTATATGTAAATAATACTTAAAATCAAACTAGCAACGCTTACAATTCATAAGACTGATTGTTCATGGTGGCAGCGGTGTGGTACCCGGGTAGAGCGAGACAGACTGCGTATCTTCACACGTCGTCTATTCTCAACCTCGACCATCAGAATGGAGATAAAATGTATAAAATACCGACACAATGGAAAAATAAACAAATGTAGTATAATGTGATCCTTTATTGACTACGTTTCGACACGCAGTGGGCTTTATCAAGTAAACAGATCTACCTGTGTATATATAGTGTGGAGAGTCAGGTGGAGAATGTTGGTGAGGTTGTATCTGACCTGCAGGTCCGTCTCAGATACAACCTCCCCAACATTCTCCACCTGACTCTCCATTCTATTTATGCTCATGTACTCTTTATCCTGTTTGTTACTTTATAAAGCCCACTGTGCATTTGTATTTATTTTTAACCATCAGAAGTATATATAAAGTATTTTCATTCACCAACTGCATAAAAATCAACGCGCACTGAATGAAAGTCATTTGCAATAAAAAAAATTAGGTAAAACAACACCCAGACAGCAAGCAATTGCACCAGTCAAGCCACTCGCAAGAACTTGCTTCCCACGCAATACCTGTCATTAAACCACTCCACCTAACTCTCCCATCGACCAAACCTTTCCACCTATAACCTCCCCAGGCGCTGCATAACCCTTAGGAATACTTTAAGGACGAAGTGTGGTGGTCACCTTGCTACCAGTCTCCCCCGCTACCAGCAGCACTAGGCACAAGTGCAGTGCTGGAACCGTGTCTTCTGCTCTTCTAAAAGGATTGTAGTATCTTACTAGCACCCGAACCAAACTTCTCTTCCAATACCCTTGGTATTGTATACAGGTATACGTGGTTTGTACACAGCCAAAGCCAACAATTAGCCAGCCATAGCCAGTCAGAAAGCCTGCCAGTAGTAGTCAAGCCATCGTCACTGCACCAGATAAATGACAGTAAAACTATCAACACACTTTGCAATGTTCCCACACTCGCTCACAGAAAGTTTGACGGAGAGGGGGGGGGGCACGGAAGCTGGTGTCACTTTCTTGCAAGACATACACGTCACGGGTGAAGGTGAATGTGCTGGAGCTCGCTCACTCTAAGGCACGACCAGCCACTTGCACGACATTCAAACAAGTTGCCGACAGAGCTGACAACCTATCTTCACTTAAGAGTACCTATATTAAAAGAAGTCAATACCGTAACTCGAACAATTCACAAATGATCCGAACTCAGGAGAGAAAATTTGACGACGTTTCGGTCCTTCCTGGACCATTCTCAAGTCACAACTAGGCGAGAAAAAGCAGAGAATACCAGAAGATATGTCGGAAAGAGGGAGGGGCAGGAAAAAGATAAAGTGGAAGTAATAAATAGAATTAGCAGCAGCAGTAATAAACATACAAATAGTATTTCTTTTATCGTAAGTTAGGGTAATGCCTTTCAAGAGGTACCGTGGTGATGAAGAGGTCTTGATTCAAGGAACTGAAGCTACCAACATCCTTCGATCAAACATGATTACCTCTTAATTCCAAAGGCACTGCATGACCCCTACGAGTTCTGCGCGTCCCCGTAAATATAAGAGCGGGTGGTGCGGTTCATAGTGTGTGGTGAATTACCACTACCACCAGCTTAGCTGGAAGTGGGCGTGGTGCAGTGTTTACAGTGTGAACTGTCTCAAACTCTGTACATCTTGCCTTGGTGGCGTGTTCCGTTCTCCCTAGCTTACGTTCTCCCTAGCTTACGTTCTCCCTAGCTTACGTTCTCCCTAGCTTACGTTCTCCCTAGCTTACGTTCTCCCTAGCTTACACACACACACCATGTATACCATATCAAACTTTAAAAACAGAGGTCACTCCGGACAGGAATGTGTATCTATCAATTCACACAATGTCAGTGTTGCAGCTCAGTCTCTTCGGTGAATTTCAAAATGGTTAATACAATACAAAAGCGTTAATGGTAAATGATTTTCAAATTGCAATGAAGTGAATTAAATATTTTAAAGACTAATAATAAACAAAGAATTATCAGAGAAAAGCTGACTTTTTTGTTTTACATAGTTTAAAAGAAGACACTCGGCCGGACGGAAATTTAAAGACTAAAAAAGATATATCCGGGAAAAAACGTATGGAAGCCCTGAAAATAATTCCCTTTACAAACCTGATGGGCACAGGCGAGCATGACAGCCCCGCCCCGCCCCACAACAACACCCCCTACTGAATCACCCCGTAACGTTGCTTCCACCCACCACTTGCATGTACCCCAACTGACTCACCCCGTAATACTGCTTCCACCCCACTACTTGCATGCACCATCTCACCCCTTCCCCACACACCCACTCGGGGGGTTCCTGTATGGCTACACACAACACAATGAAGTGTTCAAGTTCATGTATGCGTGACTAGATGTAATTAGCTAGCAGAGCTTGCGGAAGTCTAACTTTAACTCCCGAACCTGCCACCTCTAACTTTCCATCGACGGACGTGGTTTCGTTCTATTCGTACCTACTTGGGAAGCAATGCGTATATGAATTCAGCCGTTTACAATGTGTCTTGCCTTGACAGCGTAAGATGCCTACGGTTCATCCCTACTTCATCTGTTCAGATTCCTCTTCCTTCTCCCATCTGTTTCACCTTATACCGGACATTTTCTAGCTCCTTCACCTTCACCCTTTAAAAGGATGGGGGTTGTGTTGACGTTGAAGATCTCAAGAAGATGGAGGTATCCTCACCTTCCAGGGATTAACCTGGTCACCTCCCATTCCCAAGACGCTGTACAACTACGATAAATGAAACCTGTGCAACCTTTGGGAATCTTTATTCTGGAAACATTTCGCCAGGAAGTGGCTTTCTTAAGTCCAATGCAGAGAAAGGTGGAAGATGAGGAGTAGTTTGAGGTAATCAGTCCCTCGGCCTGGAGTCGATGTTCTGTTCATCAAATCTTTATGGGCTGAAATTCATTAGTCTGGTGTATGTTGCAGTTGGTAGGCTAAGGACTGACTGGAGAGGAAGGATGAGGGGTGAAGGATGTAAGAAGGGATAGAAGGATGGAATAGATGGATTGGAAGGATGCGGGAATATTCTAGAACTCGCAAAAAAAAAAAAAACCTACTTGGTAAAATAATATTTTCAAGTGACTTGACAATGACTCAGAACAGACCGAAACGTCGTAATAAGATTCCTTTTAACTGCGGCTTTTTTGGTGAAAGGCTGTGGAGAGAAGTAACATTTTAGCCAGCCAGCTACCCCCCCCACACACACAACATGCCACATTCCTGGCAGCTGTGTTCTTACTGTATACACAAGGACAACCACGTCTCATTCTCATCACCTCCTCACCCGTATACAAGAAATGAAGGCTCAAACCCCGTCTTACCCACGGTAACCAGTGGAATTAAAGCAAAACCTAAGTCCAGAATGCAATAAAATTGGATTCCGCTGAATTATTTCCAGTTAAAATTATGACTGGATGGTGTCAGGCTGGTTGCTCTACTGCATATTTCTCCTTGCCAGGGAAGGGCTCTTCATCCAATGATTTGGAACTACTCTCTTTCTTGGATCAAACCTGATTGCCTACCATTCCCCAGGCATTATAGTACGCCTACGGGTTTAGCGCTTCCCCGTGAATATATAACACTAAGAAATAATCGCGAACAAGCTATATAAGATGCAAAACAACCAGGTGTAGGCCTTTCGTGTCGCAAACACATCAGGGGCTTGCAATGTTTCAAGCTAGAATCATTCTAGCTCGAGTCGTTCCCTTGAACGGATCTACCTGGACTTCCTACTTATTTCTGCAACACTGCAAGCTCCTGATATGTTGATTGCAACACGAAAGGCCTAGAGCTATCATTCAACTCCCCCTGCGGTTGTTTTGCATACAACACTAAGACTCGCATGTTACAAGACGATTCCTGAAAGCCTGACCCTTCATCTCCCTCTGTACAAAGGTGAAGGAGGCTATTAATCTCAAACTTCATTTTTTGCTGTAGTATTTGTATTAAATGTAGTAATTATTGCATTAGTTGTAATAATAATTGCATTATTTTGTAATAAAATAACTACTACACACATTATAATAAACTGTCTTGTCCCCCCAAAAATAAAATGTCAATCATAAATCAGATTGTTAATGTCAAGGATTGTAAACTTCAGCATCCATGTATTGTAAATCAACAATTCTATAACATTCGTTGTTAGAATTTACTTTTAAGGCTGCCTAACCAGGGGCTTTCTATCAGTATGTCAATCGTTATGTAAACTAATCCTATATCAATTTTATTACGAATTTTTTAGAATTATTAATCCAAACTCTCCAAATTTCTTACAGTTTCCTAATACATGTCACTTGTCTTCGCGCTACATTTTTTTCGGACAGTTTGGCTGGAGGGAATGAAGAGAGCCTCCTGCTTCACTTCATTCCTTACCAACCCAGAAACCTATACAACCCATCCTCACATCAGGTGCTAGAAGCGTGTAGATTGGAACGGCGCCTGGTCTTTTCCCTCGGACACGCCGCCGCCAGACGTGTTGTGGCCTAGTGTCTTTTCTTTTATAATTTGCTTAATGATAAAATATACATTTTCCATGTGTTTCTGGATAGTTACCCTATTAAAATGTAGAGCGAAACACTGTTCCAATAAACATCATAATATTATACCGTGGCTGGAACAATTCACCAAAACCCCTCACTTAAAGAAGAAAGAAAACATAAAATTTCAGTCCGTCCACGGCCACTGACCGGTGATTTAATGATCCAAGACGGACCGAAACGTCGTCATGAGGTTCCTCTCCTAAGTGCGGGTTTTCGGTGAAATCTCACAATAAAAACGTGTCCTTTATTACAGTGTCTTCTTCAAGAGAAGGACTGTTGTGTGTCCTTGTGAAGAATTCCTCGTGGGAGGATGCTTTCCCAGTCACCGTGTCTCCTGTGGTAATTTAACTCTTTCAACTCCCCCAGCTGGTCACGCTCACTTTCCTAACGTCCTTTAGCCGAAGTTCCTCCATCCCGCTACGGGAGGAGGGTAGAATTTGATAGACATAAAACAAACGGGATGTGCTCCAAGTTTGATTCCAATTATTAACTAGGTATTAAATTTGAGACCAATTGTTAACTAGGTATTAAAATTTATAAGCCCCACAATCAAAACTTTCTTGTATATCGTTATTCGAAGCAGGAAGAAAATATTTATAAATTTAAAGAGCGCTGGCAGTATTATGCCGAGCAAAAAGTATCATCTTGATCTAAGCCCCTTACGTTGTCGTCTGGATAACTTATACCTTTGACGAGTTCTGAGTTTTTCTACTCCCAGCCGTGGGCCAGGCTTGTCTGGTGCTGGCCTGGTCAACCAGGTTGTTGCTGCTAGTGAACCGCTGACCCACATATCCATCACAGCCTGGTTTATCTGGCACCTGGGAAGATACTTGTCCAGTTTTCTCTAAGACTTCTACACTTGTCCCAGTAGTGTTCTGATATTTTCTGCTAAGATGTTGAATAGTCTGCTGCCACACACATATATACAACAGGCCTAGTGTCTAATCGACATGTGCCTAGGACAAAATGGTAACTAACACACACTTTGCTTCAAACAAATTGTATGTAGAGGTGTTACAGGAAGTATTTAGACTTGAAAAAATGCATAAACTCATTCATCTTATATATAAAATGACTGGTAACCTAACCAAGGATATTAACATTCAACAGACAAATCTGCATAAACTTTTCAGTGGTATGGTATCAGGTAGTGGATCCACGTCATCTGACCACCTATGATCTAATTATTTCCTTCACCAACACCATCCTTATTCTACTACAATCATTTTCATGCTCAATTCCAAACAATTTCTATAGGTTCCCTGTAAACTTACACTATTTTCTTTTTTAAAGACAGGCTAGGTTAGATATTAAATGTTTAACCAGAAATAAGCAGATTACAAGGGCTGCTCAGAACTATGAAAAATAACCGACTAGTGCACTATCCACGCTAGCTCTCTCGGGCCTGTTAGTTGTAAGAATGGCTTGCTATGGATTCCAAGCCTTCCTTCGGCTGGCTTATTACAATCGTGGCATTACGATTTCTAAAGTCTATGAAACAAATCTGCACGAATATCACTCGTGGTGCGAGAACGGGTTGTCTGACACTGACATTACCGTACGTACCTGTGCAGCTAGGCCAAGGATTTTTATTTAGCCATAAATTCCATTGGAGAAAAACAACTACGTTAACAATCACTTCAACACAAAAGCTGATAAATTACCACAGAATCTATGCAAATGAATAAAATAAAGAGGTGTAAAAATGTAAGTATTTTAAATTTAGACATTTTCTAAGTACATATAAGACAATGGAAGTCCCTTGGTCTTAAGAACAACTGATGCACAACACGTTAGACTAGTCAAGTGTTGGTCTAACAGACGCTATCTAAATGACTTAGACCAAGATGTACGTAGGTACACACACACACAATCTGTGGTAAAACGGTCAACTATCACCACTTGCAATGAACACAATGTGCATTTTATAATATTTAAGCGCAGAATCCGCTATGTGTAGACAGCAAGTATTATAATGTGTTTAGAAATCTGATTTTTTTTTTACCAATAGGAAGTGTGGTGGGAATGATATTATGATGTAGAAAGTCTTAAGTAAATGGACACTCGCGGGGTTACATTAAAATAGATTGATTCGGAGAAAAACGCCTTTCTACAGTCCAGTCATGAACGTTTCGCTCTAATTGGCAATAGAAAACGTCTCGTCTTGATGCACAATACAGAATATATATCACTTGTGTGGACACCAAATTTGTCTTGGGAAACGCGAATGTGCTATGCATTAGGAAAGATTTAAATATTATAATTTTCTTAAGATTCACCATATCCCCTTCTCCCCAGAAAAACGGAGAAATACAGAAAAATCTTAAGACAGGGCGAGGTAAATTAAGGTATTTTATAATACGTAAATTTTAGCAGTCAGATTAGGATACTTTGTGACAACGACGGAGGACGTGTACAGAATAATGTGAAATCGCCAGAACAACGAGACGCAAAACGAAGATGTAGGAAATGCAAACACCAAAAATGGTTTCAAAAGCGGATCAGAGATGACTAGAGGCTGGGAAGCAAATACACTGGATGACAGAACGTGAAGAGGCTGCTTGGAACAAACTTGTCCTCACGGGCATAAATCCAAAACATACTTGAGACCGTTATGAATAATCAATAAGAAAAAAAAGTGGTCTACAACTAATCGGTCACACGAATGAAATATCCTTTTCTATTTCACTGACCATGGAAATAAAGCCCCAAAATGGATTAACTCGCGAAAACTATTCCATTCTCAGCATGTGTATGAGGGTAACTAAAGACATCCTAAAAAATAATAAGCCACTAAACTCCCAAAACATAAACAGAGAAAGCTCTTATATTTCTTATGCCATGTGATAAAAGCAGCCGAGAGAGAGCCAAGGTGAGCTGCCTCACCTGCCATGTTAAGAGAAGCGATATCAGTAGACAACCACCACGAAATGTATACTACGCTGCATGGTATATGGCAGTGCAGTATACATCTCGTGTACATACAGAGATAGGCATATGTACCTCGTGTATATACAAGAAATATATAAATCTCTTCGGACATGTACACCGAGAATTTACTTTAGTCCATATCTTAAGGAATAAAGTATTTACGAACATAAGACTGACTGAATACTCGCTCATGATAGGAAGGTCGAACTCACGCCCACCCACATCCACTCATGTACCCATCCAACCAACTATATTTAAGGTTAGTCAAAGGTCTTGCCTCAATGACATTATCTGAGCTTGTTCCACTCATCAACAACTCTACTGCCAAATCAGTACTTCCCAATTTCTCCAACTTTAATCCATTTTTTGTCCTATCTTTATTTTTTTTAACGCCTTATTTATATCTCCCTCTATTTAATCCTGTTTTCTCTTTGCACACTTCAATCATATCTCCCCTAATTCTACGCCTTTCCAAAGAGTGCAAGATCAATGCCTTCAGCATTTTCTCGTAGGAAAAGTTTCTAATACACGAAATCACTTCGTCATCTTTCTCTGTATAATTTCAAGAACATTTATATCCATCCTGTGATATGGAAACTAGAGCTGAGCAACAATCTAAACGAGGCCTTACCAAAGATAAACTCTTATATCTTTGGTACTATATTATTTATTCTCCTTGATATGCGGCCAAGAATTCTATTAGATTTATTAAAAACGCTTATGCACTGTTTTGCATAAAATATCTGCTAACCAGAACTCTAGATTTTTTTCTCATTCACTTTCACTAAAACCCATATTGTTTAACTATGAGTTTTTTCCCTAGAATTAGAACCTTTCACTTATTTGCATTAAGATGCATCTGCCACTTCTCCGACCACAACATCAACCTATCAAGGTCATCCTGTAGCCTTCTAGTGCCCACATCATAAATTTGACTGAATATTTCAGCGTCATCGACGCTACGTTACGTAGATTTAAACTAGGGTCCTAATACTGACCCCTGTGGCAAACCCTTCAGAACAGGTTCTCATTCCGATTTCTCCCCATTAATGTCAACTCTGCTGCCTATTAATCAGCCATGCCTTGACCCAGAGGATAATTTCTCCTATTCTATGTGCTGCTACTTTAGTCACTCTCCTGTGTGGAACTATCAAAGGTCTTACTGAAGTCTACATACACAATATCGTATTCCTTATCTTGGTCTACTGCCTCTAATACTTAATGAAAAGATTAATAAATTCGGAAGGCAACAACGCCTCTATGTAAAACCGTGATGAGATTCGTTGATCAAATTATATCATGTCAAAGTGGCTTCGAATTGCATCAGCAATTAATGATTCCATAACTTTTTCCACAACTGAGGTTCGACTGATTGGTCTATAATTTGAAACAATGATTTATCCCTGTTTTGTAAATGGGTATCACATTTTCCATTTATCCGATAAGTTACCAGTTTCTAGTGATATGTTGAAGAGACAACTTAATGGTTCTTCCTCGCATTCCTTTAGAACCCTTGAAAGAGTGTTCATCATGGCCTGTAGAGAAGTCACATCCCACCCAGTGGACTCACCATGCGACTGGTGAGGATAAGGAAGGGTGAAGGTAGGATACGGAAATATACAAGTTAGGACTGAGTGTAGATAAAGAGGAGAGGGGGTGGTAATTCAGGAGACAATCCACTGAGTGGAGTGTGATGATGAATTAAACAGAAAACGGAGAGAAGAGACAATGAGGGGCATAGAAACGAGAGAGAAAGGAGATAACAGAGAGGCAGAGTTCAGTCAACAGCAGGTTACGTTCACGTGTACACACACAATGTACGTTCACAAACACGTTCACAAACTCGCGCGTTCACAAGAGTGAGCATTACTGTTCACAGTTGCTAATTGCAGCCTACACGCTACGCTACTCATTCACGTTACTCAAACAATAACCATGAAATTAGTGTGATGTAACGCTGATAATTAGGAACTATAAGAAATTCTTGGTCTATTATGTATTACATAACACTTTCAAACTAACCAGTATATATTAATAACCAAATGATTAGTCCTTCCGAAATATTACATCTCAAATGACAAGTCTGTTGAATGCAATTAAAAAAAGTATTGGTTAAAAATTTGTTATTTGTTTTAAGTGATGTGAAGAGAGACAAATATTGCATCTTATTTGATATTTTTATATTTATTGCTCAGATATTTCCCATGTACACCTCGTTAATGAGCTCGGAAATTTTAAGTTTTAAAATTTGAATAATCTCTTATTAGCAACTACTGGTGATGCGGTACAATATACCGTTATTCACTACTTACTGGCCTGTTCAAATTCTTAAAACACACTGTGATGCCATGACCTGTGTTCACCTTAAAACCGCCACGAGGTTATAGCGGTGGCCTTCTGCTTTTAACCTAGCGTGATCATGATGTCAGCCTGTGCTCACCACCGTAATAATACCTTCACGCTGTTACAGTGGCGGCCTCCCTGGCTAGTAACCTGTAGAGCGATCAAGAAGCAGAGCTATCTGATCTGATCTACCTGGGTGGACCGCCAGACCGTGACCTGCCAACTTCCGCAACCGCCGACTGCGCTATTCTGCAAGGTGCAAGAGCAACAATTACTTTATTATCCATCTCGTTGCACCCACCTCCATCCTTATCCCACACAAAATGTGCAATGTTTGGAGCCTTCATAGAAAGATAGACCAAAAATTTCTTGAGAGTGAAGTCTGCATCCCGAAATATAATATGAATTGATCATGGGTTACTAGGTCGTCTATATGAAAGACAAGCAGTGACTAAAATCAAAATACTGGTTAAAGAAAGCAGTTCAGTACCGTGCCTTTACTACTCACCCGTAGAAAAAAAAACTAACAAGTTCGAATCGACTTTGGCGAACAATAAAATTACCATAGAGCTGCCTCTACGAAAATGGACTTTGAGCAAAGAAAAAAATATAAGCGGAAAGAACCATAACCTTCAGAGGCCAAAAGTGGTAACGTTGAAATGATTTTATATTAATATTGTCAGAGTACCTAACGTTTAGGGTACAGGAAATATAGCCTAGGCTAAGACAAAGTTATGAGAACTTTAAAAAAATGGATGCCACGTTAATTTTACTTAAAAAAAAAACTGGTCTAGAACACTAATTTGTGCTCACACTGTCCCTTAAAAGCAGACAAAATAACGGAATGCACAAGGCTCATTTACTACCCAAATTAAAAGCTATAAAACAAGGATCATTTTTCCCTTAGTAGAATAATACAGCAACTGCGATGGCTTCACAGCACTTTGGTGTAAACAGGGGAATGTTGACTAAACCCAACAAAAAGCGATTAATTCATTCAATATAGTTCACCTTCACTTCAAGTTTCCTCTAGCGACTGGTCTTTTAACTTCAAGGAGCATGTGGTTCCCAACTACTCAAGCCACGATGATAATCCCCCACCACCTTCGCTGCCACAACTGAACCTTACTGTATGCTTTTCATTAATGGATTTTAACTAGACAATCATCGATTAATTAAAGTTAGATTAACTTAAAATGACTAGCATCTAATTTTGGCAGATGTTTTAGACCATGCAGAAATTTACCTACAGAGTTGAAAATTTAATTATTATTATTATATTTAGGGAAAAGTGCTAAATCCGGAAGGGTTATACAGCGCCTGGGGAATGGGAGCCAATCAAATTCGATCCAGAAAGAGGGAAGGATAAATACGATTCCTATATGCAGATAAATGTCAAGATGGGAGGGAAGGTGTTAAAATCTATAATACTATAAATATACATAATAACTATTGAGAGGACAGCGAGGAAGCGACCTGGAGCAAGGCAAATTGCCATACTTCAACTCTTCTTAGTTACATTGTCTGAGTCTCTTTTTCCACCAGTGTTTGAAGTAAGTCTTTACAGTTTGTCATTCTTTTGTTACCGTACATATTTAGTTTAAACACAATTCTTAAAAATTATTAGAATTACAAAAATAGGATATTGTAATGATCCCACCACTTTTTCGAACAGGATTAAACATTTTTTTAAAAAGAGTGATTATTAAAAAGAATGTCAAAACTGAATGGTATTTCATCCTCACTAGTGTTGTTTCTTCGGTATGCTAAAATATATAAACTCATTAATATACCCTTTTTTTACAATTATTAGTATCAACCTCACTATTCATCCAATTTGTACCTTAAAAGTACGATACTCTAAGTTTTTTCTATCATAACCGCCTACCCTACTTCAGTTACACAAACAGGTCCCCCCCCCGTAATCACTGCAATTATACCGCCATCCATACAACCATCCATTACCATCACAAAACTATCCAACAACCACCAGTTACATAACCACCCTTACAATAACAATCACCCAACAACTACCCACCAACAGCCACACCACTCTTACAACCTTGACCACCACAATATACAAGCAAACAGTAACCACATCCCACCAGTTGCACAACCACCCACACAACCACCCTCACAACCACCCACACAACCACCCACCCCCCACAAACTACACACAACAGCTGCCTCCAGGCAATAAAACACCAATAAACTTCACCATCTCATGAGTCGCACCTGAGCTTGCACACTACGATCACCTCCACAGATAATGCCAGGTAATGTAATATAACGACTTGTATTGTATGCATAATGCCATGTAATCTTGGGCTCATTACGTTACATTAAGTGACACGGGTTTTAATACACCCGTGTAACCGGAAGTACATATCGCCTACGAACAGGCCATTCATGGGAGATTTTCTTTATGACATACAAAATATTTTCCAGCGGGCCAAAAAACGTACTTTGGGTCAAAACAAAAGTTTTACAGAAAGACAAAACAAAAAGATTTACATCCGACCAAAACAAAAAGTTGTACAGCGGGCCAGAACAAAAATTACAACAGGCCACAACGTTTTATCATGGGAAGAAAAGGTTTGATCACGGTATAAAGGTACGAACCAAAACAAAATTCACAATGTGAGGAGAAATACCAATAGCCTATTACCTGGTGCAGCCCACAGAGGTCACTGCGCAAAACAAAAAAACAAAAAACTGTTGCAATGTTGATGTATATATTCAAAAGCTGCTTTGGCACAGCAATTTATGCTCAAAAGTTTAAAATATACTTTGTATTTACGTGTGGAGGATAAACAGGTCAGCCCTTTAACATTCTTCCCCGTAACATCAACGCCTCTCTTTCCACCCTATACCTACATTGCTGACATATCAACACTTGTTTATGAAACATCCTCTGTGATGTTATATGACATGGCAAGCTTTTGTTTCCACTATGTAATTAATATATAGAGTACCAGCACATTGCCGATTTATCTAGTTTTGCTAAATAAAAAAGAGGGGATGAACCCTACCACTCAACAAAAACTGCAATGTCCCCTGATCCTGGGATTGACCAGTTACGCCCTTGTACCTCACCCTGCCACGCCCACCCAACCGATGACAACTCTTCCTTCCCCCTGGCAAGCACGCCCATTCCTTGACACTTGCCCTACTCTTGGCATACCCCTCCAATTTCTGAAACCACTCTCACTCGGAGATCAGTGGTGGTGCGTCATCCTGAGGTGTACTTTGGTGATCTTAGTTGGCTCACCCAGCTGGGATACAACGCACCACGAATGATACTCGCGCAGATTTGAGTTTCCATGTGCCAGTTTTTAATTAATTAGCTTTTTTTCCTGTGACTAAATATAAGTTTGGTAATTAGGGAGAATCAGTCCATATGCTAGTTTGACCATATTTTATTCCCAAAAATGTCCAGTATTAGGTTGGTTTTGTCACTGGCTGTTTTAAGTTTAGCAAATTTAAGAAACTTAAAACCTAACCTAACGAAACCCAATCAAACGTACTAAACTTAACCTTACTCCGACAGCGGCAAATAAGGGACTGTGGGCTTTTGTCTACATTAGCTGGGACTGGCCAGGAGCAACAATACTAGCCGTGCTGCACGTTCCAAAATTAATTTATTTTTAATATCGTTCATAATAATTTACACAAGAATAATTTGTGTCCAAGTGTTTTAAAGAAAATAATGCGTGATTTCTCAATAGGGACGGATCTCCATATTAGCAAAGTTTTTATAGGTTAGTTACTCAATTTAAAAAAAAAAATACAGGGAACGTTAAATAACTGACGTTGAGAATGACTTAAAACGAGCCTGGACACTTTAGGAGACACGCAAAACAGTTGGGTTCCCACCAGGCCTTTGGAAAGCCATATCAGTAACCATTTGGCTTGGAAAAATAAACACATAAGCAGTATAATGTGATCCTTTATTGACAACTCGATAAAGCCCACTGCGTGGGCGAAACGTTTTCAATAAAGGATCACATTATACTGCTTATGTGTTTATTTTTCCATTGTGTCGGTATTTTATACCATTTATTTCCAACCATTTGGCTTACCCGTGCTGCACTGGGTGCTCAGTGTAAGGAAGTCATGTCAGGTCATAGTGGACAGTGGTAGTGTTCGCAGCAGGGATAAAGGTCAGGTATACCTAAACGTTGAGTACACAACATATGCTGCGTCAGGTCATCAGGGGGATGAGGGGGAGTAAGAAGCACTGGAGATAAGGTATTTATAAGTATGTTAAGAATTAAGTAGCACAGAAGGAAAGGTTTCTTAAAGCATTTTGAAGTCTGGCTCTCATAAAATATGTTTGCCCCAGTTATAAGAGACGTGACCCACCTAATCGTGGCCTAACAGACTACTGGAAGAGCGAGACATTCCAGCCAGTAATTTGTGGTTGTGGTGGTAAAGCCTGCCTCAGGGAGGTACACCTGCATCCCTCAGCTTAGCCATAGGAATGTCATACCTAATCACAAGATAGTTCCGTGGATTCAAATTATCGCCCAATTTTACCTTTAGAATAATTATCCGAATCATTAAAATATGCAATTCGAGGTCATCTTTAATAATTTTATCAACGACCTCAATGGTTTCAATACCATATCTTGCTGAAATTAAGAGCGCTGATCTTCCACTTCAGAAAAGATAATCCGAGGACCCTATTTAATAGACAAATAATCCGCACATAGGAGGAGCTTACGAGGACGTTTCGGTCCGACTTTGACCATTTACGAAGTCACACTATGATTGTAAATAGTCCAAGTCGGACCGAAACGTCGTCGTCAGCTCCTCCTATGTGCGGGTTATTTGTGAATTGTTCGAGTCACGGTATTTCGCCTTTTTGTTCTTTTTGCCCTACTGAAATGTACACATGGAAGACAGTAATAAGTAAAAGAGACGAGAATAAGAATGTTACCGGGAAACTTTTCACTCATGGACTTAAATCAAGTACATATAGAACACATTACAAAACTCATTTTATATAACATACAGTATGTGAGGTCAGGGAAACAGGTCAGGTAACAGCGCAAGGGAGCAAGGCAGCAAGCCCACCTCCTCAGGGAAGGTACACACCCACCCTGTCTCGCCCTCAACCTTCCCAGTTGAGGTACACACCCACCTGTCACCCTCAACCTTCCCAAGAGGAGGTACACACCTACCTGTCTCTCCCTCAACCTTCCCAGGGGAATTACACACCCACTTCTCTTTCCTTCAGCCTCATCAGGTGAGGTACACACCCACCTGTCTCCCTCAACCTACGAGAAAGACTTGCCTCCTTTAGTCTGTCACCACACCCCAAGAAGCCACATACACTATACTGTCCAAGGTCATTTACTGTAAGAGTTGTAGATGAGTGGAACAAACTTCCAAGTGGCGTCATTGATGCAAGAACTTATGGACACCAATGGAAATAAGTCACTGACTTTTTGGGTTAATCTAGGTGCTATGTATGATAATCTATGTAAATGTATTTGTGTATACCTGAATAAACTTACTAACTTTGGATAGCTTTAAATATACGTTGGACGGGTACACGAGTGGGTGTGAATTGTACCTGGCTACAATGGGCCAATAGGCCTGCTGCAGGGTTCTTTCGTTCTAA
The DNA here is from genome assembly GCA_009830355.1 of Cherax destructor. Taxonomy (NCBI): domain Eukaryota; kingdom Metazoa; phylum Arthropoda; class Malacostraca; order Decapoda; family Parastacidae; genus Cherax; species Cherax destructor. The sequence goes on from WNWK01000002.1 coordinate 962,074, forward strand.
TGTTCTTACTCTAGGTGCACTTACGTGGCTAACCATTCAGAGAAGCCTTATGAATGAAGCTCAAAGATTAGAGGCATTTAGTGACAGCTTCAATGTGTGATCTAATGCACATCTTGACAACACAGCAGAGGGTCACTATCATATCCTAGCGATGGATTGATTGACTGGTTTATTAATTGATAAATGACACTGTGCAACATTTGGGTATCTTAAGTCTGGATACGTTTCGCCAACCAGCGGCTTCTTCAGTCCAACAGAGAAGAACGGCGGAAGATGAGGTTTATTAGGTTTAAAGCCTATCGACTACAAGAGTCAGTAGTTACTGTACATGTATCTTGTAAACGTTTCGTAATTTACTAGTACAAAGTAATGAATCTAGAGATCACGTAATTGCTTGTGTTTCAATTAATGCAACCTAGTCTTGAATCTATATCTGAAGTTATTATAATTCTTGTAAATTTGGCTGTTTTCGTTTACATTGTTATCGAATACGGCCCAGGACTAGGTGGTGCAGAATGCTAATAATGCTATCTAACTAGTAAGGCTCGAGTGCATTCGTGATTCTTCTTTGAGTCTTTAGATAGACAAGTACTAAATGTGATATAGAGATGAGGTAATCGCATGTTACTCAAGATTAAACACAAATTCCACTACCACAATGACCCACATACACAAGAATTTTTCCCGAGGCCTACACAATCTATTGTCAGAGCCACTTCATTAGGTGCAAATCTAATATTGCTGAATTTCCAAGTGCCCAGCATCGAAAGTTACATTGTAGCTGGGAGTACATGACACCCTAAAGGAAAACGAGAGGAAAATAAACACAAACAAGTTGATTTCGACGGGGACATATGTACTTACCCAAAAGTTCTCTTCCCGATGTTACGGAAAAACAAGTTTAATCAAACATATTATCCAGTCTAGAAGGCAATGTACAGTTCGAACACAATAAAAATCAACAGATAACCACTGACACAACTTCCGCGCACTGCTCTACCTAAAAATTCCAGGTCAAAACTGGCTGGGGGATGGGCAGGGAGTCGTGTCGCCCTGCCTGACTTTGGCAACTGAGCCGCAGGGAAGGTGGGGGCTCCAGCGCTACACACACACCCTCGCCGCCGACTCCACCTTCACACACCTGGCCACCATCACTTGCCTTTTAACCAGGAAATTGTGCATTGCGTACTTACGCATTAATTATCATGTTAAAGACCAGCGGCGTCCAAGTTATTTTTTCAGAAAAGGGGCCACATGACAGGAAATATGTGGGTGCGAGTCGCACGAATTTGCTATTGATAACGGTGGAGTATAACATTTTAGTTATTCAAGAATAAGGATTTTTACCAAAAATTTTTAGCAGAAATAAGGGCAGCGTTTGGCAAAGTAGGTCAAACAAATTGGCTAAAAAGCTTAGGCTGGCCACACAGAAGTGGGCCGCATTCGATCCACGACCCACATGCTGGAAGTACCAGTGATATACCAGAGCTACACATTTGCATAATCCCAGTATATAATAAATGTAGGACTGTTCTTATCTCTTATTTTCTAGTCACCTATACTTGTTAAATTCCATGGCTGAAATAACTTGAGTCACGAAGATCATACCATATAAACTGTATTTATAAACATAATAAATAAAATATTGTGTATATATTTCCATTGATAAAAGAGTGAGAACACAAACACACAAATTTATTCAAGCACGCGTTCTGAAACCCCATAAACACGCTCACATGCAAAAAATTAACCACTGCTTCAATGAGATTATACTCAGACAAAAGTTACGTAAAATAAGGTTTATGATGTGTCTCTCCGTATATATATATACACGAGAATTTGATTAATCCCTACTTTAGAGATTAGTGTCATGGTGCGACCTTATTGTTCCTCGCTTGGTAATATATGGTGTGGATGAAGTATGTTTGTGTGTGTGTGTATATATATATAATATACGCGCATCCACTCAGTGTATGTGTGTGTATTCAACTATTTGCAGGGATCGAGTCGCAGCTCTTGGCTCAAGCCGTGTGTGTGTGTGTGTGTGTGTGTGTTAACACTTCAGAAATGGGAAAAGGGTTGGCATAATCTTTACGTACTCGGCAAGGTGGCTTCATCGATGCCATGAGGAGATTGTGGAGAAATGTAGTATCTAGTGAAAGGTTTTAATTGATCTTGGGCTACCAATTTCATTGAATATGAAAAGTGAGAATGCAGCTTCTTAGCGGCTTTAAACTTCAGGTGTTAATGTATTTTGCGATATTGGTCTGATAACTAGCTACTGTTTCATCTTGAAGAGTTCAAATTGGTTTTGGTTTGTGTAGGTGGCAATTTGCCATCTTTTGAAGAAATTGGGATATTTCCATACGATAAATTGGCTTCGTATCTTCATCACTGATGTTTAACTGCATTAAAAACATGTGCTGCACTCTGTACTATTCCTTATGCTAGAATTGATAGAGTAGTTAGGCTTATTATTTAGTTATGCACTCTATATATGTGGGTGGCAGTCAAAAGATTAGAGGCACAAAATTGGTCCAAGGACTGGGCCCCAAAGTTTTGTTAACTAAGCAAGTTACAGTGGTAATGAACTACTAAGTTTATGGTGTACCTTTCTCGGATCATTGAGGTAGAGTGGGCTAGGCTTATGGGATACAAGGATGCCTTTCCCGGATGACGCAGCGACCGAAACTCGTCTAATTGACTTTGTCTCCACACACTTCAGGGAAAATGGGGACGCCTTGATTCTGTTGAAAGGCTTTTGAAAGAAATGGATTGACCCTCCACTTCCTCGAACCAAACCAGATTACTTTCCAATACCCAAGCGCTGTATGTCACAATTTTAGCACTTCCTCGTGAAAATATTATTATTGTGCTACCACAGCTCATTTTGTGTGGTAGTTTATTGTGCACTCACAGCTCATTAAGCCTCGACACAAAAGGCTTACAGAGGTCACAATAGGTGTCTATCTCCATTATGAATGGTGAGGACGGGCTGCGTCATCACACCGTACATAATGAGCGCATTAAGTGGCTGAGGTGTCTGCCTACCCCGCCCACTGCTACACGTTATGCAGTTTTGTTATTGTCGCTTAACTACACGTAAATATAACATTAATTTAAATTGAATAATGTAACCTAGCCTGTAATAACTATTATTAAATTTTGTAGACTGCTTAGAACGTTCAGAAACTGACGCAAGGCATACGCAAGTCATGTATCAGGGGAAATTATAAAATGATGAAAATAATACACAAATATATGAAAGAATACCATTATTTATTATACTAATAATGAAAGTACGGTAAATACACAAGTACTGATAAAGTACCACTTACACAAGGTTACTGGGAAGGGAATGATATAATTACACAACTATTATAAATGGTAATACAAACCATACTAACGAAAGGTACACTTTCGATTAGTCCTCTACATTTCACATATAAACCTCCATTCCTCTGCTGGTTCACCCAAGAACAAGGCTCGTCCCCTGCTGCCTATCTTTCAATAATCCAGGATTTACTCATCTAAATAGATTCTTATCTTTTCAAAGTAACATAAATTATTTCTTGCAGGGTTTGTTGCCTCCACTTGGTTGAGTTTTTCATAATTCTACGATATTGCGTAGTGGTTTGTTGAGTAGCCCTCTTTGCCTACACATGAGAGATGAATCAGATGTGAAAATATAGATATCCGCGGATGCGGATGTGTATGAGGATGTCTTACTTATTTTGCGGATGCGGATGTAAGAAATTATGCGGATGTTCCGCGGATGCGGATGCGGATATCCGATACATCACTACTACACATTACATTTCTTTAGACAGAAATCACTACATAAAACGAAACACCAAAGATACTTGTAGCTTTGTGTCAGCTAAGCAGTGGCAATGCCTTGTAGTCTCCTGATTTTGTAATTCCTACTTACTAACTGCACTTTTGTACTATCTTCAAATTCCCCTTCTAGTTATTTTACGATAGAAATTTTAAGCCTTTCAATGGGGTCAAGAAAAGACATACTTTGCCTTTACTGGGACAATTAGGATGTCTTCATGCTGGTGAAGGGAATCTTGGACTAAGGAATTGAAGCTACCATCCCCTTCCTCAAGCAAATATGATTACACTTCCCATTCTCTAAGCCGTCAGAAGAGGTGTTTTCCAGTTATCACACGGGGACCAGTATACAACACATTTTAATTACTATCAAATCAACAAATTTCCACCTTGTTATAAGTTTGAAACCATTCAAAAAAGGGCATTCTCAACCTGTTGCGTGAAAATAATTTTCAAAGTGTAAATGACGAATCAGCACCTGCACAGTAATAGAATTCCTAAATTGAAAGTTTCCCAAATCAGATTTCATAAAAAGTTAATGTGTCTGCTTATGGGCTGGTATTTCAAATATTAATACCTTGAATAATACAGGCAGGTGGGCGGTATGACAGTGTGAGTAAAGCCATCTAACCAACCTAAATTAACGTGCAAAAATTGTTGGAAAAACTTGGTATTTGAAGGACGGGTTGCAATGTTGTGATGGTGTTCCCTGTGACCTTGCCGCTCTCGCTCATCCCCAGGGCTGCATCCTGACCTTCTCTTTCAGTCTTTTTTATCCTCTTGAGGCCGTCATGTCAATGTTTCTTGTGCTCTTAGCTACTACCACTACTGACTGATAAAAGATTGCCAAGTTAAATGTTTTTCCTTAAGTACAAATCGATATTATTAACTTCAGATTATCCGCCAAAACCCAAAAAGACTAGGAATGAAGGGGTCGTAGGGGTTGCCAGACGACCTTCTCTGGAAATCAAAATATCTATGGAGAGTTGTGTTAAGCGGGTTCCCTGGTGTTTACCTGAGCGACCTTGATGAGAAAACGGCGTCATATGCCACACCAGGTGTGAGAATGGTTGTGTGGCCAGCAGCCTGCCTCACAACCCCGTCATTCATCACACACACATACACCGGTGACGCTCCCTAGCTTCCGGATTCCTGACTGCATGTTTGTCACTGTACCATGAAACCTGAACCCCACACACTCCATCTTGTCAATGAAACCCTCTCAAATTAAATTTTAAAAGCTCTAAAAATATTTTTTTTGGGCGAGAGTAGAATTTAAATAGCTGCCATAAACATAATTATATCAATTTAGAGTAACATATTTTTTGAGAAAAGGTAAGCATGGGGATTAAGTTTTGCTTTCTACACATCCAGGTGAAGTTGGCCACTGGTAATGGTGTGTTGGCTGGCTGCTGCTGCTGCTTCACCTCTCCGCTGGACCTATCTTGTTTGTATACAATGACCTACTACATTTGCTACCTTCCTAGGGCTTCAACTGGGTTGTCAGACTAACACGCACCATAAAAAGACTAACAAGAAGCCCTACACAATCCATCTTTCTCTTCAAGAAATCCGCCTACACGCATTTTTCTCTCAAGAGGCTCTTGCTCCTCCAGAGGGCCCCCACCGCCGACCTCACCACCCATCATATGCTACTCACAACAAGTAAAAAAATAAAATTGCATTTAGGCAAATAATTTTTTCACCTATGCGTGTCACTCAGGAAAGTGCAAGCGAGAGCAGCGTATTACTGTAATGCACTAGTCATTATATTAATACCCTCATTGTATCTATTATTCTCACTAAAAACATTAATTATCATATCAAACTAAACGCTCCACAGTCAAGCTACTAATTTTCCAGGATAAAACGAAGGAAACTGCATTCAGATTAACCCCAAAGGGTTATTAACCCATGGGTACATGGGGAAGACAGACGCTTCCTCCTTTATCATAATAATAATTTAATAATAATAATAATAATTTTTATTTGGACATGATACAAAGAATTACATTTGGTTATTGAGATTACATGAGGTGTACATGCCAAAAGCCCCTAGTATGCAGGGCATTTTGGGCAGACTTAAAATTAACTTAAAACTAGATTGTAAGAATTTTTGTAGATAGTATACAATGAGTAAAGGTGAGTATTTAAGCTATGAAATTTGAACATAGTTTTGTACTTTTGTTTTCATTATAAAATTAATTAAATCAGATTAAACAAATTAAAGCAATAATAATAATAAAATAATAAAAAGTTATGGTTGATAATTTATAAAATAAGTAAAGTTGCATATCTAAGTTTTAAAGTTTGAATATAAGTTGAACATATCAATTAATTGTAGCAATTTATTGCAGCAATGCAACTAATTGATTGAGATAACAATTTAAAACAATTAATTGCATTGCAGTTAGTTTACGTGGTCATTATAATATAAGTGTTGTGGGAATAATTAGCTAAGTAAGTATTATTCATAACAGGTTTTACATTCATTCATTCGTTCATTCATACATTACATTGACTTTAAAGTCAGGTTTTACGTTAAGTGATTATTCTACTTTGCTGGGAATGGTTGATATGGAGCAATTATCTTTGGGTGAGAAGGTGGTTTTGAATTGGGGTACAGGTAGGGTTTCTTTGGCAATGACAGGTAATGAATTCCAAATTTTCGTGCCTTTTATGTGCATTGAGTTTTTACATAGTGTTAGGTGGACACGGGGAACATCGAGGAGTGATCTGTGTCTAGTGTTATGGTCATGTGTCCTGTTAAAATTAGTAAGGAGAAGTTTGAGTGGTGGGTTAATATCTGCATAGAGTGTTCTATGTATGTAATAGGCACAGTAAAAAGTATGGATGTCTTGTATGGTGAGTAAGTTTAGGTTTTTGAATATTGGTGGAGTATGTTGTCTGGAGTGAAAATTTGTTATCATTCTAACTGCTGCCTTTTGTTGTGTTATTAGTGGTCTGAGATGAGTTATTGATGTAGAGCCCCATGCGCAGATTCCATAGGTGAGGTAGGGGTAAATGAGTGAGTGATATAGGGTAAGGAGAGCTGGTTGTGGAACATAGTACCGTATCTTGGATAGTATTCCCACGGTCTTTGAGACTTTCTTGGAGATTTGTTGTATGTGTGTCTGAAATTTGAGGCCACTGTCAAGATGTATTCCTAAGAATTTTCCCTCTGTGAGTTTTGCGATAGGGGACCCGTTTATCATTATGTTAAGTGGTGCGTTTGCAGCTCTGTTCCCAAACTGGATAATAATACTAAATTAGTACTGAGCCGTGTGTACCAGTGGTTCTACTATGACCGTCACAACCCTCTATTTCTTCATCTACTATTATTGACCCGACTGCCTCGTTGTCAACTGATCATCGTGGTTCAGTTACTGAACTAATATCAAGAATGTTTCCTTCAGATTGAACCCATTTATTAAATGCATATGACCTCATTTATTGATTGTACGGTATATGACGTTAGTTGTGCCGCCTAAGTGACTAATTTGTGTACACATCCTGTGAGCAGTTGTGCAAAGCAGGATTACAGAGATAACAAAAAAGGCACAATACCGTGACTGGAACAATACACACACAACCCGCATATATAAAAGAGAGGAGCTTACGACGACGTTTCGGCCCGACTTGGACCATTTACAAAGTCACACTAACACACAGAGACGGAGGAAGGGGTATTTATATTTATAGGCCTGCCTATAAATACCCCTTCCTCCGTCTCTGTGTGTTAGTGTGACTTTGTAAATGGTCCAAGCCTCAAGATTTCAGATATCGTGAACAATGAGGTGTCTTATCATATCCTGCAAAGATTGCATGGAGGTATCTCTGAAAGGTTGCATGTTGGAACACTAAGACACAGTGTTCCCCTCTGTGTAAACTTTACACGATATGACAAAACACCTCATGCTAATAAGATATCTGAAATCTTGAGGTTGTATCAGCTCTTAATTTTGATTAGAATAATAATAATTGAAGTATTCACACTTTGCATCTACTAGAATATGAATGAACTGCTTTTCATAGAGAATGCAACCTAGTATTGACTATTTTTTTTAGCGGTAATCAATTTTTTTTAGATTGTATTCCTTACTGTACTTTGTACAACAGCTATATTAGGTAATTGTATAATATTTATTGACTAGTATTTCTTTCTATTGGTGTAACAATGCTCAGTGAAGTCTGGCAAAGACCGACTGTGACCTTTGTAATCCTGTTTTTTGTGCTACCCCTCTCTGGATGAGTATGAGGTGCACAAACTAGCCCCTTCCCCTCAGGCGGCACACCTGAATAATATAGTCTTCCGGTGTATGGCCCTGTCAATGTCAACTCATTTTACATTTTGTCACTTACATCTCTATACAAACTTATAGCCTAGTCATAATCTAACAGTACCAATTTCAATCTACTTGGCACCATGTTCAACCATGAGGCTTGGTCAAAGACCGGGCCGCGGGGGCGTTGACCCCCGGAACTCTCTCCAGGTAAACTCCAGGTAAACCTTTCAACCTTTCATTATGATGGACAATAGATCAGTTATTTCCTATCTGCACTGTTTTCTTTTCTTCAAACTCGTTTGCTAGTTCCTTTCTGACAATGTTTCTTAAACTTCTGCTTGAAAAAACAAAATTATACTCAACATTCTCTTTAGTCGATGTTTATTTAACTAATTCATCAACTTTGTCATATTCCTGGAGACCTATTTGAGAGGGAATCCACAGAAGCTTGACTATAGTCTCTTATTAATTTGTATATATCTGTGTCTACCTTCATACACAAGCATACTACATGCAGGTCGCAGGCTATTTAGAGCAAGTAATGAGGAAAGAAAGTCAGTTACAATCAGACTGAAGTTGTAGTTCCACAATCATAAGTTCAGTTTGCAAGGTGGAAGCCCAATAATTAATTCTAATGCACCTCTGTATTATAGTACCATCAGACTCGTTTACTACAACATTTCCAGCACTCCCACTGTCATAGTTAATTAAGGGAGCTATTAGCGTAGATAGTCTGTATTACGACTGTGTACTATTCTTTATCCTATGGTCGCGTATTTGTTCCAGAATATACTGAGTTTAAAAAGTAGTCGAAGTTGAGGAGGGTAAACTCCAGGGTAGGATTAGTTTCTTGGGAGGGTAAACTCCAGGGTAGAATTAGTTTCTTGGGAGGGTAACTCCAGGGTAGAATTAGTTTCTGAGAGGGTAAGACTTCAGGGTAGAATTAGTTTCTTGAGAGGGTAAACTCCAGGGTAGAATTAGTTTCCTGAGAGGGTAAACATCAGGGTAGAATTAGTTTCTTGGGAGGGTAAACTCCAGGGTAGAATTAGTTTCTTGGGAGGGTAAACTCCAGGGTAGAATTAGTTTTTTGGGAGGGTAAACTCCAGGGTAGAATTAGTTTCTTGGGAGGGTAACTAGGTAGAATTAGTTTCTTGGGAGGTAAACTCCAGGGTAGAATTAGTTTCTTGGGAGGTAAACTCAGGTAAAATTAGTTCTTGGGAGGGTAACTAGGTAGTAAGTTAGTTTTTTGGGAGGTAAACTCCAGGGTAGATAGTTTCTTGGGAGGGTAAGCTCCAGGGTAGAATTAGTTTCTTGGGAGGGTAAGCTCCAGGGTAGAATTAGTTTCTTGGTAGGGTAAGCTCCAGGGTAGAATTAGTTTCTTGGGAGGGTAAACTCCAGGGTAGAATTCGTTTTTTGGGAGGGTAAACTCCAGGGTAGAATTAGTTTCTTGGGAGGGTAAACTCCAGGGTAGAATTAGTTTCTTGGGAGGGTAAACTCCAGGGTAGAATTAGTTTCTTGGGAGGGTAAGCTCCAGGGTAGAATTAGTTTCTTGGGAGGATGGGCATAGTGATACCAAAAGCTGTTGCCAGGGTGGCGGGAAATGTTGCTGCTTCCTAACATAATGCAGTTCATGTATAGTTAAAACGCTTCAGTCCTATCAAGACACTGATTTCACGTATTCTCTCACCAATACTAGGGGTACCTAATTCATTCCTCATATTAAGTATTTTGATGGTTATAGGATAGCAAAGAATAAGTCTTAGTAAGTTTATTCAGGTATACACAAATACAGTTACATAGATTATCATACAATGGAAATAAGTCACTCTGTCTGACTTTTTGGGTTATCCTAGGTTCTCTACACATATGCTGCTATGTATGATAATCTATGTAAATGTATTTGTGTATACCTGAATAAACTTACTTACATACCTGGAGAGGGTTTCGGGGGTCAAGGCCCCCGCGGCTCGGTCTGAGACCAGGCCTCGTGGTGGATCAGCCCGGCTGGCCAGTTACTGACTTTAGGTGTCTGTCTAGTGCCTTCTTGAAGACAGCCAGGGGTCTATTGATAATTCCCCTTATGTGTGCTGGGAGGCAGTTGAACAGTCTTGGGCCCGGACACTTACTGTGTTGTTTCTTAGTGTACTCGTGGCGCCCCTGCTTTTCATTGGGGAAATGTTGCATCTCCTGCAGTCTTTTGCTTTCATAGGGAATGATTCTCGTGTGCAAGTTTGGTACTAATCCCTCTAGAATTTTTCAAGTGTATATTATCATGTATCTCTCTCGCCTGCGTTCCAGGGAATACAAATCAAGGGACTTCAACCGTTCCCAGTAATTTAGGTGCCTTATCGTACTTATGTGAGCCGTGAAAGTTCTTTGTACACTCTCCAGGTCAGCAATTTCGCCTGCCTTGAAGGGAGACGTTAGTGTACAGCAGTATTCCAGCCTAGAGAGAACAAGCGATTTGAAGAGAATCATCAGGGCTTGGCGTTCCTAGTTTTGAAGGTTCTCATTATCCATCCTATCATTTTCCTAGCAGATGTGGTAGATACATTGTTGTGGTTCTTGAAGGCGAGATCCTCTGACATTATCACTCCCAGGTCCTTCACATTACTTTTTCGCTCTATTGTAGCAGCATATGTGTAGAGAACCTAGGATAACCCAGAAAAGTCCAAGTGACTTATTGCAATTTTGGTCCTTTTAATACCTTATTAGGGTTTCATTTTGTGTTGTGGCCCGTTGCCTGGTGGCAAAAGCTCTCGCTTCACATGTTAAGGGTCCGGGTTCAATTCCCGGCGATGGGGTGGAAACATCGGACGTGTTTCCTTACACTGGTTGTCTGTGTTCACCCATCAATAAACTGTGGACCTGGGTGTTAGTGGACTGGTGTGGGTCGCATCCCAGGACAAAATTGACCTAATTTGCCCGAAATACTCTGCATAACAATCGGCTTTCTATATGTAGTATGTCACTGATGTCAGCTATGGTCTGTATACCTTGTACATGTTCCTGTAGTAATAAAGATATTTTATTATTATTATTATTATTATTATTATTATTATTATTATTATTATTATTATTAAATACAACTGGTGCATGGTAAGTTATCAACAATCTTATGTACTCTAAATGCATTATTTTGACAATTCTAATGTTTGTACCATAGTTAGCATTGTACCCTACAACAGTTCTGAGAGTCGTTTGTCTTTACATTATTGTTTAATTTTATTAACAGCTGTTAGTGTACATGGAACAGTAATATCTGAATATTTACAAGACACAATCAATAGGGCTGCCATTAACCTTTAATTTTGATGGTCCAAGTTTATGATTACCAATGTATCTGTTGAACACTTTGATCTTTTCTACAGAAATTATAAGGCCAAGATTATCACCGGCTGTCTGCATATGATTTTCATTTCACGGAAAGCTTTAGTATGCACTAGAACATCATAGCAAATTGTGATGTTAATGGGGGTATCTGGTATAGATTTAAGTAAGGCATTGATATATATAACGGCCTGCACGCTTCCTTTATAATTAACGCTTAGTTTTGGGCCTCCCAGCACTCATACAGGGGACTGATTACCAATAGACCCCTGGCTTCTTGAAGAGACTGACAGATACCTAAAGTGACTGGACAGATACCTAAAGTGACTGGACAGATACCTAAAGTGACTGGACAGATACCTAAAGTGACTGGACAGATACCTAAAGTGACTGGACAGATACCTAAAGTCAGTACCTGACCAGCCGGGCTGTGGTTCGTACGTTGGATTGCGTGCGGCCAGCAGTAACAGCCTAGTTGATCAGGCCTTGATCCACCGCGAGGCCTGGTTATGGACTGGGCCACGGGGGCGTTGACCCCCTGAACACCCTCCAGTTAACATATTTTTCCCGGATTTCTAAGAGGTACAACTCAACAAGGCATAAGCCTTGGTAGCCCATAACAATCCTAACAATAGCAGTAACAACAGCAGCAATAATGAATCATGCTCCATCTTTCAGTGAGTGTGGACGATGCGTTCTCGCTTGAGCATCGGCGACAAATTTCTCCTATTCTCTCTGGGGCGCTTGTCTTCGTCTTATTTTGTCCTCTGGTACATTGTAGGAGAGGCGCCATTCACCGGCTCCATTTTCCCTCTCTGCTTATATTTAGTTAACGGTTTGGATGGGAAGCCGGTTACTGCCCTCAGGTGAAGGTATACTCACCTAGTTGTGGTTGCAGGGGTCGAGTCACAGCTCCTGGCCCCGCCTCTTCACTGGTCGCTACTAGGTCACTCTTCCTGTTCCATGAGCTTTATCATACCTCTTCTTAAAGCTATGTATGGATCCTGCCTCCACTACATCACTTCCCAGACTATTCCACTTCCTGACAACTCTGTGGGCGTCCTGCTCTTTTGGGGCTTAGTCAAGGAGGTCCACCTGGCCTATTTGAGAACTTCTAGTTTCTATTTAGAAAGGAAACTCCCGTTCCCATTCCTGACATCGCCCAGCTGTGGCCACTATATCTTCCCAGTACATAGGGAAGCGGCTCTGTACGGTTCAATGTGTCAGTGGTCCTTAAACCCCAAGAAGCAACAGCAGCTGCAACAACAATGTCATCCACTAAGCAACTAGATCCTGCAGTGTGCAAGTAATTTATCCTTATTGTCTCTCAAACAAAACATTATATACTTAAGGATAGCAAGTTTAAATTTTATTACTTCTACTTTATTTTAGTGTATATTGTTTGGCTTCACCGTACGTAGTCAAAGAGGGGAGTGGCATAACAGGGTGAGTTAGTTTATTTAGGCACATAATAATAATATCTTTATTTCTACAAGCATGTACAAGGTATACAGACCATAGCTGACATCAATGACATACTACTATATAGAAAGTCGCTTGTTATGCAGAGCATTTCGGGCAATTAGGTCAATTTTGTCCCCAGGATGCGACCCACACCAGTCCACTAACACCCAGGTACCTGGAAAAATAAACACATAAGCAGTATAATGTGATCCTTATGACACGTTCGCCACCATTGGGCTTTATCAAGTCACAAACAGATCTGATCTGTGTGTGACTTGATAAAGCCCACTGCGTGGGCGAAACGTTGTTAATAAAGGATTACATTATACTGCTTATGTGTTTATTTTTCCATTGTGTCGGTATTTTATACCATTTATTTCCACCCAGGTACCTATTATACTGATAGGTGAACATGGGCAGCAGGTGTTTTAGAAAACACGTCCTAATGTTTCCACCCGTACTGGGGATCGAACCACGGACCTCAGTGTGTGAACTGAGTGCACTAGCAATCGAGCTATAGTTCTAGACCCTTCAATGGAAGTATGTACCTTGATGCAGATGAAGAGCTCTTGATTTAAGGAATTGAAGCTACTCTTCTTTTCCTTAGATTGGACCTGATTGCCTCCCATTCTCAAGGCACTGTGGCACTGTATAATTCTTAAGAGCTTAATGCTTCCTCATGAATACTGTAGGTATTAGCATTTTTTTTTTCGTAAGAGTGCAGTGGGTAAAAATTAAACAAAGGGAGAGCAAACATACAAAATGCTTTCCTTTAATTTGCCATTCAGAACTAGCAGCTACTAGTTTAATTTGGGAATTTATGATGTTATCAGGATTTACAGGTAGCACTTTGGAGTTATTAATAAGGGAAAATGCAATATATATACAGCAGACTGTATGGTGCATCTGTGAATGTTGATGTATGGTAACTTGAATATACAGTGGACCCCCGAGTTACGATCACCTCGCAAATCATACAATTATGTAAGTGTAATATTGTAAGTGCTTTTGTAAGTGTATTTTTGGGGGTCTGAAATGGACTAACCTACTTGACATTATTTCTTAAGGGAGCAAATTCGTTCGGTAATGGCACTTGAACAGCATTCTGGAATGAATTATGGCCGAAACTCGGGGGTCCACTGTACAGTGCTGTACTGTATATTCATGATATATTAATATGTATAAAATATAACTTTGTCCACTATAAATTAAATTATTATTGTATTGTATCTGCATGATTTTAAATATTTGTACATTTGCACTTTTATATAAGGGCAAACATGTGCTTGGTAGTTTTCTTGAAACTACAATAACTGTACAGACATGTCTGTATTAGTCTCTCAGATTAAACTAGATTGCCTTCCATTTCCCAGGCACAGTATGACCCTTACTGGTTTAGCATTTCTCCATGAGTATAATACAGGTAATAATAATACAGTGGACCCGCGAGTTTCGTAAAAACTTCACTCCTGAAGTCTGCTCAAGCGCCATTACCGAACGAATTTACTCCCTTAAGGAAAAATGTCACGTAGGTTAGTCTATTTCAGACCACCAAAAATACACTTCCACAAGCACTGACAATATTATACTTACATAATTGTACGATTTCCGGGGTTTACGAAACTCGGGGGTCCACTGTACTGTACCATATTAGTTAATTGTCTAATATGTGAAGAACACTTAGGCAAATTTGCTAAGACTATTTCTTTTTCTGTTCTTTCAAAGTGTTAAAGTGACCCCTGGAGCAGTAGTGTGTTTCGAGGCAGATTATTATGGAGACATAACCATAGGAGCACGTTCGGTAATCCATCCAAAAGCCCGTATCATTGCTGAGGCTGGACCCATCATCATTGGGGAAGGTAACCTGATTGAGGAACAAGCCCAAATAATAAATAGGTGAGATATAAAACATTTTTGTCTCAGGCTACAACTTATTTCCCTATCTCTTGAACTCCTGCAATGCCAGACACATTTACTGCTTAATATGCAGGGAAAGAATAAGTACTTTATTAATCTGAGGTGTTTTATGTTACATTTTATGACGGAAATGGATTTTGTATTGAATTTATTCAGGTCAGATTTATAGATGTGTCTATGAATTATTTTTTTTTAATTTTCTAAAAATTGCATTAGTATATTATCATGCATACTGTAGTAAAAATGAAAATTTATTCAAGGACAACCTAACAGTCAAATTGTATACTTTTTTATAAGTGGGTTTCATTGTTTTATATCATATAAGGACATAAGTACAGTGCATGTATGTTGTCTTTGGCAATAATGTTAAAGGTATTATAATACATAATGTAATATAATTAGTTTTAGGATATGTGTTCTTAATTCATATTGACTGCTACTATGCAACCCCTATGGGTTCAGCACTTCCCCATGAATATAATAATTAATCTTTTGGGAATGCTATAGTACTTTGTATGTAAACATATGAAGGTTAAAAAAATACATCTCAGCTACATATGGCATTAAGTAGCAGCATCTATGTGCCATGTTAAAGATAGTTTTGAGATTAATTACTTTAGTGCATGTATAATGCTAGTGATATATCACTGCATGTGAGTGATTCATTACAGTATTTTGTATAGTTAATGTGCATTTTAATTTAACTTGCAGAATAAGGTTTAAAAGTTCTCTGACCTATGAGCAAATCAGAGGAGGTGCCTTGATGCCAGTGAGGAGCTTTTGATACAAGGAACTGGACTTATCTTACCCTTGAGTTGAACCTAATTGCCTTCCATATCCCAGGTTCTATATGGCACCTATGGGTTTAGTGCTTTTCCTTGATTACCTATATGGCAATAATGACAGGACCTTTTAGATCATTCAGCATTAAACAATAAAATTACTATATAACCCCTCCCATTCATAAGCCACAACCATTCAGGAAAAATAAAAATTATTCACAATAACAAGCACACTGATAAATACCATTACACCAAGTTAAAGTAAAAAGCATCAGTTAAAAAAGTTAAATTATTCTTGTCAAAAAACTGGTCTAAAAAAAATTCTGAGTACTCTACAAGTACCAGAATAATTAAAAAAAAAAAAACTTTGCAAAAATGCTGAAGACCTGGGTCACTATATCAAAAAAGTAATAAGCATATGATTTCTTTGTTCATATTAGTGTATCTTGCAGATTACCGGAGGGAACAGAAGCTGGTGACCAACCTCTGGTGATGGTTATTGGAAACAACAATGTCTTTGAAGTTGATAGTTACTGTCAGGCTTCAAAAGTAGGCGATAATAATGTGCTTGAAGCAAAAAGTAAGTTACATATTTTATTGCTTGGAACAAAAAATCTAATGCATTCTTGTATTTTTGTTAGCTATAAGTGTGGAACATTTACATAGTAGATATATCAACTATGGTTGGGATGGGGAGCTAGGTGTTACTCCTGACAGTGACAAGGCCTCCTTTTTAGTGAATAACCACTTGGTATACAGTGTGGCTATCATGTTTGTTTCTCAGCCTGTCCTCTTCCTCTGGGCTTATTGGACTGTATTAATTTCCTGGGCATTTGGCTATGTATGGGATTTTCAAGCTGAGAACCTCTGTCAACTCTGGGAATCTCCCTTCAGATCTCTAATTTGGGACAGTATTGCATTAACTTTCAGATCTGCTGCATGCTTGGCAATCCAGCTTATGCTACAGTACTGTTTTTGTGCCAAAGGAAGGGGTAGGCCACTTTTTTCCTTAGATTAGTGTGACTAAGAACTAGTAATTTTTTTTCTAAATAGTATATTTCTCCTTTCATCAAAATTTGGTGACTTGTGCCCTCTGACTTAGAAGAAATTATTGCTAGAGGCAGTGATGTCATGTTTAAGGGTAATGTGTGATGTGAATATTATACAGAAAATTTGGAATGTTGAAACAAAAAGACAGTGTGACATGACTAGAAAGAATGCTTCAGAGGCATTGTTGAGATAAGATAGTTTGGGAATTTAGAGAGGATAGAGTAGAAAAGGCTGAAAAGAATGTATATATAAATCTGGGGTGGAAGGAAGGACCACAACAATGCCACTATTACATCTGCGAGGAAACTGATAGGATGGATAATGAGAACATTCAAGACAAGAGATGCCAAGCCAATGATGATCCTTTTTAAATCACTTGTTCTCTCTAGGCTAGAATACTGCTGTACATTAACATCCCCATTCAAGGCAGGTGAAATTGCAGATCTAGAGAATGTACAGAGAACCTTTACTGCACGTATAAGTTCCATCAAACACCTTAACTACTGGGAACGCCTGGAAGCACTAGACTTGTATTCACTGGAGCGCAGGCGAGAGAAATATATCATAATCTACACCAGGAAGATTCTGGAGGGACTGGTTCCTAATATGCACACAGAAATCACTCCATATGAAAGCAAAAGACTTG
The DNA here is from genome assembly GCA_009830355.1 of Cherax destructor. NCBI lineage: Eukaryota > Metazoa > Arthropoda > Malacostraca > Decapoda > Parastacidae > Cherax > Cherax destructor. Next base: position 979,386 of record WNWK01000002.1, read on the forward strand.
GCAGACGGTGCAACGTACCCCCAGTGAAAAGTAGGGGCGCTACTGGTACACTAAGAGAAAACACAATAAGTGTCGGGCCCAAGACTGTTCAACAGCCTCCCACCAGCCATAAGGGGCATTACCAGTAGACCTCTGGTTGCCTTCAAGAGGGAGCTGGACAGATACCTAAAGTCAGTGCCAGATCAGCCGGGCTGTGGTTCGTACGTTGGACTACGTGCAGCCAGCAGCAGCCTGCAGCCTCGTTGATCAGGCCCTGATCCACTGGGAGGCCTGGTCATAGACCGGGCCGCGGGGACGTCGATCCCCAGAATACCCTCCAGGTAGACTCCAGGTAGGATTCATCCCAGGAAGGGGTTGGAGGGAGAGGCTAAAGGAGGTTTTGAGTGGTATGGACTTGAGCATCCTACATGCTTGTGTGAGCACATTAGATTGAGATTGGAGAATAGTGGTTCTATGGCTTGATGTGCTGTTGGAGTGTGAGCACAGTAACACATATGAAGGAATTCAGGGAAAACCATTTAGCCAGACTTGAGTCCTGGAGTTGGGACGTGCAGCGCTCGCACTGGGTGAGGATGGTTCAGTTCTGAGCGTTAGCTAAACTTTGATGTCAGCACTTCTAGCAAAACAGTGATTGAATAAATGATGGTAAATGTGTTTACTTTTTCTGGGTTACTCTGCCTTGGAGGAAGATGACTGATATGTTAAAAATTAATAATGTACAGTAATGTGCTTGGTATGTTTTATGACATTAATCACTACAGCAACTACTGGAGTTGGTATTAATAGTACTGTAGTAAATTGTTTGTATAGCTCAAACTGGTGATGATGGCTGGGAATCAATAATATCGTAAATTTTTATGTTTAACATTCTGAATAGCAAAATAGTTCTAGCACTTCAACTTGCCACTCTGCAATCACCTTTCTAGTTAATGCAGTCACACTGTGTACTCACCTAATTGTGGCTGCAGGTGTACTCACCTAGTTGTGGTTACAGGGGTTGAGTCATAGCTCCTGGCCCCGCCTCTTCACTGGCCGCTACTGGGTCACTCTCCCTTCGCCATGAGCTTTATCATACCTCTTCTTAAAGCTATGTATGGAACCTGCCTCCTACATCGCTTCCCAAACTATTCCACTTCCCGACCACTCTGTGACTGAAGAAATACTTCCTAACATCTCTGTGATTCATCTGAGTCTTCAACTTCCAACTGTGTCCTCTCTGTGGGGCTCTGGTGGCTAAAGCTCTCGCTTCACACGGCGAGGGCCTGGGTTCGATTCCCAGCCAGGGCAGAAACATTGGGCGTGTTTCTTTACACCTGTTGTCTATGTTCCCCATCAGTAAAATGGGTACCTGGGTGTTAGTCGACTGGTGTGAGTCGCATCCTAGGACACTGACCTAATCTGCCCGAAATGCTCTGCATAACAAGGGACTTTCTGTATAGTAGCATGTCACTGATGTCAGCTAGGCCTGTATACCATGTACATGTACTTGTAGTAAATAAAGATATTATTATTATTATTATTGTTGCTGTGTCCCATCTCTGGAACATTCTGTCTTTGTCCACCATGTGTGTGTGTCTCTCTGTCTGTGTCTGTCTGTCTCTAAACCTCCAATATTAAATTGAAAGAAGATTCTTGAGTGTTTAATGGAGACATATGTCTGTACAATGGGGCAGTGTTTATGGAAGGAGTGTTCAATATGTGGTTCATTGCATTATGAAATTTGTGTAAATTGTACAGCTTTATCAATTACTACATTTGTGCACAACATAATCCTTACCCAAACTAGATATATTTCGGTCGTGTGATCCTTGTATTCCATAAGCCCAATCTTCTCTACCTCATTGCATGCAAAAGAAATAATATAGGGTGGTCATAAAATTCCATTATAGCAAGATACAAAAATATACATATGTGTGTATGTTTTTGCACATTAATTTCTGTATGTACAGTGGACCTTCCCTTTTCGTTATTAATTCGTTCCAGAGAGTCTGACAAAATGTGAAATTGACGAAAACTGAAACCATTTTCCCCCTAAGAAATAATGTAAATCCAATTAATCTGTTCCAGACTCCCAAAAGTATTAAACAATATTTTTTTTAGAGATTAAATATAGATTTACATACAGAAAGGAATGACAAATATATTATAAAGCACTAATAACGTATAAATGAACATTTAACATCAAACTACCTTTATTGAAGAGACTTGTTGGTGTATGGAAGACAGGGAGGAGGGGAGAGGGAGGACTTATTATTGTTTGGAAGGGGAATCCCCTTCCATAAAGACTTCAGGTACCAAGTCCTTATCCTGGGTTACTTCCCTTCTTTGTTTTTTAATGGCACTAGGACCAGCTTGAGAGTCACTGGACTCCTGTTGCACAAAAAAATACTGCCCAGAGAGCTCTTGCAGCTCTACCCTCTACCACCATCACAACCACTACCACTCTCTACCACCATCATAACCACTACCACCCCCTACCACCATCACAAATGCTACCACCCTCTACCACCATCACAACCACTACCACCCTTTACCACCATCACAACTGCTACCACCCTCTACCACCATCACAACCACTGTCACCCTCTAGCACCATCACAACCCTACCATCACCTCTACCACCATCACAACCACTACACCTCTCACCATCACAACCGCTACCATCCTCTTGCACCATCACAACCACTACTACCCTCTACCACCATCACAATCACTACCACCCTCTACCACCATCACAACTGCTACCACCCTCTACCACCATCACTACCACCCCTACCACCATCACACACCACTCAACCAACACAACCTACCACCCTCTACCACCATCACAACCACTACCACCCTTTATCACCATCACAACTGCTACCACCATCACAACCACTACCACCATCACTACGACCCTCTACCACCATCACAACCGCTACCACCCTCTTACCACCATCACAACCACTACCACCCTCTACCACCATCACTACCACCCTCTACCACCATCACTACCACCCTCTTACCACCATCACAACTGCTACCACCATCACTACCACCCTCTTACCACCATCACAACTGCTACCACCCTCTACCACCATCACTACCACCCTCTACCATCATAACCACTACCACTCTACCACCACCACTTTTGTATTTTTCTACAATCTTTTTCTTTAATTCTATGGTGTTTCTCAACTTCTTTACCAAAGGACTTTCACTAGCAGCTTTCTTTGGGCCCATGGTGGCTCATTTAGCAGTCACACAGAATAAACAAGTGCAAAAAACAATGAATTATTACGAAATGTTTCCTATGACCTCACAGGATAATGTTCACTCACCAATACACAAAGCAACACTGCCTCAGAATGCGTGTGTGCGGGCACACTCACACATGTTAAGTTCCACTGACGAGAACAGAGGAAAGTAACGAAAACTGAGCCAATATTTTTATGAAAAAAGTCGGCAATAAGTGAAATTTACGAAAACAGAGCCCAACGAAAAGGGAGGGTCCACTGTATATGTACTTTCACTCCATGAGGAAGTGGAACAGAATTCTTCCTCCATAAGACATATGTGTGTAAGAGTCGACAAATGTCGGGAGCAAGGGGTTAGCAACCCCTTCTCCTGTATACATTACTAAAGTTAAAAAGAGAAACTTTAGTTTTTCTTTTTAGGTCACCCTGCCTTGGTGGGATATGGCTGGTTTGATGAAAAAAAAAAAGTGTGTACATTCATATGTATACATGTTTATGTATTGGTGTGCATATGTATTTACATACCAAAAATTTTAGGTATGCATGTGCAGATGCATGCAATGCATATTTATGCATGTATGTTTCTAGATAGTGACAGCTGGGAGGGGCTTATTCTCAACTGTCGTATCTGAGCGCCTCTGCAAAGACAGTGATTATGTATGAGTGAGGTGAAAGTGTTGAATGATGATGTAAGTATTTTCTTTTTGGGGATTTTCTTTCTTTTTGGGGATTTTCTTTCTTTTTGGGTCACCCTGCCTTGGTGGGAGACGGCCGACTTGTTGAAAAAGAAAAAAAAAAGTTTCTAGACTTGCATATGTATGTAAGAATGTATGCATATGTGTATGCAACATTTATGTATGTATATACATATACAGATGCATACTTATGCATGTTTATTCATATGTATATGACCCCTGTGGTTTAGCGCTTCTATTTGATTATAATAAAATAATCATATGTATATGCATACATATGTATACATATATGTCCATCACCACTACCAGCATCACCACCTCTATCACAACCATTCTCACCATCATCGTGTGCCTGTGTATATACATGTGAATCTATAACCAATAAAAATGTTAGTCAGTTACTCAGCGATACCTGAAATTGTGAAGCCGATCAAAAGAGAATCTTTAAAGCAATTTCATGGAAATCAATTTCAGGAATGGTCTGTTTAAAATTGGACAGATAGTACCTGCACATGTCAATTGCTCTATGAACCTTTGCCTAGTAATACATAGTTGACCAAGGCTTGAAATTTGAAGTTGTTTGCATGAAGCATTCTGAAGTTAGAAACAAAAGCCTTAGATTAGATGAGAAACTTGAAATGGATGGAGAGTTCTGGCATTATGTCTTGCAGTATTTAAGGGTTCACTCATATCAGGAAATTTAAAAGCACTGTAAAAATTTCAAATTTTTTATTTTTTTTCAGTTGTATTTTAAAAACTAATGCAATTCTCTTAAAAAAAACAAAATAATTTTATATCTTAAGATAATCCAGTTTCATAAAATTTCAGAGATACAAAGTTTTTAAAAAAAAATTAATTGCATTTGCACACATGCAAACCCCTGTGAACTGAATGAATGGATACTATCCTGGTTGTAAGATGCCTCAGCCATTAACCCTTTCAGGGTCAAGGATCTCAGACTTGTTTCAGGGTCAAGAATTTAAAAAAATAAATTATTTTCTCTTATAAATGATAGAAATCTTTCCCGATCATAACCAAACAAAATTATGAAATTTGATAGAAAACTAACGGAATTATGCTTTCGAAGTTAGCGGCAGCCATGACACTTACGCATCGGCGATTTCGCCCAATTTGAGCCCTATTTTCGGCAAATTCCAATGTTTCAGGCAACTAAAATTATAGCTATTTCGCTAGAACTCCATTTCTTCTATCGATTGAGTACAAGAAACCGCCTATTTACCTATTACAACTACCCAAAATAGTGGTCAGAAAATAGCAATTTGGCCAATTTCACACAAATTTCAAACGATGCCAATTTCAAAATAGGGTCCAGAATAAACAAGGCAGACATTCCTGGCACTAAAATAACGTCTTCTCTGTTCATTAGTCACGTTTCCAGGCCCTCTTACATTACTTTTGCTTTTCATTTTGAATTTTATTCTCACAAAAAATAGAAGATTTACTGTTATGTATACAACTGCATCATTGTATAAATGGTATAAATAATATTAGAGCACTTGTGCATGAATATTAGACTTGCCAGTTGATGTGTATTGGCTGCATGGTGTGATTTGTTTACTCTTGAACATCGTCAAAAATCGAACATTTTCGCTACTTTGAGCTCAATTTCAAGGTACTTGTCTTTGTCAAATCAATCAAAATCATCTCTATTTCTGTAATATATCTTCCAGTCTATCAAATGAGACCAAGAAAAGAGAATACATCAATAAATACCATACGAAAATAGACTGCAAAGTCGCTGTTTTAAACCAAAAACGGTCAGTTTTTTTCCTCATTATGCACTGTGTGGTGCAGGAATTTTTTTATACTGCGCACACTGACCGCACAGACCCATTCTATCATATCTAGGCCTAACAGCCTGTTTCTGCTTGATTTGAGGGCGCTAGAATTTAGGCGTACTAGTACGTCAATAACCCCAGGGCGTAAGCCGTACTAGTACGTCAATAACCCTGAAAGGGTTAAATAATGAAGCCTTTTAGGATAGGAAAACATATTTTGATTGTTATTAAATGAGAATCAAAAAGTTGACACAATTCCAAACAAAATAGTCAGATCTGCACCTATTTACTCTTATTTTTTTAACACTTGAAACTATTCCACTGAAGGTTTTGGAAGGTATCCAAACCATTCTAAGATGCTGGGAATGGATTCAATAACTTTGGTCATAGGACATCTGTACATGCTAGTTGATCCTAAAATCTGGTCCTTATTAACATAACTAGTGTTCAAAATTTTAATCTGGTTGGATGAGGGTTTCAAGTTATGAGTGGGATAAAATAAAAAAAAAAGAGGAGGAAGGGAAAAAAAATTCAGGCAACCACTTAAAGGTATCCTTTCAAGAATACCCACTTGGAAATATTTCATGCATTCATGTTTTATCCCTTGGTAACTTCTTATGGGACGTTCCTTGATGCTGATGAGTGGAACCTAATCAAAGGCATTGGACTTTTTTTTTTTTTTTTTTGCCCCATCCTTGGATTGAATCTGATTGCTTCCTTTTCCCTCGGTACTAAATAACCCATATGGGTTTGAGCACTTTCCTCTAAATGTAATACTGTATGTTTTTTTTTCTTTTAACACCCTGGCCATCTCCCATTGAGGCAGGGTGAACCCCATCCCCCCCAAAAAAATACTTTCACCATCATTTACACTATCATTGTCTTGCCAGAGGCACACACATACGACAGTTTAGATGTCTCTAAACAGCAAATACATTAGTAATAATAATTTGGACTTGAGTCTTGGACTCTGAAGGAGGGGTGGAGGATGCTGCAGTTGGAGGGGTAATCTGATTGTGATGTCAACACACTTCTGACAACTGTTAATCTGAAAAAGTATTAACAGATTACATGTTAACCAACAGTCTACTGTATAATATATACTGTACATTAAACCTAGTTTGATCCCTTGCTTATTTACGTATCACACAGTCAAAGGGTTAAACAAAATGATAAAAATTTATACTGTTGATTGCAGGTTTGGAGCACTCCATAAGACAAAATGAAATGTATATAAACTATTTTAGAGTTTGCCAATAAATATTAACCTGAAACTTACAGGTCATGTTGGCCCAGGTGTAGAACTGACTCGTGGATGTGTTGTGGGTTCCTTGTGTTCTCTAGTATGCCCACAAGTTGTACAAGAAAACACTGTAATCTATGGAGATGAACTCCATCACAGAACTCAGTCTGAGAAGCCGGCAGTAAGTATTCGTTCACAAATGTTGACTTGGACTGGTACTTAAATATTCATCAAAGAATTTCTCCAGGGAGGTTCTTTGATGTCACTAAGGGCTTTTAATCCAAGGAATTGAACCTTCCCTTCCCTTTCTTGGATTGAACCCAATTGCCTTCCATTAGCCAGGTGCTGTGCCCTTACCCCACCCATAAATATACTGTAATATCAAAGAATCACAAGATTAAACAACTAATTAAGCTTTGTCTTATTACAATTCTTTAAATAATGTACTGTATATTACTTAATTTTAGTAAATGTATCAATAGTCATTTTAACACTTTTTTATCTTTTCTTATAGCCACAAGGACTCCAGCTGGATTTCCTGACGAAAATTTTGCCAAATTATCACTACCTTATTAAACCTAAGAAAAAAGTGGCAGCTTAATATATAAAATATCAACATTTATGTACGTATTCTAAATCTTTGATACAGTATGCACATTGTAGCTTGCTTGCAGGTATGTGTTAAATTTACTAGTTAATATTACTACAAATATTTTAACTGTTTGTGGACATTTTTTTTGTTATTTAATGGGTGTAGATATCTAAAAGGGTAATAGAATATATGGTTTTCTTTATTATTATAAGTATATGTTTTATTTATTTCTGAAAAAATTGTAAATAAATTTGCAGTATTTATTCATGGGTAAGCACTGTTAAGTTTGCAGTAGGTTTTCTTGTATGTGGAGATATGTAAATCTAATGGTTCCTCCCTTAATCATATATGTTATGGAACTGTACCATTTCATTGAAGTCATACCATGTTTTAATAAAATATTGATTTTGAGTTCAAAATATTTTATTAACTTACGTTAATGCTCTGTTGTCTTTATGCATCATTTATTTTAATTAGGGATGGGACAATACCAAATTTTTTACAGGTTCTTAATTTTAGGTCAATATAAATACCATCAGAATTAGCAAATACCCACCAATACTCAGTTTTTGGCTGATACCCACTGAGATCGATGCTTTGGCATACCCTTAATTTTAATGAAAAAAAAAAGTTTTCAAGAAATTTAATACCTATATTTAGGGTTATAGCTTATCTGTACAAATGTGAAGAGTGTTTTATTTCTCTTTGGGGTTAATACTTCAATTGATTATAGTAAATGGCAGAAAGTACCTCCATCATTCTCCTGGTGGACATCATATATAGTGTTATAATCATTGCACATGCACCCACCCAACCCTCTTGCATTTGCCCACCCACCCACCCCCTTTCATTCACCCACCACCCTTCATTCACCCACCTACACACCCACCCTCTCACACTTGCCCACCAGCCTACCCACCCTCTTGCAAACCCACCCATGTTCACACATTCACCCTCTCATACACACCTCACACACCAACTAACCTCTAATGCATCCACTCTTACACTTACCCATAAACCTAAACCTAAATGCCCTCTCATATCCACCCCTCACACTCACTCTCTCACTCACCCACATTCACACACTTTCATAACCACCCACCCCTCACCCTCTCATACCCACTACCCACACCCACTCAAACTTTCTGAAAGTCACCCTCTCATAACCACCCACCCACCCCTGTCCACCTCCCTCATACTCCCACCATCTTTGACACCCACCCACCCTCTCTCGCCCATTCTCACATGTTCAGTAGTAGTAGCCCCTGTGACCTGGCGGCTAAAGCTCTAGCTTCACACAGCGAGGGTCTGGGTTCGATTCCCAGTGAGGTTAGAAACCAGTTGTCTATGTTCCCCATCAGTAAAATGGGTACCTGGGTGTTAGTTGACTGGTGTGGGTTGCATCCTGGGACAAAACTGACTTAATTTGCCTGAAATGATCTGCATAACAAGTGGCTTTCTATATAGCAGTATGTCATCAGAATTAAGGAACCTTCCTTGAGAGTAGCCAATATAAAATGCATGATATTGACAACCATATGACTGATTTACAATGTTTTATAGTTCTATTTCATTAAAACTGTCTCCTTTGAAACCATAAAAAAATAAAATTTACCTTAATTCCTCTACTGTATGACCCATAGGGCTTTGGCTCTTGTTTTCGAATATGATGATAATTCCTCTGCTAAGGAAGTATTGCAATGGTGAATTATTATAATAATCATAACTAAGCACTAAACCCTTACAATTTCACAGTAAAGTAAAACATGTTTATCTAGAAATCTATATTTAACCCTTTACCCAGGCACTTGGGTAGCTGTCATATCCCTATGGCCAGCATTTCTTTATTTTTTTCCTAAGTATAACAGAGCATTCAAAACTAAATATGAAAAGGACAGTACAAAATAATGACACATTATCTTTACATGGTGTGTTGAAGTGAGCTGGTTTAAGTAATCTCATAAACTCTAAATGGATTGAACTTAATTGCCTCCCATTCCACAACCTCTATGTGACTCTTATCAGTTTATTGCTTCTCCTTAAATAAAATAATTATTTAAATTTATATGACCTGTGCCTATATGACCCATGAAGGGTAGTTCCTTGATGCCACTGATCCATGGAATTAAACTTCCTTTCCTTGGATTGAATCTGCCTCCCATTTCCCAGGTGCTGTATGACCCATAACGGTTTCTCCTATATATAATACGTACTGTAACAAGCATACAGGGTATACGAGATCTTTCAACAAGCCTAACTGCCGAAAATAATCTTTAAAAATTTATTTAAGCTCTACCTAAAATGCATGGCACATACATGTGTGTTTATGCATTTACCCACATAAGTGTAGTATATACAATATACATGTTGCACCCAGTTCAAGGGTTACAGTGCATAAAAGCAAACAATGCCAGAGCTCTCTAGCCCCATAACTCTTGCTCAACATATATGAGGCATCTCTTCAAACAAAATACAGTAAAGTTTTCTAATAAAAGCTTTATAAACCCATTTACAGTTTTTCATTACATTATCAAATACTCACAGTATTACTACAGTAAGTTGCTAATGAATCCTTAAAAAGGTAACTGTCTAGAATATCATAATTTTTAGCTTTATGCTTTATCTGAAGTCATACAACACTTTGATCAACTGGAAGAATATTGGAGGTAAATTCTTTCTTTATTCGAGAATAGAGACTAAACTTTTCAAGTTCTAACCAAAGTACACCAAGAAGATCATTGTTAAACACAATTACCTGGACTGGCACAAAATGTGGGTTCTGAAACCAAAGAAATGCTACTTGGCCAAATCCATGAAACCTGAAAAATAAAAACATTAATATAATAACTGTTGCACTGAAGCCTAGCTTACTCTAAACATGAGCAGACATATACGTATACAGTGGACCCTCGGTTTTCGTTCACCTCCAACCTCGAACAATTATGTAAGTGTATTTCCGTAAGTGCTTTTGTAAGTGTATTTTTGGGGGTCTGAAATGACTAATCTAATTTACATTTGTCCTTATGGGAACAAATTGTTCGGTAACAGCAATTAAACAGCATTCTGGAAAGAATTTTCAACGAAAACCAAGGGTCCACTGTATATACATGTATATTCTTTCTTTCTTTCAACACGTTGGCCGTTTCCCACCGAAGCGGGGTGGCCCAAAAGGAAAAACGAAAGTTTCTCCTTTTACATTTAGTAATATATACAGGAGAAGGGGTTACTAGCCCCTTGCTCCCGGCATTTTAGTCGCCTCTTACGACATGCATGGCTTACGGAGGAAGAATTCTTCAACAAGTCAGCCATCTCCCACCAAGGCAGGGTGACCCAAAAAGAAAGAAAATACTTTCATCATCATTCAACACTTTCACCTCACTCATACATAATCACTGTCTTTGCAGAGGCACTCAGATACAACAGCTGAGAATAAGTCCCTCCCAACTGTCACTATCCCAGACCCCTCCTTTAAAGTGCAGGCATTGTACTTCCCATTTCCAGGACTCAAGTCCAGCTAACTGGTTTCCCTGAATCGCTTCACAAAATATTACCCTGCTCACACTCCAACAGCTCGTCAGGTCCCAAAAGCCATTCACTCCTATCTAACACGCTCACACATGCCTGCTGCTCTTTTGGAGTTGCAAAATAAAGAGTAAGGAAAACAAATTTTAACTAACCTGGCTTTACACCTCTCAGGTAAAGGTGTATTACTAGCTTTGTGACAGTCAGCAGGAAGAATGAAAACTTGCTCACAAAGTTCAGAGGATGTATGACTAATTTTAGGCTGCACATTTTTCAGGGCAGATATATTTCCTTGGATTTCAGCAGAAAGTTTCACTGGGTATTTTAAGAGAATCTTTACAGAGATTTTGCCTGCATAAACATTGGTGTCACCTGTCACCTAATAAAACAAAACTGAAATTAGTTTTATACAGAATTCCTTTGCCTGTACATTATTAGCAATCATATTTTTCGTTTACTTATTGGAAGACATATTTTAGGAAAAGAATTTGCTGACCAAAGTTGCCTATTGATAGCATTACCATGAGCAAATGAAGGGTACAGGATTTACTAAGCATTCAGCATTCAGTGCAAACAAAAACTACATAATGTACCTTAATGCCACAACTGCCCATTCCCACAAACCCAGCCTAGCAAGCATACCATAATCTATTATGTATTAAATAGTCCTATCACTGCAAAGTAATTAAAAACTCCACTACATTGTTAAAACACAACTCATCCACATTAAAACTTAACATTAAACAGGAGGTAAATAGAAGAAAAAAGGTAAGGCGATGAACAAGAAATGAGTAAAAAAAATGGGGAGTGGAAAAATAGGAAAAGTGAAACAATGGAGGAGGGATAAGCAACAGAATGAAGAAAGAAAAAGGTATGGGGGAGGGGGTAACAGTTAAAAGGTAGAGTTTAGCATTTACTTGCAAAATGCCATAAAATCATTTATTCATATAATTTTACCTTATGTCCATGTATTTCATTTTCATCTTTATATCTAAAGAGAATCAATTCCAGGCCATGTGAACCATAGGTGCCCTGAAAGAGTCCTGGTGTTATTATGTGCTCTGGGATTGAACCATCTTTTGCTTTCAAAGCATGTGGGACATCGCTTGGAGTTGGTAAAATCAACGGCATATGAGACAGACCTCTTCTGTTGAAGAAAGAAATGATAAATATGGCCAGACCAGCACAGTAAAATAATTTTAATATACAGTGAGTCCCGACTTACATTGATTTGTACTTATAATGGTGGCACTTCAGAACCAGTTATGTACTTATGCACAGACTCGTCCTTCTGAATGGCAGGTCTACTTACAGCCATGGAAATATCACTTTCAGTGAGCAAGATAACATTAATATTCAATGTAAATATGTACTGTACTGTATATGCACTGTATTTTATTATCATACACACATTGATGAAATATTGTTTGATACTAGTGTACGTATTTGCAATTGAAAAGAAAGAGTATTGAATGTAAAATATTGGGTAAATATTCTTAACTGAAGAAATGGAAACAGATAACGACATACAAAATACTGTGAGGAATTGACAAGGTGGACAGAGACAGGATGTTCCAGAGATGGGACACAGAAACAAAGGGTCACAATTGGAAGTTGAAGACTCAGATGAGTCAAAGGGATGTTAGGAAGTACAGTGGACCCCTGAGTTATGAGCACCTTGGAAATTGTACAATTATGTAAGTATAATATTGTAAGTGCTTTTGTAAGTGTATTTTTGGGGGTCTGAAATGGACTAACCTACTTGACATTATTTCTTAAGGGAGTAAATTCGTTCGGTAATGGCACCTGAGCATGCTTCTGGAATGAATTTTGCTCGTTACTCAGGGGTCCACTGTATTTCTTTTAGTCATAGAGTTATCAGGAAGTGGAATAGTCTGGCAAGTGACGTAGTGGAGGCAGGAACCATAAATAGTTTTAAGACGAGGTTTGATAAAGCTCATGGAGCAGGGAGAGAGAGGACCTAGTAGTGATCAGTGAAGAGGTGGGGCCAGGAGCTATGACTCAACCCCTGCAACCACAAATAGGTGAGTACAGAATATTATGGTTTGCTAATGCATTTCTGATTATAACATGGATTAAGCAAGAACTGAAAATCTAAAAAGCATTAGCATTGTCTTTGTGAAATATTTTGATTGTTTACTCACCCAATCACTTCATTTAAAAATGTCAGATAAATTTTCCTTGGTTCTACACGAAGATCCAGAGTATTAAATCCAAAGTGGTCCCCGATTTTTTGGACATGCATTCCAGAACTGGAGCAGTACTGAGTCACAACACCCTTCCTCTGAAGAAAATATACATTTAAGGTTCTCAGTTTTCTTTAAATTTAAGACAGATACTTTGTTATTAAAAAAAGAAGATAATTCAGAGATATATATGAACATGAAGTCTTAATTAGAAATACGAGTTAGTATTTAAAATTACAGTAATTAAAACCAAGGATAATAGAAACTTGGATAATTAACTATTACTACACAAGGGTTCTTTTATACTGTAATCTTGTTGTTGAGTCTTGCCTAGTGTTTCTGCTGTTGTTCAGGAGTTATTAAAGTTAAGTAAGCTTAAAAATGCTATTACTGCAAGAGACAAAAAATCTGAAAAGTAGGAATCATTGCAAGAATGAAAGGAAATAGTATATACTGTACTGTATGCCTATGTAAAATAATCTGGGCAAGACATCATTGGTAAGAAACAACTGGAGCAGCAGCATTATAAATGTGATCTAAAGGCAAAGATTCATTAAGAAATTTTGACTAACCTTGTCAATTTCCAAAGTGCAGGTGTGTGGATATATGTGTGGTATACAGAGACACTTAGGAGGCTCTTCATTGCCATCGATGGTAAAGACAATGCTCTCATTTAGTGGGGCCAATATATTTTGCTCTAGTGAAGGTTCCCAGTGCACACCCTCCAGTGAACCAGCCTTGTACTATAAAGTAAGAAAATACATGTAAAAGCTAATTTTCTCTAACCTGACGAGTTGCAGTTACCATTAATATTTGTGTACAGTGGACCCCCGAGTTACAAGCACCTCGGAAATCGTACAATTACAGTGGACCCCCGATTTTCGTAAAAACTTCACTCCTTAAGTCTGCTCAAGTGCCATTACTGAACGAATTTACTCCCTTAAAGAAAAATGTCACATAGGTTAGTCTATTTCAGACCCCCAAAAATACACTTCCACAAGCACTTACAATATTATACTTACATAATTGTACGATTTCCGGGGTTTACGAAACTCGGGGGTCCACTGTATGTAAGTATAATAATGTAAGTGCTTTTGTAAGTGTATTTTTGGGGGTCTGAAATGGACTAACCTACTTGACATTATTCCTTAAGGGAGAAAATTCGTTCGTAATGGCACTTGAGCAGGCTTCTGGAATGAATTATGCTTGTTACTCGGGGGTCCACTGTATATCAATTTTAAAGCGCACAAGAAACTTCTACACTTACATCTCTAGTATTTCTACACTTTTTTTTTTCAACATACTGGCTGTCTCCCACTGAGGCAGGGTGACCCAAAAAAGAAAGAAACTTTCACTATCAATCAATACTTTCACCATCATTCACACATAATCACTGTCTTTGCAGAGGTGCACAGATATAACAGTTCAGATGTCACTTATCACTACTTTCAGATTTAACCATTTACTGGGTTAAAAAAAAGCTATTCAATGTGTGAATTAAGTTCCCTAAATTACTCCTTGCTCAAAACTTTGTGTGTATAAAGGTATGATGCACAGAGTCAGAAACAGGAAGTGCAGTTACAAAATTATTACCATGCCTCAGTACAGTGGTGGTGAAGTTATGACCTAGTATTTTGGCATTATTTATTCGACGACAGGCAAAGTAAAGTTGACATATGTAGGCCTGTTTCCAGTCATGACCTGATACATATTGTAGACATTCTGCAGTGTCTATGAGATGGTAAAAATAATTTTATGTACCACTTGTAACTCTTTCATATACAATCAACAAACCCAATAGGCCTGTCACATTTGTTCACCATACGTGTAATCCATAACAGCAGTTATAAAGAGAATAGTATTTAGAGGAACATTTAAACTGTCGCATCTGTGCTCCTCTGCATTTTTTTTTTCTGGGTCACCCTGCCTGGGTGGGAGATGGCCAGCATGTTAAAAAAATATCATATCTAACTTACAATATTTTCAACTTACTATGGGTTCATTGGAATGTAACCCCTGTATACTGTGCACACTGACCAAGCAGACCTGTTTTGTTATGTCTAGGCCTCTAGTACCAAATTTGAAGGCATTATGATTTACACATAGATCTTCAGTACTGACACTGACCCCAGTGATGTAGATCTACGTAACTGACATAAACCTGACCCAATGACCCAACTCAACTTCAAAGAAGGCATTGATAATATGCTTATGCACTCTGCCCCAGACTCGTGGAACTCCATATTCATCAAAAACTAAGAGAGATCACAATCACATGCCTTCAATATTCTAAGGAGTCTGGACACAGGAGTCATCCTATAATCATTAAAACTTCTGATACAGTGTCACTCTATTAAGGTATCAGTAAAGCAAATGCAGCTAACCATAGGCTGATAGCACTTAAGTCCCATGTTGCCCACCCAGGACAACATGAGTTCCAAGCAGATTGCTCCTGCCTCTTGCAGTTATTGGACCATTATGACTTGGTCTTGAATTCACTGGAAGTCAAGCAAATACAGTGTACACAGACTTTGTAAAAGCCTTTGACAAGTGTGACCATGGTATAATAGTGCACAAAATATGTGCAAAAGGAATAACTGGAAAGTGGACAGATGGATATTTAACTTTCTACCAAATAGAACCCAAAAGTAATAGTGAACAGGATAAAAATCAAGAGGCTGTCACAGTGAAGAGTTTTGTCCCCCAATGCACAGAACCTGACCCAATTCTATTTCTCATTCTCATATCCAGCATAGACAAGAGACATAAATCATAGCACTGTATTATCCTATGCAGATGATACTAGAATTTATATGAGTGGCAGCCTCAATATTGAGGACACAACAAATCAGGCCAATATAAACTAAGTCTTTCTGTGAGTAACTGACGACAATATGATGCTCACTGAGGACAAATTTCAGTTACTATGCTGTTAAAAAATTGAGGCTATAAAAACTGATATGAAGTACACAACATACAAGGATCACAACAATGTTATTATCACCGCTGCAAGAAAATGATTGGCTGGATAACTGCTAGTAAAACTATCATGAGAATTCGAGCCATTGTTGATAGTTTTCAAGTTGCTCTCACTAGGTTGGAATATCACTGTATACTAACAACTCGTTTTAAGGCGGATAAAACTGCAGATCCCATATAAACTTAAGTCAAACACTGAAATTACAAAGAATGCTTGAAGCCCCTCAAGTCCCCTCACACTGTACTCCTTGGAATGTAGGCAAGAAAGATTCAACAAAATTTACACCTGGAAAATTCTAAAGGCATTGGTCCCAGTTTTTTTAACACACTGCCTCCCATTTTGCACCATCTGCCAAGAGGCTTGGCAGATGGTGCAAAATTACCTCTGCTGACAAGAAAACGTCCACTGAGTATGCTAAGAGACAACTCAATAAGTGTAAAGGGACCGAGAGTTTTCAAACACGAGGGATTATTAGCAGACTTGTTATTTTCAAAAGAAACTTCAAAAGTTCCTCAAATCAGTTCCTGATCAGCTGGGCTGTGGTGTACACGATAGACTCCATACGTGGAATGTGTGGCTAATACCAACAGCCTAGTTGATCAGGCCATCTACCAAGAGGCCTAGGTTGGGATCAGGTGCCAGGGGCATTGACCCCCAAAGTCATCTCCAGATAAACATGATAAGAGAACTAGTACATGGAATGGTGAGTATATAATGGTAATCATGCAAATTATAGTGAACTACAGTTCTAAGTAAGGAAAGCAGTGTCATGAAGGAAATCTGAAAGTATTATCTCATAGGCAATTACTTTATACAGTGGTACCCCGACTTACGATGGTCCCCAAACACACCCTTTTATGTAAGTTTATTTTTTTAAATGCTTTTGTAAGTGTAATTTTGGGGGTCTAAAAGAACTAGTCTATTTTACATCATTTCTTATGGAGATAAATTCGTTTGGTAATGGCACTTGAACAGCATTCTGGAATGAAAAAATATCGTAAGTCAGGGTACCACTGTATATCTTTTGCCTGTGTAAGCCTTAATACTAACTAAATATTACACTTTTGTACACAGCACTGATTCTAATTTTTTTAGTCATCCAAAGCCAAAATGTAGGGTTGAAATACTGCTTACAAAACTTAAGTACTGACTCTTTGCAGGATTAACAAATTGTATCTGGCATGGTATTCAAGATTCAATACAAACCCTAATTTCCACGAGTCCACAACAAGGAGCAACTTGAGACTGATAGACCCCCAACATATATCCATATCTGTGCAGCACTGAAAGGAAAAACTATATTTAATAATAGTACTCCTTAACTTCTACATGTCTAATATATTCCTGTACAGTAAAACCTCTCAATAGCAGATTAAAATTAATATTTAATGATTGTCCAATTTTCTGAAGTACAGGCGGACCCCACTTATACAGCAGATTAGATTCACTTTCAAATGCATATAAAAACCTGATAACATGTTTATGCTATCATATATTAAGTGAACAATATAACTAGGCCTAAAAAATGCATATACAGTATACACAATACTTACCTTAAAATATTTTCGTCCTTAGCTTATAGTGAGTGGTGAATATATTTATTGTAGGAAGTCTCAATAAATGAAGAACAGCTATAATTGAAAACAGCTGCATTAGTAAAACACTGTAAACCGGTGCCTGCCTGTAGTGGTTTTGGTCTGCTGATGCAAAAAACAACCAGACACTACAAATATGAGTATTGTAACCAGTAGTACTACAGGACAGTACTGTACTGTATAGTAATTTTATTATAGTCTGTGTAATTTACAGCAATTTTACTTTTCTTTTGCTGGGGGAGAGATGAGGTGTAAACCGCTTTGAGCAATAGTGGTTCTTATGCTTCCCTGGAAGCTTCTATAAAGGGAGATGGCCATAACAGACATGATTTCAAATGCCCTTTTCTAAATATTCACTTTTCACATGTTTTAATCTTTTTATGCTCCTATGGTTCCTTTTCTATGAGTTATCACATTGCATTTAAAGTCTCATTCAGGAAAAATGTAATCTACAAAACACTTGTCCTACTGATGGCACTTTCCATTTTTCTAGATAAAACCCACTTAAAATTCTTATAATCTGAAGCACATAAGGCTAGCAAAATAAAAAACTGTATACAGGTGTTCCTTAACTTACGATATTTCGACTTTACGATGGTGCAAGAGCAATTACTTTGGAGATGAAACTTAAGATAATTACCCAGCATGAAGGTGGCAAGTCCATAACTTGTATTAATATACAGTGGATCTCCGAGTTTCGGCCACCTCCCAACTCGAACAATTATGTAAGTGTATTATTGTAAGTGCTTTTCTAAGTGTATGTTTGGGGGTCTGAAATGGACTAATCTACTTTACTTTATTCCTTATGAGAACAAATTTGTTCGGTAACGGCACTCGAACAGCCTTCTGGAACGAATTATGGCCGAAACTTGGGGATCCACTGTATTTACCTTTCAATACTTATATTGAGTTAGAGTAATTATGTATTTGTTTATTTACTTATTCAGTGACTAGTTATTTATTTACTTATTTATTTAGAATATGTTTATTTATTATTCAGTGACTAGTTATTTATTTACTTATTTATTTAGCATATCATATTCATATTTAAACTTATGATAGGTTTGTAGGAATGTAACCCCCATCAAGAGTCAAGAAGCACCTGTACATTGTAAGCCTACAATTCTTTCTCTTTCAACAAATCAGCCATATCCCACCGAAGCAGGGTGGCCCAAAAAGAAAAACAAAAGTTTCTCTTTTTAACTTTAGTAATGTATACAGGAGAAAGGGTTACTAGCCCCTTGTTCCCGGCATTTTAGTCGACTCTTACGACACGCATGGCTTATGGAGGAAAAATTCTGTTCCACTTCCCCATGGAGATAAGAGGAAATAAGAACAAGAACTATAAAGAAAATAGAAGAAAACCCAGAGGGGTGTGTATATATATGCTTGTACATGAATGTGTAGTGTGACCTAAGTGTAAGTAGAAGAAACAAGATATACCTGAAATCTTACATGTTTATGAGACAGAAAAAAAGACACTAGCAATCCTATCATCATGTAAAACAATTACAGGCTTTCGTTTTACACTCACTTGGCAGGACGGTAGTACCTCCCTGGGCGGTTGCTGTCTACCAACCTACTACCTAGACTACAATGTTGTTAAAAAAAATACAATATACAGGATACAGATATCCAGCATGGATTTGATCCTGATATTAGTGTATACAGCATGTTTTACTTTGATTACAAACAGATAGTTCTGCTTCTTTATAAAAGTTCAAGCATGTAAAAAAGTGTACTGTACCAGAGCTAGGGACGACATAACAATGACTTGCAGGTACGTACTCACAGGACCTGATAAGGTGGACAGGTAAAGGCTGTTATAAGCACACAGTTGGAAAACAAAAAGAAAAATAATTAAATAATAATAATGCAGTATCTTTATTTCTACAAGTACTGTACATGTACAAGGTATACAGGTCTAGCTGACATCAATGACATACTAATATATACTATATACGTACATAGAAAGCCCCTTGTTATGCAGAGCATTTCCGGCAAATTAGGTCAATTTTGTTACAGGATGAGACCCACACCAGTCGACTAACACCCAGGTACCCATTTTACTGATGGGTGAACATGGACAGCAGGTGTCTTATGGAAACATGTCCTAATGTTTTCCAGCCACACCGGGGCATTGATCCCTGGACCTCAGTGTGTGAGCTGAGTGTGCTAGCAATCGAGCTATGGGACACCCCCCACAGTGATGTCAGGAAATACAGTACGTACGTACTGTATTTCTTCATCCTCAGTAAAATGACCTGAACAAAGAGGTAGTGGAACAATTTTAATCATAGGAATGTTGCAGGTTGGAGGGTCATTTGAAATGTGGTGTCTGTGCACTTCTGAAAAGATGACTATTGAATGAACGTTGATGTTTTTTTTTGGGGGGGGTGGGGGAATGACACCAACTTGGTGTCACTGACAGTTAAAGAGGCAGGGCCAGGAGTCAAGACTGAATTCTCCACAAGTCCTACACACCCATTTTACTATATAAGCTGCCCCTAATGCCATGGCATGCCAGTGGCTCTCCTTGCATTACAGTTTTATAATTGTAACTACCAATAACAATGTACACTTGTAACATGCATCAAAATAAAAATATTATTATATTATTATTATTATAACAAGTCACTCACAAAATTCTATATTAAAAATCTATTTGACCTGGAAGCACACTAAATATAGTTCCTGCTCTTTCTTCATGGTGCTTCTCGAAGACTTGTCAAAAATCACTTTATGAAATATGTTCTCTCATAAAGGTACTGAGCATGCAATTTTATTTGATGTAAACAGTTCAATTTCAGTACAATCTAGGTACTGTACATGTACTGTAATTAACAATTCAAAACAGTCAACAATGATCACTGCAAATTAAGCATCAGTATGTTTTTCTGCACAAATTTTTTAACCATCATTGTACTTACAGTTTGTATAAAGCTTCCGATATTTATCTATGGGTCCAAGGTCAGGTTGAGCAATGCTGAAATCTAGAAAAGATTCAATATTTAATCACGGGTAGAAATCACCAAGTGCACTTATACTAACCTTCCAATATCTGAGAGTATAAAGATTTATATTAACACGTCACTGCTAAATGGCTGATAATATATCCGAGTTCTAAAAGGTAGGTAAACAAGCAAATGTCTATGATAAATGAAAACTACTAAAAACATGGTTAATTAAAGAATAATTAAAATAATACAGCATAATAATACAGCATGATACGATATAAAATGGGATTATAGCATAAAGCTAGTCACCTGTAAAATAAAATTTGTATTTTTTTCAAAAACATTTCAATATAAACATAGGGGATCCAAGACTTACAAACATCTGAACATTTAATACAGAATCAAGATCTACTCGGAATATTATAAAATTTGACTGATCATAAGAGAAATGCTCAAAGGGTACATAAAAAGTGTGATTTGAAGTGTATGCCTGGGCAAGATGAAAAAAAGCAGATAAAGGCAAAGACAAAATATTACAGAAATGACAAACACTAATACAATAGTGTATAAATTATACAGTAGTATATGTTTTTCTGGAATAATGAAAGCACTTGGGTTTCTGAGATACTTAAAATTTTGATTATTCTACAGCATCCAGCAGAAATGAAGCACTGCTGTCGTATTAAGGGCTACATACGTATATGTATTCTAAAGTAGGGAATTTTCCAAATTGAAATACACAATTTTCATTCATTTAAAAAAAAATTAATTTTAATATAATTTGAAATTTTTAAAAAGTTCATCAAGAATTTGCCTATTTGAAAAAAAAAACTGGAATTGTAAAGAGTTTTCCTAATTAAAATTTCCCAACATATACTATTATGTACTTATTGTCTCTACCCTTTTAAATGATATAGATTCTGTAGCCATATTTTAAAATACAGTGGACCCCCGGATTTCGTCAATAATTCTTTCCAGAAGGCTGTTTGAGTGCCGTTACTGAACGAATTTGTTCCCATGAAGACGAATGTAAATTAGATTAGTCCATTTCAGACCCCCAAAAATACACTTTCAAAAGCACTTACAAAAATCCACTTACATAATTGTTCGAGTTGGGAGCAGTACGAAATCCGGGGGTCCACTGTAAGTTATAAATTACATATGCTGGTTTCACCCTCACAAATAAAGCAGTTGCCAAATGTTTGCTTTACGAAATTATTTAATGAACGATTAAGTTACTTAAGCAAACTATACAGGAAAAAATAAATATATGATACAGTACAAAAGTAATTCAGTTACAGCAAAAAAAAATTACCTCTCCAACATAAATATTTCCAGAGATGCTCATCTGAAGTCAACTGATGGAAGAGACTGCAAGTTGAAGCAAGAGCAGCCAAATCTTGAGCTTTGCACCACCGTAAAATATAAACCAACACTTCACGTGGTAGCTCAGTAAGACAACAACTTGACATTGTCACTGAAACTTCTTTGCAGAAGTCTCTCTGCAGAAAGTTAGTATGGAAATGTCTTAAGAAAATGCTAAATACTCAAGAAAATTTATGCATTTACAAAGAAGTTGCTATTATGTAACAGTAATGTAGTACAGGAAAAACCCTGACGAACACGTTCCCTTCCACCACTTTTGATGATATAATCTGACAACCAATTTCATAACATTTGTTTCCCTTTCCCCAAAGAACATGTCATAAAAAACTGTGCTCAGTTTTCAATCTGAAGTCTTATTGTCTGGGTGTAAACTCCTAATATTTCTTCACCATTTGCTGCAATTTGTTTAGGTAAAAGGACACAAGTGCAACTAATTTGACATTTTATTGTGGCTTGATAAAGCTCCTGGAGAGCGAAGCGTTGCCATAATAAAATGTCACATTAGTTGCACTTGTGTCCTTTTACCTAACATATTGTTGGTAACTCTACCAACATTAACATAATTTATTTAGAAGGTTGCTGCCTGAAAAGTTTATGTATGTTAGTGGCTTTCTTTGGCTTAACAATATTTTACTACTTGTAAACTACATAGTGTATAATATGCAAAGAAATAATTTGATTTTTTTAATTTGAATTTAAACAATGTACAGGGGGGGGGGTAACAGATGTAAGATGTGCCCATATATCTTGACTCACGTGAAATTGACCCAGGTTCATCATTTAGCTGTAGGCATTACCACTGAGCTATGAGCCATCTAATTTGTAGTAGTACTAACAAAATATCTTAAGAATATTAAAAATATATCCTAGGTTAAGACATCATAATATGCAACTCTTATATATATCTACATGTATATTGTATTGCATTGCTTTATTCATGTCATGTTGATCTTTTTAAGTTGGTTGTAATATTCTCAATATTATTAGAAGCATACAGTAGTGATAAGTGAACATTTAACTAAAGATAACTCATCCAATATTAATACAAATTACAGTGGACCCTCGGTTAACGAATACCCCGGAAATCGTGCAATTATGTAAGTATAATTTTGTAAGTTCTTGTGGAAGTGTATTTTTGGGGGTCTGAAATAGACTAACCTACGTGAAATTTTTCCTTAAGGGAGTAAATTCGTTCGGTAATGGCACTTGAGCAAACTTCAGGAGTGAAGTTTTTACGAAACTCGGGGGTCCACTGTACCTGTATGTATTGTACATATAAAGAATGATATAAGAAATTATCTTCTGGGTCAAGGCATGGCTGACCAATAGGTAACAGACAGTTTGCATAAACGAAAAGAAATCGGAATGGGGACTCATTACAAGTAGTGTGCCACAAGAAGTCAGTATTAGGACCCATTTTCACAATCTACATAAACAACGTAGATAAAGGAATAAATAGCGACATAAGTTTGCTGATGACATCAAAATTGGCAATCAAATAATTTCTGATGAAGACACCAGAAAGTTAGAGGATGACCTGGATATGTTGATGTTATGATTATAGAAATGGAAAATGCAGTTTATTGTTGAGAAATATAAGGTTCTAGTCTGAGGAAAAGAAAATAACTATGGCACTTATATGAAGATAATGTATTATTATTATTATAATAAAAAAAACTAAGTGCTAAACTGAAGATAATGTAAATTTCAGTCAAACTGAATGTGAAAAAAGATTTAGTTCTCGTTAGAAGAAATTTAAAGCTATGACAACGCTGATTAAGTATTTGTACATTTCCTTTAATAAGCTGGTATTACCTATCATGGACCACTACACCTACTGTTGTCTTCTTTTATTCTTATGTTCTTAAACTCCTAAATATAACGTCACTGAAGCCAGAACTTTGGGTAGCCTTAGATATTGGTTAGACAGGTATACGAGTTGGTATAGTTGGGAGTTACACCTGCCTAGCCTGGGCCAGTATGCTTACTACTATTATTATTATAATCAAAACTAAGCGCTAAATCACCAGGGTCAAGTTCCACCTGCAAGATCATACATAAAATTGATTTGTTCATGAAGGCCTTTAATCAGATTTTAATTTTCATCACTCGTGCCCAGATTTTCTGTAATTAGAATTAACATTATTACCTTTCTTTAAAATGTATTATTGGGTTCTTTGTAGTTTTATAAAGAGCTACTACCCTGCCTGCCAATTATTTATTATTAGTAGTAGTAGTAGTATTGTTATTATAATCAAAATAAGCGCTAAACCACAGGGGTTATACAGCAGTAGTAGTGTATTATGATATTCAAAATGGAGCACTAAACCCTATAGGCCGTACAGTCGTGCCTACCAATGTTGTTGTGGTTATCTAGGGTCACCAAAGCTGATGTTTTAAGCTCTAACACCTGGAGAGTCCGGGAAAAACATATTCTCTAAATCTACGAAGCAATAGGAAAGAAAACAAAGTTTCCCTCAGGAAAAAAACCCGGAACATTTAAATTCACAACTCAGAAGAGGTGGACTTAGTTTGATTTAGTTTGATATCTTTATTATGCACCCCATACCCATCCTGTGGGCGGTAGTCAAAAGATTACAGAGGTACATAATGGGTCCAGGGACTGGACCTCAAAGTTTGATAGCTGAGCAAGTTACAAAGGTAATGAACTCAGATGGTCACAATCATGACAAGTTACAAAGGTATTTGCAGATTACAGAGGTATATATAGGGTCCAGAGACTGGGCCCCAAAGTTTTGATAGCTGAACAAGGTACAATGGTAATTAATTCACTAGTTACAAGGTAATGAATCATGTAAGTAAATTTACTTACGTCTGTACATGGTTGCAATCATGAACAAATTATAAAGCAATGAGCAATCTATTAGTCTACACCCAGCCACAACTGTAATGAATTATTGGTGC
Source organism: Cherax destructor (assembly GCA_009830355.1). Taxonomy (NCBI): domain Eukaryota; kingdom Metazoa; phylum Arthropoda; class Malacostraca; order Decapoda; family Parastacidae; genus Cherax; species Cherax destructor. The sequence continues at coordinate 1,004,526 of WNWK01000002.1, forward strand.
AAATTTTAATTGTTGGGTCACACACACACACATATACATATACACATACACACGCATACATGTATATACATACACACATACACATACACACATGTACATACACACACACACACACACACACACACGTGTCAATGCTTTATTTACAGGGAGCAAAGTCAGGGTATTTTTCCAGAATGGTCTGTAATATACCACTGTGGATAAAATACTTTGACATATCTTGAACATTTCTGAATGAGTAGTCTCTGAATTCATTAATTTTATCGCACTCCAGTACATAATGACGCAGGGTGTGACAATAATCCAACTGGCAAAGTTTACCCCAGGCCTATACACCGGCGGGGTCAGGTGTCATACTCCCTGGGCAAACACATCTGTCACGAAGTTGGGTTGGTATCGCACTCGCTTCACACTGAAGTCCGTGGTTCGATCCCCGGTAAGGGTGGAAACATATGTAGGACGTGTTTCCTTAAGGAACCAGCTGTCCATATTTACGTATCAGTAAAATGGGTACCTGGGTGTTAGTGGACTGGTGTGGGTCGCAAAACTGTCCTAATTTGCCCGAAATGCTCTGCATAACAAGCGACTTTCTATATAGTAGTATGTCATTGATGTCAACTAGGCCTGAATACCTTGTACATGTACTTGTAGAAATAAATATTATATTAATGTTCACCCTATGGTAGTGCAATGCTCAACCTGTGAGTGGTAGTACAATGCTCACCCTGTGAGTGGTAGTAAAATGCTCACCCTGAGTGGTAGTGCAATGCTCACCCTGTGAGTGGTAGTGCAATGCTCACCCTGTGAGTGGTAATACAATGCTCACCCTGTGAGTGGTAATACAATGCTCACCCTGTGAGTGGTAATACAATGCTCACCCTGTGAGTGGTAGTGCAATGCTCACCCTGTGAGTGGTAATACAATGCTCACCCTGTGAGTGGTAATACAATGCTCACCTTGTGAGTGGTAATACAATGCTCACCCTGTGAGTGGTAATACAATGCTCACCCTGCGAGTGGTAGTGCAATGCTCACCCTGTGAGTGGTAATACAATGCTCACCCTGTGAGTGGTAATACAATGCTCACCCTGTGAGTGGTAGTGCAATGCTCACCCTGTGAGTGGTACTACAATGTTCACCCTGTGAGTGGTAGTACAATGCTCACCCTGTGAGTGGTAATACAATGCTCACCCTGTGAGTGGTAGTGCAATGCTCACCCTGTGAGTGGTAGTGCAATGCTCACCCTGTGAGTGGTAGTACAATGCTCCCCTGTGAGTGGTAGTACAATGCTCACCCTGTGAGTGGTAATACAATGCTCACCTTGTGAGTGGTAATACAATGCTCACCCTGTGAGTGGTAATACAATGCTCACCCTGCGAGTGGTAGTGCAATGCTCACCCTGTGAGTGGTAATACAATGCTCACCCTGTGAGTGGTAATACAATGCTCACACTGTGAGTGGTAGTGCAATGCTCACCCTGTGAGAGATAGTACAATGCTCACCCTGTGAGTGGTAGTACAATGCTCACCCTGTGAGTGGTAATACAATGCTCACCCTGTGAGTGGTAGTGCAATGCTCACCCTGTGAGTGGTAGTGCAATGCTCACCCTGTGAGTGGTAGTGCAATGCTCACCCTGTGAGTGGTAGTGCAATGCTCACCCTGTGAGTGGTAATACAATGCTCACCCTGTGAGTGGTAATACAATGCTCACCTTGTGAGTGGTAATACAATGCTCACCCTGTGAGTGGTAATACAATGCTCACCCTGCGAGTGGTAGTGCAATGCTCACCCTGTGAGTGGTAATACAATGCTCACCCTGTGAGTGGTAGTGCAATGCTCACCCTGTGAGTGGTAATACAATGCTCATCCTGTGAGTGGTAATACAATGCTCACCTTGTGAGTGGTAATACAATGCTCACCCTGTGAGTGGTAATACAATGCTCACCCTGTGAGTGGTAGTGCAATGCTCACCCTGTGAGTGGTAGTGCAATACTCACCCTGTGAGTGGTAGTGCAATCCTCACCCTGTGAGTGGTAGTACAATGCTCACCCTGTGAGTGGTAGTACAATGCTCACCCTGTGAGTGGTAGTACAATGCTCACCCTGTGAGTGGTAGTACAATGCTCACCCTGTGAGTGGTAGTACAATGCTCACCCTGTGAGTGGTAGTACAATGCTCACCCTGTGAGTGGTAGTAAGTAAGTAAGTAAGTAAGTTTATTCAGGTATACACAAATACATTTACATACATTATTATACATAGCAGCATATGTGTAGAGAACCTAGGATAACCCAAAAAAGTCAGACAGAGTGACTTATTTCCATTGGGGTCCCTTCTCCACGAGCTTTATTATACCTCTTATTAAAGCTGTGTATGGTTCCTGCCTCCACTTCCTCACTATTCCACTTCATGACAACTCTATGGCTGAAGAAATACTTCCTAACATCCCTTTGACTCACCTGAGTCTTCAACTTCCACTTGTGTCCCTTGTGTATGATAATTTGTGTAACTGTATTTAAGTGTACCTGTACGTAAATAAACTTACTTAGTGTGTATGAAGAAAAAAAGGTACAATGCCGTCGCCGGATCAATACACACTTGCGCATAGGAAACCTGAAACGTTTCGGTCCACTTGTCCCACTAATTGGTAACACAGTCGGACCTAAACGTCGTTATTAAGTTTCAGTCTCCTGTTTTTGTATTGTGTATGGAGTTAGGCACAGATATACACAAATTATTAAAAAAAAAAGATCTATAGTTGTTTTTGTGGATTCGCTCTCAACACTTCCAGAACCATGGTAAAGTTGATAATGTAGCTAAATAAACGTTAAATAAATACAATGTCGAATATAATATTTGTTTCTCAGATAGAGGTTAAAAAATACTGCTAGAAAAGAACTAGCAAACGAGTTTGGAGAAAGTAGAAGAGTACAAACAGGAACTAGCGAACAGATAAATGTGTCAAATTAAGCGTATTTATGAAAAAAGTAATAAGTCAATATATGTTGTTGTGCCTAGAGAAAGACTAGGCTGTATCTCTGGTTGTATTGTTTGTATAGAGATACCAATGACATCAAATGTAAAGTGTGTGGACTGTGGACAGAGACAGACACACATCCATGCAAACCTTACAGAAATAGAAATAAGCAAAGACCCCATGTGCTATGTATGATAATCTATGTAACTGTATTTGTGTATACCTGAATAAAGTTACTTACTAACATTTAATTGCCACTGATAAGATGTCTGAAATCTTAAGCCTGTATCCACATTTTGCGTCGACTATATAAAAGAATTGTTTGTAGAGAATGAAGCCTAAGAAATAACTAGTGTTTTAGTGGTAATAAGATATGTACTTAAATGTTTTTGAGATTTTAACTCCATATTGTATTGTGTACGTTAGCTATATGACGAAATTGTAAATGTATAAATTAACTAACATATCTGGTGGGATCCGAAAAAAACCACTGTGACTTCTAGATTTTTTTTTAGCTACCGCTCACAGGATAAGCATGGGATGCACAATAAACTAACCGCCGAGGCGGCACAATAAACTAGCCTCTCAGGAGGAGCCAGTAAAAAAATAGAACAATCGCCTAGTTAAAAGAATGGAGGAATTTGTCCCTAAGTTCGACTTCCCTCGAGACGTCCGTACTCCACCAACGCTGCAGCGGTCGTCTCTTCCTCGAGGTTTTGAAATATATTATTATTATTATTATAATCAATAATAATCAAAACCTCGAGAAGACGACCTCGTTGTTGAATCACTAGGACAAATCTCGAGGTGAGACCCAGTTGCCAGATCGTCAGACCATGCCCAGCCCTTTTAGGGCAGGGTAGGTGCCAATGCTGGAGCTTGTTACTATCTGCAGCTCGCAAGACTGCCCTTCCCGTCAGCCTCCCTGGGGCGGGGAAGATGGCAGCCAGAGAGGCCTAGCTTCTCCCTATGAGCCCCGTGAGGGCGGGGAATGGAGCTAGGCCTGGGGACAGATGGTCCCAACGATGAGGGGGATACTTGAACCTCCTCCCATGGAAGACATAGGTCTCAGACACTCCCAAGACAGGGAGCCAAGGCCGGGTCACCATCTGGAAAAGACCCGGGCCGGGAGAGTACCGGCGAATCTACACCAACAACAACCCACCAGTTTACGCAGTATTGAGCTCTTCTTCTCAGTTTCTAGAGAAGGAATAATTCCCAAAGATGGGCAGGGATTAGAAGGGAAACAGGAGTTCCCTTCTGGAATGTAAAAATGAACAAAAAAAGTTACAACGCCTAAACACCAGCGGAGTAACATACGTATCCACAGTCAACTTAGGTTAGGTCTTAGGCGGGTCTTAGTCATATGATAACCCGCCGATGGCGCTTTTGGTCATCTGACCGAGGCCTTCCGCTGGCTTACCGGTCCACCCTTTTAAAAATTATGGTCATAGTTATAACCATTTTTTATAGTAATACAGTCAACTGAGGCAGCAATAATTGCCCAGAGCACTATGAGGTGACACGTCCTGGGAAGAAAATGGATTATTATTATATTATAATCATGGGGGAGCGCTAAACCTGTAGGATTATACAGCGCCTGTGGGGGGAAGGGGATGGAAGGTATTCAGGGAACTGGAGTACAGATCCAATTCCCTAGATCAAGAGCCCTCACCAGCGTCAAGGAACCTCCCTTGAGGGGGGAAAAGAATGGAATTTGTTACTGATCAGGCCTGAGCATAGCAAGAGTTGATCTACATACATGGAGGTTGCTCTTGAGGTTAACGTCTCCGCAGCCCGGTTCTCGACCAGGCCTCCGGGTGCATCAAGGCCTGACTAACCAGGTTGTTACTGCTGGCTGCACGCAATCGAACATACAGAAACATAGCTTGATTATATTTCCACTGTGTATTTATCATATGGAATAGAGAGAGAGCACTTTGTAACAAATTTTGTTAAAAAACTTCCATAATTGAAGCGCTAAACCAGTAGGAATTATACATCTCTTGTGGGGAAGGGGATGATGGAAGGCATTCAGGTTTAATTCAGGGAACTGGAGCACTGATTCAATTCCCTAGATCAAGAGCCCCTCACCAGCATCATGGAACCTCCCTTGAAGGGTTATGTATTAAATGGTAACTGATGTAAAGACTAACTTGATTGTCACCCATATTTATTACGCCCATTTCCTCTCTTTATTCGCTCTTATGGCTTTCCTTAATTCACTTTCCCTTTATATTCACCCTACTTTTCCCTCCCTCGGATTATTATAATCAAAACTAAGTGCTAAACCCACCAGGATCATACAGCACTGAACCTCCTTGAAAGTTCTAACAATTCATGTTTGCTCCTCACTTCCATATGGAAAAGCTTACTTGCCTCTTAGAACTTTACACTCTTTCTTATCACTTTCAATCTCACTATCATGCAGTGTTCATTGATGGTGGTTGTATATCCCGAGTATGCAGCTGTTTGTCCTGAATGAATCATCAGAAATCATTTATTAGAATTGACGAAATTTTCATAATGGGAGGCATGTTGGACTACGTGCAGCCAGCAGTAACAGCCTGGTTGATCAGGCCCTGATCCACAGGAAGGCCTGATGAAGGACTGGGCCACAGGGGCGTTGACCCCCTGAACTCCCTCCAGGTAGGTCGACATGCAATTCTCACTGGTTTCATCCACATTACGACCATGTCTGCTTTGTCTTTTCACAATTGTTTTTGGACTATTTTTTGGTGCTTACTCTCACAACCTCTGGCAACACCAGAAGTCCACATTGGATCATAACATTGTTTTCTATCAAACCCTGTTTAGGATTCTGGCCATCACCTTCCCATCGTTGCCGGGTTTGGGAGACCATTCTCGTGCTTACATATTGGACACACCACTCACAGATATGACATGGAGAAATTACCGGCACTGATCTGAAAGGTTGTAGCATTGCACTGTCCTTCCAAATACCTTAATAGATTGTCCTATATTAGTGCATGTCTTATATTAGTGCACACAAGATAAAATTCTGACGTCTAAACCACCCCAACATACACTCTCACATTATAATAAAAAAGAAGTGCTAAACCTACAAGGGTCATACAGCGCAGCAGGGCAGGGAAGGGTGCAGGGGTATTGGGTAGCAGAGGGAGAGCGATTATTAGGTCATGCAGTGTAGCAGGTCAGGGGATAGTGCAGGGGTAAAGGGTAGCAAGAGCGGGGTAGAAAAGGCTGTGAGGAGTGCTAGAGGCATCATCAAAGTTTGTGCAGTAAATCAGTTGCCATCAAAAAGTAAACGAGTGTCTGGGTTAAAGGAGGGTCCATCAGGAAGAAGGGAAGGTAAAGTAAGGGCAGTAGAGCAGTGATGAGGTTGGAGGTAAATTCTGCATGCTCGTTGATAGTGGGGGCAGTCCAACAGAATACGGCTAACAGAAACTGGAACCTGACAATTCTCAGAGTGGAACAGGGCACCTCTCCACGAGATACCTGCGAGTAGGGCGAGTGTGGCTGATGCGAAGACGGGAGAGAGTAGCCTCCCAACCTCGACATTGATGACAAGACGACAGCCAGAAACCTATATACTTGATTTAATAGAATGCAATTTATGTAGATCATACCAACGTTGTTGCCAACAGATGCGAAGGTGGGTATATTCTCTCACAGACCTCTCTGAAAGGCCCACCTTTGAAGCATACACACTAACATTTAAATTTAAAATAATCTAACCTAATACACCAACTTTGATTTCAATTTTACTTGTACACTTATAAATGTGCTCCATTAGCCCCTAACTTCGCTCACTGCTACCCCTCACTAACTTTTAACCTTCACACATCCCTCCTTGCAGCTCTGTAGTATGACCTTTACAGATTTAACCCTTAAATTAATAATAATAATAATCAACCAGAGGGGCCTACTGTGCAGGCAAAACGTTTCAGCAATAAAGATACCCAGATGCTGCCTTTGTCTCTTATTCTTCAACATCTTGGTACTGTATACCATGGATATGAAAAGCACAGATATGCTTATACACCCACATACAAGAAAACCAGTGATTATTATAATAATCAAATAGAAGTGCTAAACCAAGAAAACCAGTGAATGGAGGCTAAACTGACAAACTGAACAAAATCAAGTAATGCAAGGATTAAGAGAAATTATATAATAAAAATGCAACTTAAAAAGAAGCTTTAAAACTCCTTGCAACAAATGCATAAAATACTAAAGCAAGCAAGCAAGCAGAGATGGTAATTAAAAGGGAAGCAACAGATTAGAAATTGGCTTAAAGTCAGGCTCAAAGTGGAGAAGGAAATTAATGGTTTATTATAGTAAATTAATATGGAAGGTAGTTATGCAGATATACCTAAGCATTTGACAGAATTAGAGCAGCAGGTGCAGCTAGGTCAGGATATTTCTGAATATGTCGGCAAGAGCTTAGAGAGGAAAGTGTATATGGGTCTAAATCTATTAATAGAGATTTTGCAAAAAAAATCACTAAGAAAAAAGCTGGAGATATTAGCTAAAAAATTTACTGTTAGTCTAGTCAAGAAAAGGTCATAGATGATTATCATGGGAGAGCACTAAACCCATAGGGATTATGAAGCTCCTCTGGGGGAGGAAGGGAGGAGTGGAAGGCATTCAGGCTCAATTCAGGGAACTGGAGCACAGGCCAATTCCCTAGATCAAGAGCCCCTCACCAGCATCCAGGAAACTCCCTTGAGGGGAGGTTATAGATGACTGTTGCTTCTCGACATATTCTAGCAATGACTATTGATTGTACAATACTGACTAGATTTTAAGATAGTATTATGCTGTGCAAATAATAAAACCAACCAAACCTAAAGAAGCCCACCTAACAAAATAACCTAATGTAACTTTACTCCATCATTGGTCTTTGCTCGAGGATGCTGTCTATGTTTACATTACTGTAATTGGCCAGGCTGCAGTTAATGCAATGACCTCATAACTCATACTAGTCTATCACAGTATCATTTGAGGAAACCATTTTTTCAGTTTAATAAAAGGTTTAACATATATTCAAAATTTAAATAGCTTTTATTAAAAAAATCTGAGGATATCCTAAGAAGGTAACATACCTTGCATGGTATCTCATATTCCGAAATAAAGAAAATAAATGGAACCATATTCCTGCAGGTGTATCATCTTAAATAATATACAATACAGTGGATCCCCGGTTATCGGCCGTTCCTGTTATCGGCCAACTCACTTATAGGCCATTATTTCGCTTATCGGCCCGAATGGGACGTGTCCACCCACCTGCCGGCAGCCGCTTGTGACAGTCTGGCTGTCTCTCTGGCCGAGTGAGGAAGCTTCTGGTCATTCATCCAAACATTTCGCTATAATTCATTGTTTTTCGTGGTTATTCATTAAGTGCAACTGCAAAATAAGTAACCATGGCCCCAAAGAAAGTTCCTTTGGTAAAAAAAAGTGAGAAACACAATGAAAATTAAAAAAGAAATAATTGAGAAATATGAGTGTGTTGGAACTTGCCAGGATGTATGGGAAATACAAATCAATAATCACTTTTATCCTGGCAATGATCAAATCATGGAAGCTAATGTTGCGAAAGGAGTAAATGTACTAACGAAACAAAGGGCACCAATAATGGAAGATATGGAGAAGTTATCGTTGTTGTGGATCACCGAAAAACAATTAGCTCGAGACAGTGTTGAGGAATCAGTTTTTTGTGAGAAGGCAAGGCAGTTGCATGAGGATCTTGTAAAGAAAATGCCTGGAACAAGTGCTGCTGTTAGTGAATTTAGGGCCAGCGAAGGCTGGTTTGAGAGATTTAAGAAGCGTAGTGGCATACACAGTGTGGTAAGGCATGGCGAGGCTGCAAGTTTTGACAAATGTGCGGCTGAAAAATATCTGTGAATTCAAGGGGTACATAGAGGCTGAAAAATTACAACCCCAACAAGTGTTCAGTTGTGACGAAACAGGCCTCTTTTGGAAGAAAACGCCAAAAAGGACCTACATTACGCAGGAGGAAAAGGCACTGCCAGGACACAAGACGATGAAAGACAGGCTTACTCTTCTGTTCTGTGCTAACACTATTGGGGATTTCAAAGTGAAGCCTTTACTGGTGTATCACTGAAAATCCCAGTGTGTTCAAGAAAAACAATGTCTTCAAGAGTAAATTGTGTGTGATGTGGAAAGCTAATAATAAAGCATGGGTCACAAGGAAAATTTTCAAAGAGTGGGTCAATGATGTGTTTGACCCGTGTGAAAAAATACCTCCTGCAAAAGAAATCGCCATTCAAGTGCCTCCTGGTACTTCCTGCTCATCCTCCAGACTTGGTAGACCAATTGTCTAGGGACTTTAGTTTTATAACAGTGAAGCTCTTGCCTCCTAACACCACTCTTCTCATCCAGCCCATGGACCAGCAGGTCATTTCTAACTTCAAAAAACTCTACACCAAAGCAGTTTCAAAGGTGCTTTGAAGTGACCTCGGACACTAATTTGACCCTAAGAGAGTTCTGGAGGAATCACTTCAGTATCCTCCATTGCATAAGCCTTATAGGTAAGGCTTGAGAGGGAGTGACTTCCAGGACTTTGAACTCTGCTTGGAGAAAATAGTGGCCAGATTGTCCAAGAGATTTTGAAGGGTTTGGGGCTGCCCCTGACCCTGCCGACCCTCTGCCTGTTGTGGAATCTATTGTGGCATTGGGGAAGTCCATGAGGTTGGAGGTTAGTGGCGAGGATGTGGAAGAGTTGGAGGAGGACCACAGGGAAGAGCTAACCACTGAAGAGCTGCAAGACCTTCATCTGGAACAGCAATAGACCACAGATGAGGAACTTGCTTCAGAGGAGTAAGAGGGAGTGAAGGAGGTGCCTTCTTCAGTGATTAAGGACGTGTGTGCAATGTGGAATAGGTTGCAAAGTTTTGTTGAAAAATACCACCCTGAGCAAGCTGAAACAAGCCATATCTGCAACATGTTCAGTGACAAAACCTTGTCCCACTTCAGGGAAATCTTAAGGGGCCCAGTGACTCAAGCTGGTCTTAGTGGCAGTAAAAGACAAAGGGAAGTAACACCGGATAAGGACTCGTTACCTAAATTCTTTATGGAAGGGGAATCCCCTTCCAAACAATAAATCCTCCCTATCTTCCATAAGCCAACAAGTCTTCAATACAGGTATGTAATACTCATTTAATTGTTCATTAATTTTTCAAAAATTTTATTTTTGCAAATATTTTTGGGTGTCTGGAACGGATTAATTGTATTTACACTAATTCTTATGGGAAATATTTCGGTTTTAGGTCGAGCTTCTGGAACGGATTACGGCCGATAACCAAGGGTCCACTGTAATTATGCTTTTCTTGTACAATATATTTTATTTACATTTTGCATTTTATCAACAAAAATTACAAAATTTCATATTATTAATACATTATATGAAATGACATGTTACAATTTTTCCTTCTCAAAAGTGTATTACAGTACATACATTGATTTTAGATCAACCTAATGTTTGTATAACATTTTTTTAAACATTTTTTTTAATATACAGATGGAAAATGCATTACTGAAAATTACCATGGTTGTTGAAATGGAACATGGGGTCCAGGAGGTCCTCCTAAAGGTGGCCTTTCCCTACGGGAATTGTTGTAACCACTTTGTTGGATCTGCCCTGGTGGTCCAAAAGGAGGCGGCCTTCCATCATACCAGTTTTTCTCCCCTTGTCCATTAAAATTATTTTGAAATTGATTACCTCGAGATGGATAACCTCTATCATGAATAGGTGTATAATTTGGCAAATCCTGTACACCTCCTGGTTTGTTATACCTTGGTGGACCCTCTGGACCTTCTGGGATACTGCTACGAGAGCTACCTTGTCCAAAATGTTTATTATAATCACTTCCATGGAAATCTTTGTCAAAAGATTCTGAATATCTTTGCTGAGCATAATGTGAACTTAAAGTGAAACTTGAACCATCCCTTGCAGTACAAGGCCTACCACCAAAGGACAGCCTGTTCTGAGAATCAGTAGTCTGATTATGTGAAGATTCAAATTCTCTAAATCCTTCAGTAAGACCAACTGGAGATTTTGAGCTTCCTTGGTAAGTGGGTGGTTTTCTCTCTCAGGTTCTGCTCGATGTAAATTTTCAGGTGGATAGCTATCTGAAAAACCTGTGTTTACACGGGGATTATATATTATAGGTTCATTTTGCATACTGGACTTTGTTTGCCGAGTTGAAATCGTCTCTGCATTCTGATTTGTAGGAGGATTGGTAACAGGACGCTGTATATCCTTACTTGCAACAGAATCTCTGGACAGTTCGTTAGACTGCTTTTGAGAATTGTTGGTGTTTGATGGGGTCATTATCTTTTTCCCAGCACTTTTTGCACTTTTCTGCATTTCTTCACGCAGCTTCATTACTTTATTGCTATCAGTTGCCTCTAATTTTTTAAGGTAAGTAGTAAGAGCTTGCTGTTCCTCTGGGCTTAACGAGCGGAAATTTGCCAGAAGTGACCTTAAGTCTTCTAATGATAATTTTTCCATATCTTTTGCAGTTTCATCTTCATATGCTGACTGTAACATGGACAAGCCAAGACTTTTGGAAGAACTATCATGATCAGAACTAGTAGATGATGTATGATTACTTGACATAGCCGATGGGAACAGAGACTTGTTTGACCGAGATGTATCTGATAGTGTACTAAATTTTTGTGGCTTTTCTCTTAAAGGACTCTCTGCAACTGAACCACAGACAGGTTCTGCAAATGAACTATGAACAGGTTCAGCTGAAGTACAAGCAGGTTCAACCGAGTTATGGACAGATTCTGCAACTGAACTATGAACAGGCTCTGCAACTGAACTATAAATAGATTGTGAAACATTTGAAGGGGTGTCTTGAGCTTGCTTTGTTGCTTGCTCAATAAAATTTTTTGCATGAGTAGCAGAAACTGCAATTAGTATGTTTTGCAAATCTTCTTCACTTGCATTTGAGTTACCAACGTTTAAGAGATGCTGTGCAATATATTGCGCAACTTGTATTTTATCTTTACCCAGAGTTGCTCTAGCAATGCTAGTAATATCCAATCCAAGGTATTTTTCTTTATTTGCAAATTTTTCTGCTTCTGATTGCAGCCACATAGCTCTTTCAACAGCCATCTGAGTGCGAACTAAAACTGAAACTCCTAAAATTCTTGCAGAAACTTGTGAACTTAATTTCTCTCTTGCATAACGAACTAGGACAAAATTATCTGGATCACTAAAGAGATCCATTGCATCACCACCATTCTGAGTTTTTTCAATAGCTTTATCAAGGAGGATTGTGATAGCAGGACCGAAAGAACCAAGCTGATCTTCTAATTCATTTAGAAGTTTCAAAGTTCCAATAACTGAAAATTCCTCTTCATATGTGTTAGGAGGGTCAACTTGAGTCATGTTGACTTCCTTTGGAGGGGAAGGATTTTTAGCACTTTTACTAACTCTTTCATCTTCCCAAGGACTTGGTGATCTGTCAATGCGACTAACTGTATCTTTTTTAACAGGGTTCCATGATGAATTGACTCTTGTATCTGTTTTATGAGAGTCAAAATTTTTCCTTAATTCTAAGTCAGGATCATCCATGTTAAACTTCCTCAAAAGGGAATATCGTCTGGATTTAAATTCATTGGTCATCAGTTCTTTGATTCGTTGACGCCAAAAAATTGCCCATTCACTTTTGAAATCATGACTAAATGCATCAATCCCCTTTTCTTCCAGTTCACCACACCGACGTTCCCAGAAGATCTTCCACTCACGATTGTAGTCAGGATGAGTTTCGGGTTGCTTGTCATACAGTACCTAATGGGAGAAAATCGAGTTAAATTTTTATATTTGATGTCAACAGACTATTAAAAAAAAAAACTGAAATGATGTACAAATTTTATCTAAACAAGTAGAGTACCTAACAAATAGCTAAGAATGAAAATATTTATAATTAATAATGGACACAAACACATTTATCTACAATATCTTTAAAATACTGTTTTGGTTGTACACTAAGAAAATACATGTATACAGTGGTACCTCGGTAAACATCCTTAATCTGTTCCAGGACCTTGGACTTATACCAAACGAATTTTCCCATAAGAAATACATGTATAGGGAAAACGATTAATCCATTCCCATGAAAAAAAAATCCTATTGTTATTGGCATATTATACATTGATGGGGTTGTATAAAATAATTTAAACACTGCTTAATAATAAAATATGTAATTTAAACACTGTTTAATAATAAAATATGTAATTTAAACACTGCTTAATACTAAAATACATACATAAATACAAAAGAATTAGATGAAATAAATGCAAATTTAACCTCATTTTACTTTGCTGAAAAGAGTCGAGTGCCTATTAGGATAGTGCAGAGAAGGGAGGAGGAAATGTTATTGTTTGGAAGGAGAGTCCCCTTCTCTTTTCTGTCTCTTTCCCTGTTTGGACCTGGTTGAAGCTCACCATGTTTGACTTTTACTAAAAATCTGTCCAAAGAACTTTGCCTCTGCCTTCTCCTCAGGATGTTTCGGAAATGCGACATTGTCTGGTCATTCCAGACAATGCTATTACGGCTTGTTTGGGCTTTGTTGGGGTGGTACTTCTCTGCAAAGTTTTTGACGTCCATCCATTTGGCAAAGATTTCCTTGATTAATGAAGTAGGGGCTTCCTCTATCTCCTCTTCCAAGCCTGAAGAGAGTGCATCCATTTTAGTCTTGTGCTCCTCCTCCTCAAGTTCCTGCAGCTCCTTAGTGGTCAGCTCTTCTCTGTGCCCCTCCACTAACTCCTCCACATCACCACTCACATCCAGACCCATGGACCTGCCCAGAGATAATAGCCTCTACTATACACACAGCCTCAAAGCCCTCAAAGTCCCTTTCAGCCACTGCTTCTGGCCACAAATTCCTCCAAGCAGAGTTCATTGTTCTATATGAAACTTCCTGCCAGGCTTTGTCAATGAGAGTTATGCAATGAGCGATAGTAAAGTGATCTTTCCAAAACTCTCTCAGGGTTAACTCTGTGTCAGAGGTCACTTCACAGCACCTCTGGAATAGTGCTTTAGTGCAGAGTTTCTTGAAATGAGTCACAACCTGCAGTGTCGTGACTGATTTTGACCCATACAAGTTCTAGTATGCGAGTCGCATTCCAAGCAAAAATTTTCGCGTCCAAACAGGACATATACCAAGTTGAACTTATTCCAAAGCAGACGTATACCGAGGTACCACTGTATTAATTTTTTTAATACACTGGCCATCTCCCACTGAAGTAAGGTGACTGAAAAAGAAACACTTTCACCATCATTCACTCCATCATGGTCTTGCTAGAAGGACCCACCTTTCTGCCAATAGTTGCTTATATCTCACCCTAACTTTCTCCTCCCTTAGTTTATACACTTTCACCTCTCTCTTACTTGCTGTTTCCATTTTCCTTATGTCCCATCTACCTCTTACTCTAACTGTAGCTACAACTAAATAATGATCTGATATATCCGTTGCCCCTCTATAAACATGTACATCCTGAAGCCTACCCATCAACCTTTTATCCACCAATACATAATCTAACAAACTACTTTCATAACTTCCTACCTGCTTGTTTATGTGTTGGGCCTTTAGTCTTGTTTCAGAGTCTTTAAATGCCTTTAATTTTGCCTCAGTGGTAAGCTTGTTTTGTTCTCTAGGAGCTTCCCTGTTCCTCAGTGGGCTCTGCTGTGGTCGTCTCTCATTCCTAGATTTAGATATAGTATTATGATTTAAATATTTGTTATAAATATCTAGAAAAAAACACTAGTAAAAAATGTCTAAACACATATACAACGATAGTCAGAGGATAAACTAGGAAAAGTCTAGATAAACCATGTACAAATTAAAAATTTACATAAAGTTAACCCTTCAATAACGTGGGGGTTAGGGGTGCCAACCCCCCCAATGCAGTAGAAAATCTGCGTATAACTTTTGACTCTCAAACCTAAACTATTAATGACCTACTGTCGACCAAAAGTCTTACCAATAACAAACAGTTGAATAACACACATTTCTGTATGTTATATGTATTACATACTGTATTCTTACAATAAAGTAAGCTAGAGAAAAGAAAATGATATTAAGAAAATCATAAGGAATAAAAAAATACATTTAGTGCTGTACTGTATTTATCAATACTAAAGTTTACCTCGTCAGTTTACAAGATGAATTGTCTGTTTGTCAGTACGTACATCAATGTTTTTTTTTATTAACACATCGGTCGCTTCCCACCAAGGCAGGGTGACCCAAAAAGAAAGAAAAAATACTTTCATCATCATTCAACACTTTCACCATCACTCATACATAATCACTGTCTTTGCAGAGGCACTCAGGTATGACAGCTTAGAAGTCCCTCCAAACTGCCAATATCCTAAACCCCTCCTTTAATTAAAGTGCAGGCATTGTACTTCCCATTTCCAGGACTCAAGTCCGGCTAACCGGTTTCCCTGAGTCCCTTCACAAAATATTACCCTGCTCACACTCCAACAGCTCGTCAGGTCCCAAAAACTATTCGTCTCCATTTACTCCATTCTAACACGCTCACACATGCTTGCTGGAAGTCCAAGCCCCTCGCCCACAAAACCTTCTTTACCCCCTCCCTCCAACCTTTTCGAGTACGACCCCTACTCCGCCTTCCTTCCCCTACAGATTTATACGCTCTCCAAGTCATTCTATTTTGTTCCATTCTCTCTAAATGACCAAACCACTTCAACAACCCCTCTTCAGCCCTCTGACTAATACTTTTAGTAACTCCACACTTCCTAATTTCCACACTCCAAATTCTCTGCATAATATTTACACCACACATTGCCCTTAGTCAGGACATCTCCACTGCTTAAAGTCACCTCCTGTAGATGCTATATGTACAGTGGTACCCCAAGTTTCGAACAGCTCCCAACTCAAACAATTATGTACTAAGTGCTTTTGTAAGCGTATTTTTGGGGGTCTGAAACGGACTAATCTAATTTACATTATTCCTTATGGGAACATATTCGTTCGGTAACGGCACTCGAACAGCCTTCTGGAATGAATTATGGCCGAAACTCGGGGTACCACTGTACACGTATTATTAACACTAGATTTCAAAAATGAAAAAATAATGTGAAAAAGAAATTTACATTTATTTATGATTTAGTATTGCATCTTTATGTATGTTTACATTGCTCTCGACTGCAAATAGAACATGTATGATCTATAATATTATTATTATTATTTACTTTAATACGTCGGCCATCTCCCACCGAGACAGGGTGACCCATAAAAGAAACCCTTTCATCATCATTCACACAATCACTGTATTTGCAGAGGCACCCAAATACGACAGTTCAGATGTCACTCCAAACAGAAAATAGCCTAAAACCCCTCCTTTAAAGTTCAGGTACTATACTTCCCACTTCCAGGACTCAAGTCCAGCTAACCGGTTTCCCCGAATCCCTTCACTAAATATTACCCTGCTCACACTCCAACAGCTCGCCAAGTCCCAAAAACCATTCGTCTCCACTCATTCCTATCTAACACATTCACATGTGCCTTCATGTTTTTCTTAAAGCACCTGCTGTCCATGTTCACCTATCAGTAAAATCATTATTACATATTATGTTATTATATTATTGACCCCTGTGGGTTTAGCACTTAGTTATGATTATAATAATAAATTATTATATTACTATTATATTATTACATGTTTATGTTTGTTTACATTTCTCTCAACTGTGAATGGAACATGTACAATCTCTAATTGTTTGCATGTGTAAGTTTTGATAAACTTTAGCTTTTTATAATAGATTTGCATATATTTTATGGTAGTAAAGGATAAAAAAGACTAGTATCTACCTATATTTTATGGATTCATGACATACCAAACTTTTTTCTTAATTTTTTCAGTAGCAAACCTCCAAAAAAATAATCCAACATCTTTATTGAAAAAAATCTGAGTATAAGTGGACCCGCACAATTCAAACCCGTGTTGTTCAAGGGTAAACTGTATACAAATTTAAGTACTGTATCATTAAATCTATAGATAATAGCAATCATATTTCAGTCAACAAGTATCAGTAACACCATTCATCAACAGCTGGGGTCAATAGTAATATCATACATGATTATTATTTTTAAGAAGTTAAGGTTCCATGTGGAAAACAAAAACCCATACCTCAAGTTAAGAGGAGAATGAAATATTTAACGCACACTGCATATACAGTGGTACCCTGAGTTTCGGTCATAATTCGCTCCAGAAGGGTGTTCGAGTGCTGTTACCGAACAAATTTGTTCCCATAAGAAATAATGTAAATTAGATTAGTCCGTTTCAGACCCCCAAAAATACACTTACAAAAGCAATTAAAACAATACACTTGCATAATTGTTTGAGTTGGGAGCGGTACGAAACTCAGAGTACCACTGTACTATATGAAATTAAAATTTTTAATGGAAAAAATCATATTATAAGAATGCAAGAAAACTTCTTATGATCGCAAATAACTATCAAATAACTTAACGACGGAGTTCCGTTCCTAAGACCACTTCTGTAAACAAATTCATCACTAAGCAAGGAACATACTATAATGGCAGTGGGTTTGTGTCAACCATCTTTGATATTGTTTTAATGTCACCTTTGCATCATTTATAAAAAATTTTGTATATTTTTAAATGTTTATACAGTAGTGTACTGTATATTGTAATTAACAGAATAGAGGAAATCAGCTCTAATATACATTACTTAGGTACAAATACTGGTTAGAGAGCCCGTCGTAAGTCCGAGTCGTCGGTAAACGAGTACGTCGCTAAGTGAGGAAAGGCTGTATATATTTTACTACAAGATTAATTTAATGTAAACCAATAAAGTAAGTTATTATTCTACCCTTTCACATAGCACAAATAAAAATCTACAAATACAACTTACCTTCTATATGGTGACCTGTGCCTAGATCGAGAACGACTACGTGATCTGTACCTAGATCGTGATTGGCTACTTGATCTGTGATGAGTGGGTATACCCTTGGAGTGTGATGCTGAACGACTGTTTGATGGAGAAATAGGCGACTTGGACTGTCTTCTCTTCCTGTTCCCAGTATAAACGTGCATGCTTTCCTCCTTAGGTGGAGAAGAACGACTATGCTTCCTGAGTTTGTTGATAAGAAAAGAAAATATTGTATGTACATTAACAGTCTTAGTTACTGTATATAATAATAATATAATCAGTTGGGAGCGACTTATTCTCAGCTGTCGTATCTGAGCTCCTCTGCAAAGACAGTGATTATGTATGAGTGATGTGATGTTTCTTTTTGGGTCACCCTGCCTTGTTGAGGAAAAAAAATAAATAAAAGTATTTGTCAGAGGGCTGAAGAGGGGTTGTTGAGGTGGTTTGGTCATTTAGAGAGAATGGATCAAAGTAGAATGACTTGGAGAGCGTATAAATCTGTAGGGGAAGGAAGGCGGGGTAGGGGTCGTCCTAGAAAAGGTTGGAGGGAAGGGGTAAAGGAGGTATTGTGGGCGAGGGGCTTGGACTTCCAGCAAGCATGTGTGAGCGTGTTAGATAGGAGTGAATGGAGACGAATGGTTTTTGGGACATGACGATCTGTTGGAGTGTGAGCAGGTTAACATTTTGTGAAGGGATTCAGGGAAACCAGTTAATTGATTTAGTTGGACTTGAGTCCTGGAAATGGGAAGTACAATGCCTGCACTTTAAAGGAGGGGTCTGGGATAGTGACAGCTGGGAGGGACAATTCTCAGCTGTCGTATCTGAGCTCCTCTGCAAAGACAGTGATTATGTATGAGTGTGGTGAAAGTGTTGAATGATGATGAAAGTATTTTCTTTTTGGGGATTTTCTTTCTTTTTGGGTCACCCTGCCTCGGTGGGAGACGGTCGACTTGTTGAAAAAAAAAAAAAAAAAAACTTTAGTGACTCCAGCAGCATCAAAGATGAAAGTTAAGATTAACATTACTATAAACTTGAGTGCTGATTCTAGAGATAGGAACATAATACATTATAATAATGTTAATACATGAGACTCAGGACTGTTAAGATTTATCTATGCCTGTTCCTGTTAGAGAATAAAACTGCTACCATTAAATGTTGAGTAGTAACAAACTCAGAAACCAATAGAGAGAGTAAGAAACAACTGAAGAACACAAAGGCACAATACTGTGACTGATACAATTAGGAGAAAGAAACTTTATGATGACATTTCGGTCCGACTTGCACCATAAACTAGTCACAATGATTAGTTAATGGTGCAAGACAAACCAAAACGATGTCATAAAAGTTTTTCCTCCTACGTGCGGGTTATTTGTGTAAGGTACAACTGCTCAATGTATTTATCCCTATACTTACCCTTGTTTCATAGACCACCCCACTCTGAAACACACCCAATATGATGTACAACTACTAAAATCATGCAATTTCCTAATACAATGAAATACTAACAAAACAAATCTGAGAAAGAATCATGTAAAAACATGTCCTATGCGGAATATTTAGTGAGAGTTGCCAGCTGGGCTATTTTTGATCACACTTTTCATTATGATATTCAGTTTTTATACTTGATAATCTAGCACAAAAAAAATATTAAAAAAAATTTCAAAATGCTGCCTACAGCAAATCTGTCACAGCTCTAATCTGTTCCAGGTTTCCTGATTTATCTTGCACTTTTCTTACACCAATAAAACACATGTTCACAACTTTATAACTTTCAACAATACCACCTAAAATATTTGCAAAATGCTCAAGTTACAGATACTATTGACAAAGCATAAGATAAAATTCTTACGTTTTCTTGCCAATTGGTGAACTTGATTTTCTTCTCCTCTTGGATGAAGGCGATCTGGAATTATTTCTTTTAGGCAAGGGAGATCTCACCGGAGACTGTGAAGGACTCCTATAGCCTGAATTCGGACCAGGTCGATAGTTCCTTTTCCTAAACCCTTGTCCTGTAAGCAATGGTTAATATATACATCTCTATTCTTTGTATGCTGTACTCACCTACATGTGGGTGCAGGGGTCGATTCATTGCTCCTGGCCCTGCCTCTCAACTTACCACTTGCCAGATTCACTCTCTCCTAGCCTTGTGGTCTCTTATCTTGCCTATTCTTAAAATTATGTATGGAGTGACTCCACTTCTTCATCGAGGTCATTCCACTTCCTGACCACCTTCAGACTGAAGAAATACTTCTTGACATCCCTGTGATTCATCTGTTTTTAGCTTCCAGGCTGTAACCCAGAGTACCTGTTTCCCGCCTCTCAAATGCCTATCCCTGTCTGCCCTATCAATTCCTCTTGAGTATTTTGTATGTTGCTATCATACCTCCTCTGGTCCTGTCCTCTAGGGTTAAATTCAATTCCTTTAGGCTTTCCTTGTAACTCGTATCCCTTACCTCTGTAACTAGTCTCATTGCATACTTTGGCACTGTTTCCTGTTTCTTATCATGCTTCCTCAGGTGTGGGTTCCATGCTTGTGCTGCATATTCCAAGATGGGCTTGACATGTTGTACAAAGTACCCAGAATGACTATTGAGATTCCTGAAGGCCACTTTCAGATTTGCCTGGTAAGCACTAGCTGGAGAGGTTGTTCAGCTGATAAGAGACTCTGGTAAAATGATAGGAACTTTGCTTTCTCCCAGGTCCTTCTCTTTGAATGAGGTCTACAGCCTCTGGTGTGTTTGTGTATACATGTATATAGATAAGAGGAAGGGAGTATGGAGGAATGAGATGTATTTAGACGAGTTTATGAAAAATGAAGTGAACCATAGGAGGAAGGTGGCTGATGTGTTGAGGCATATATGGAAGAAAAGATTATTAATGGAAGCAAGAATAGGGAATGTACCAGAGAATAGTGGTACAGTACCAACATTGTATATGGGTTCTAGGCATGGGTTTTGAATGTTGCAGTGAAAAGGATGCTAGAGGATGCAAATATGTTATGTTTGACAGTATTGTGGTGTAAATACAGTCAGTTCTCTTGAAAAGCTCCTCTATATAAAGCAGTTTTTATAAATTCAACTGAAAAATTGCATCCAAAATTAAAAAGTGGAAAGAAATTTCTTGTATATACTACTAAATTTTGAATTCACTTTTTCATTTTCATTTATAAAAAAAACCACATTACAGTGGACCCCCGAGTAACGAACACCCCGGAAATCGAACAATTATGTAAGTATAATATTGTAAGTGCTTTTGTAAGTGTATTTTTGAGGGTCTGAAATGGACTAACCTACTTGACATTATTTCTTAAGGGAGTAAATTCGTTCCGGTAATGGCACTTGAGCAGCATTCTGGAATGAAGTTTTTACGTTACTCGGGGGTCCACTGTATATCGAATAACTTCATAAGAGAACTGACTATAATGCAGAGAATTCAGAGCACAGAAATTAAAAGGCAAAGCGAGGTAACCAAGGGTACAATTCAGAGGGCTGAGGAGGAGGAGATAAAGTGGTTTGGGCATGTAGAAAGGATGGAGAGGGAAAGAATGACAGTGTATAAATCTGAGGTGGAAGGTTAAGGAGAGAGGGGGGTACAAGAAGTGTTGAGTTTCAGGGGGTTGAGCATCCAGCAGGCTTGTGTGATTGTATTAAATAGTGGTGCAAGGAAGGAAGTAGTTGTTAACGGACATGCTGTAGGAGTGTGAGCAGGGCAGATTTTATGAAGGGATTCAAGTAAACAGGTTAGCCAGCATTCTGAAGCTGGAGTGGGAATATTGCAGTTAGAGGGTAATCTCATTGTAATGTCACCTCACTTCTGGAAAGACTACAATTGAGTGAATGTTGCTGAATGTGTTTTCTTCTTTAGGTTACCCCTGCCTTGGTTCACTCCTTCAGTCTTGCCAGAGGTGCACTGATACTACGGTTCAGATGTCCCTTCAAACTGCAAATATCCCCACCCCTCCTTTAGAGTGAAGGCATTGTACTTCTCACCTCCAGGACTCAAGTTCGTCTAACCGGTTTCCCAGAATCAATTCACAATATGTTACCTTGCTCACACTCCAACAGCTCATCAGGTCCCAAAAACCATTTGCCTCCACTCACTCCTAACATGCTCATACATGCCTGTTGCATGTCCAAGTCCAAACACAAAACTTCCTTTAGCCCCCTTCCCCAATCCTGTCCTAAGATGACCCCTACCTTGCCTTCCCTCCAGTACAAATTTATACACCCTCCAAGTCATCTTATTTTGCTCCACCCTCTCTAAATGACCAAACCACCTCAACCCTTTCTCAGCCCTCTGAATAAAATTTTTAGTAATTCTGCACCTCCTCCTAATCTCCAAATTATGAATTATCTGCATAATATTTACACCACACATTGCTCTGAGACACCATCTCCACTGCCTCCAATATCCTCCTCACTTTAACATTCACAGTCTAAGCGTCACACCCATATAAGAGTGTTGGTACCACTATACTCTCATACATTTCCCTCTTTGCCTCTATGGATAATGTTCTTTGTCTACACAGACGCCTAAACGCACCCCCCAACTTTTTCCTTTCATCAGTTCTATGGTTCACGTCATCTTTTGTATACCCATTCACTGATTAGTCCACTCTCAAATATCTGAACACAGGTCATCTGTATTTACATACAGATATACCTAAATACATTTATTCATGTATACATACATATATTCACCTTTCCTTGGTGGGAGACAACCAGTGAGTTTCAACACTTTCACCATCACTTATACATAATCACCGTCTTTGCACACACACACTCAGATAAGACAGTATCTGAGTGCCTCTCCTCACTGATGACTTGGACTTACAACGGACTCTGTAACCAGTATACATACTTAAATAATGTATATTAGAACTGATTTCCTCTATTCTGTTTATTTCAATATACAGTGGAACCTCTGCTTACGAGTTTAATCCGTTCTGTGACCTTGCTCGTATGCAGAGTCAATTTTCCTCATTTAAATTAATTGAAATGCAATTAATCTGTTCCGGCTCTCAGGAGGCACGACAAGATACTTCAATATTTCGCTAATATCAACTCTACAACTTATTTCTCTATCACAATTCATCTAATATGACATAATAAACAATATAAATAACATAGAAACCTGCGTGTCGTAAGAGGCGACTAAAATGCCGGGAGCAAGGGCTAGTAACCCCTTCTCCTGTATATATTACTAAATGTAAAAGGAGAAACTTTCGTTTTTCCTTTTGGGCCACCCTGCCTCGGTGGGAAATGGCCGACGAGTTGAAAGAAAGAAGAATTGTAGTAATTAACTAGGTTTACAAAATTGAGGTAGTTTAAAAATTTAACAATTAGTTTACATATTAATGGGAATGGTGAAACCTGATATATACTACTCTAAAATGAATAAAATACAGTAGGGCCCCGCTTCTTGGCGTTTCGCCTTATGAAGTTCCGTTAATATGGCGAGTTCAAATTATGACCAAAACTTTATATACGGCAAGCAGTCTTTCAAATACGGCGCGCGCCACCCGGTTTGTTTACATTCTCCATGAGCACCTCTCTCTATGTAATAATAATCACTCTTGGGTACATTAAATGTCCTATTTTACATCAATATAGATATTTTCATTAATCCATCTATGATATTTTCTTTAAAATTACGTAAAAAACATGTTACAAAGCATATAAACATGCTGTTTATATGCTATGGAGGTGTGGTTGGCAGGCGGAGGGAAAACATTACGTAATCCTAATAATAATCACTCTTGGGCACATTAAATGTCTTATTTTACGTTAATATAGTCATTTTCATTAATCCATCTATGATATTTTCTTCCAAATTATATAAGAAACACGTTACATAGCATATAAACATTTTATGTTGATATACTATGGAGGTGTGGTAGCCAGGTGGAGGGAAAACATTATGTCACTCCCCTTAATGCATAACGCTTTTGTGTACAATTCTCGGCACGAATTATTCATTATTTCTCCCTTTGTTTATGATGGCATCTAAGGGTATTGATAGAAACGATTAAACTCCGTGAACATGGTATGTCGATGGTAATAATATAGCTCTGGGCCACATGTAGGTAGGTGAAGATATGTAGCCCAGGCAGACAACATCCCTACATTATTATTATAACTGATAATTATACTTTGTACCTGACTAAGTAAACTTCCCGTTAATAGACATTTACTTAATCCATTTTCACCACAGTAGACTAAATTAACATAAATATGAGATGTGGTAATGCGACTTTAGTCCAACATCAGAAAATATTGTACATAATATTACTGGGTAACTAGAAATTCCTTTCATGCCTTCACTCAGTCATTTCTTCTAAAAATAGTATTACATGAGAATGGAGTGTTTCTCATATTTATTCTACTGTATCAGTGACAATGTACGAATAAAGTGCGAACCCAGCACAAAAAAAAAAAAAAAAAAAAAAAAAAAAAAAAAAAAAAAAAAAAAAAAAAAAAAAAATTATTATAACTGATAATTATACTTGTGTACCTGTACCTAAGTAAACTTACACACGTTAATATAGACATTTTACTTAATCCATCTAAATACACCCCACAGTAGACTAAATTAACATAAATATGAGATGTGGTAGCCAGGCGATTTGTAGTCCAACATCAGAGAAAATGTGTACATTAATATTACTGGGGGTAACTAGAAAATTATTCCTTTCGTATGCCTTCACTCAGGGCGTCATTTCTTCTAAAAACAGTATTACATGAGAATGGGAGTGTTTCTCATTATTTATTCTACTGTATCAACGTGGAAACAACTTGTACAGAATGTAAAGTGACGAAAACCAGACGCGTTCGCCTGGTTTGTTTGCATTACGTGTGGGTGGGGAGGGGAGGGCTGCCCTGGCTGGCTATCCACACTTCCCAAACCTGACTTCCTACAAATAAAACTCCTCTCACCATACATTAAGACCAAATATTTTAAGGTAATGTAAGTGAACAGGACTGCATAGTGTATTTACCGTCTCTAGGAGTTAATAAATACCTGGAGTTTTACATGATAGTAATTTGTAGACATATTCCTTCTCATAAATACATGAAATTTAAGGTTGTCTTTTATTCTATTTACACTTAGGCAACTACACATAAGGTGTATGCAATGTATATCAACCATATCTGGTTTCAGTTTTTTACTAGTCTTGTGGCTCTATCTTCCCCTCTTCTCCTGAGTGTGACGATTTTCCCCACTTACTCACTTCTAGACGCTACATTAAGACTACAAATTTTGTATATATTTAAATGTAATAGGGCACTTATGTTCTATATTGGGTGAGGCAGTCCTCCTCTCGTGAACCGACTTTCTCAATAAAACTCGTCTCACACATGACATAAGACAAATATTTTAAGGTAATTAATGAATGGACTGTATATGTATTTTATCGCTCTGGGAGCTTTAATTAAATTCGGATATACTGTAATTGTGAACATCATTCCTTCTAATTACATGAGAATAGAAGTGTTCTCTATTTATTCTATTTACCACTGTGAACACTGTACACAATAAGGTGTTTGTATAATTGATCAACCATATCTAGTCAGTTTGTTTCATAATACTTGTTATCTACTCTCTCTCTCGTTATTGTTATCCACTTACCACTTCACCACATTAAGACTACAAATATTATATGCATTTATGGCTCTAGGCATTAATGTCATATGAGGGCCAGCAGGATGCCATACCTCCCACATCTCAAATAAATATTCACCTCACCTACTAAGCATTAAGACTCAAATATTTTAAGGTGTAATGATGCACTGTATCATTTTGTGAATTAAACATCTTCCTCATACATTGCCCAAGTTAAAGATAGCCCAACAACAACTGAGAAACAATATTTACAGTGGACCGTTTCATTCACCTCCAAACTCGAACAATTATGTAAGTGTATTTTCGTAAGTGCTTTTGTAAGTGTATTTTTGGGGGTCTGAAATGACTAATCTAATTTACATTTGTCCTTATGGGAACAAATTCGTTCGGTAACGGCACTCAAACAGCATTCTGGAAAGAATTTTCAACGAAAACCGAGGGTCCACTGTATTATTATAATACGTATAATAATAATATTATTATTATTATTAATTTAGGGAACTGGAGCACAGATCCAATTCCCTAGATCAAGAGCCTGAGCCTCTCTCCAGCGTCAAGGAACCTCCCTTGAGGCCCGCTCGCATCTGGAAGCAAAAAATCAACCAAGCGACTGCTCGTATCTTGAAAAACTCGCATATCGGGGGACTCGTAAGTGGAGGTTCCACTGTACAGTACACTACTGTATAAACATTTAAAAATATACTAAAAATGTTATAAATGGTGCAAAAGTGACATTAAAATAATATCAAAGATGGTTGACATAAACCCACTACCACTATAGTATGCTCCTCTGCAAACAACTCATTTACTGAGTGGTTTAGGAACAGAACTCAGTCGAATGAGAGAGTGTTATATTTTACTATTAACATACATACTTGTATATTCACATATACACACACTTTCACATATATATACATATATATATTCAAACAAATAAATAATATATTCATGCATATTTACATACAAGGAAAGGGAAAGGCTATTAATGAACTGGACAAATGACAAGATTGGTCAGATAAGTATCTGCTTGAATTCAACCCCAGCAAATGCAGGGTTATGAAGACTGGGAAAGAGGCAAGAAGACCAGACAAAGTACAGCCTTGGGAGACAGAGGCTGTACACTTCATTCAGGAAGAAAGATCTCAGGGGTGACTATAGTGCTTGGTATATTGCCAGAGGCTCACATCAGCCATGTAACTTTGCTGCCAATGCTCATTTGGGTAATCTCATTCAGGAATCTCAATAGTGTCATTCCAAGCTCTTTATACAACATATGTCAGGTCCATCTTGGAGTATGTTGTGCCAATATGGAACCCACACCTGAAAAAACATGTTAAGAACCTGAAGAAAGTGAAGTATGCAACAAAGCTTGCTCCAGGGGTAAGGGCTTGAACTACAAGGAAAGGCTGAAGAAATTTAATATAACAACATTGGACAAGAGAAAAACCAGGATAGATATAACGCAAAATACTCAAATGAACTGAGAGGGTAGAGGAACAGGCTGTCTGAGACAAACAGGTATTTGGGGGGACAGCTGGAAGTTAAGAGAAAGATGAGCCACAGGACTGTCAAGAAGTATTTCTTCACTCTCAAGTGGTTGGAAAGTGAAATGATCCCTTCGAAAGAAAGGGGAAGGCACGGAATGTGAGGGCCCAAGAGGCTAGAAGTGAATCTGGCAAGCAAGTTGAGGGGCAGGGCCAAAAGCTAGGACTCAACCCTTGTAACTACATTTAGGTGAGTACATATACATACAATGTACATACATACCTATGCACACTCGGTGTTGCTATGAAAACAATTAACCCAAACTTTCAGACTTTCCAAGACAGAAGGCAAGAAACCCACTTCAATTTGTCCCAAAGTACAAAATATAAGAGATCTGAATTTTGATCTTACTTTGCTTTGATTTTATAAAAAGTGTTAAGCTACTTCTCCCTCTCACTTCCCATAAAATGAGTTTGAAAATAAATAAAAGAATAAGATTTGTTTGTATACAAGACATTAGGCGGCAGAAAAGAATAAGCACCACTACAGCCAAAACATTAATTAGTGAATGAATCAATTCCTTAATGTTTCATATGTTTGTGAGAATGTGTATTGTCTTCTACATTTTTAAGTTAAACTCAAGAGCCCCATAATGCACGGTAACTTGAGCTTCATAGCTCCAATCTCCCCAATGCCTGCAATTTTCTTGAAAAGTTAATATTTAGTGGTTATTCTTTTCTGTCGTGCAAGCCATTACCAACGATTTTTCTAGAATGTAAAAAGCTGCGTTGCTGTTGTGTGTGTGTGTGTGTGTGTTTAGTGGTTATTCTTTTTGTCCTATTGTGCGATGTCGATAGACATAGCCTGTTGTATGTGTGTGTGTGTGTGTTAGTTACCATTTTGTCCTAGGCACATGTCGATTAGACACTAGGCCTGTTGTATGTATGTGTGTGTGTGTAACGAAACACTTCGAAATGTTTCGGCCCTGCCGGGAATTGAACCCGGGCCCTCCGTGCGTGAAGCAAGAGCGCTAGCCACCATGCCATCGGGGCGTGCATGTGTGTGTGCGCGCACACTCGCTAACAGTTTTGTTTTCAGGAACTGAATCAGAGCTTCTGGTTCTGGGGTCAGTAGATATAACTTCAGCTCTGTAAACACAACTAGGTGAGTACATGCAAACATCTTGTGCATGACAGTGAGTACAGTACATAAGAAAAGACAGCAGTAGACTTTATAGCCCACATTATCTGAAGAGAAGGGCCGTCTACTATAATAGTAATTTTGATATATGACTATTACACTTATCAGATGGTTAAGGCAAGGATAGTGCAGTAGAAGGTTCTCTCTCCCTACACTCAACTTCCTTCGGCCACTGCCGGTATGAAACAAGAAGGGAGAGGGAAAGAAATACCGCACAGCATTGAAAAAAACCACCGTTGATGTTTCATAGGAAAGGAAGCAGCAGCAATGTGGGTAATGTTTATATTTCTAAGATGACTAAAAGTGACTACTTTGATGGTGTATGATGTTTTCATTTTACTTCTAAATTGCATAAAGATTACAAAACAGGCTTTTCTTTATTAGCTTTAGATTTAATAATAAAAGTAGGTCACCAAGCTGCTGTTTTAGGCAAAAGAGGTAATTTTAATACTAGTTTAAACAAGTGACTGTATAAGCCCAATACACCATTAACCCTTTGACTGTTTCTGTCATATACATACGTCTTATGAACCAGTGTTTTTGACATATTAATACACCAAAATTCTAGCAGCTTCAAATCAAGTGGGAGAAAGCTGGTAGGCCCATATGTGAGAGAATGGGTCTGTGTGGTCAGTGTGCACAGTAAAAAAAAATCCTGCAGCACGTAGTACATGAGAAAAAAACCCTGACCGAGTTTTTGGATTAAAAAACTGACTTTGAAGTGTATTTTCATATAGTATTTATGGTTGTATTCTTGTTTTCTTGGTCTCATTTGATAGAATGGAAGACATATTACAGAAACAGAGATAATTTTGATTGATTTCACAATGAAAAGGACCTTGAAATTGAGCTCAAATTAGCAGAAATGTTCAATTTTTGCCAATGTTCAAGAGTAAACAAATGACGTCATTGTCCAATAAGTGTCCAACTAACCATTCTAATACGCAGTCAAGAATGGGATGACATTATTTATACAATTATTACAATAATGTAGTAGTCTGCATAACAGTAAATCTTCTATTTTTTAGTGTGAATAAAAATTCAAAATAGAAAGCAAGAGTAATATAAGAGGGGCCTGGAGACATGACTGATGAACAGAGAAAATGTTATTTTAGTGCCAGGAATGTCTGCATTGTTCATTCTGGAACCTATTTTGAAATTGGCATATTTTTAATTTGCGTGAAATTGGCCAAATTGGCAATTTCTGACCATTCATTGGGTAGTTGAAATCAGTAAATGGGCGGTTTCTTGTACTCAATCGATAGAACAAATGGAGTTCTAAAGAAATAGCTATGAGTTTGGTCGACTGGAATAATGGAATTGGCCAAAAATAGGGCTCAAAGTGGGTGAAATCGCTGATGTGTAAATATCGCTGAGATCGCTAACTTTGTTATGTGTAAATATTGTGAGATCTTTAACTTTAGGATTTGGGGTCGCAACAGTCAAAGGGTTAAACTTCACAATACTTAAAATAAACATCACTATATAAATATACTCAATACTCATTGAGCATTTCCTATATTCACCAGGAAGCCCCATTCTTCAAAAAATATAAACATACAAATGATATCCATACCCTTTGATGAAAACTTTTCTATATCAGTCGTTTTTTCATCAGTAGGTATGACTTTTTCACCATCGTTCTTCCAATACAGCTGTTCGGTATTCCTTTCCTTCATATTAGTGCCCTTCTTATCAGCTGCAAAAATATATTTGTCTTAAGAACTTTTTTTTTTGGGGGGGGGGAGGGGATGGGAATTATAATTTTAAAAATATATATTAAATATAGTTTTCCATAATATGAATATTCATTATTTTAGATATATATTTTATATAAAAAAAAGTGGTCAACCATAAGAACTTTTACTGATTATTCTTATTGGAAAATCAAGTGAAAGTAGAAGCAAGGGAAAACAGATGAGACTGTGTAATTACCTATTCCAGTTTGTCAGTTGAGACCTAGCTCCTGACATCCCTTTTAAATGCAAATAACAAATATATCTTTTTAATCCCTTACAAATATGTATGTAAATTGCATCCACTGTGTAAATGTTAGGTTCATTCACTTCATTTCTTTACCAACTGAAAAAAAAAAATCTGATATTCCTTTGGCTAATATGGGTGTGTAATTTCCAACCATTTCCTCTTGTGATTGTTATGTTATTAGTAAAGTATTTTTTTATGCTGTAATCATATTCCCTCTTGCTCTTCATTAAATCAGTGACTCAAGCACAGTTCTTACTAAGTGTGTATTAATAGTATGAATGTACATGTAAAGTGTACATAGTACATGTATGATTGTCTATTTGCAACTATCTTAGATTTTGGATACATTTCCAACCCTTGAATATTTATTAAGGATAAGTTTCATTTTCTGGAGGCTTTGGCAAGCCTAATGTACAGTAACAGCATAACAATAGGAGTATATAGTAAAAAAGGAAAGTTTAGTATGGGGTGGGACCAGGTGATATGAACAAAGGAAGACAAATATAACATATGTACAGAGTTGAGAGCAAAGGACAACAATCAAGCAAAGCAAAAGTTATTATGAGACCCTTATAGTATTGTTAGATCACACACTATTCTTGCTAAAGCCTCCAAAATATTAAAGCTGTGGTTGTTTTGGGCAAATGTACCTATAATTGAAATGACAAGTGACTTCTAGACACCACTTCATGCAAAGTTTTTGCTTCACAAGTTAATTACAAGAGCTATGATGGATCACACAAGCACTGTTTATATTATCAATAAAGCATGGGTATTATGCTCTCCTTATACGAGATTTCAAATTCCTCGACTTTTTTCTCACATACAGTGCTCATCATGGCATTATGCCAGGAGAGCACTCCGGCATAATGCCCTGACGAAAATCAAAGGCCTACTATACAGGGGAGGGTCTTTTTTCGTGAGTGCATTATGCCAGGTAGCAGCCGCCACACTACAAAGTGACTCCTAAGTGCTCATGTGGCTGCCGTGGTGAGAGGAAGTGTTGCACTTTTGTCTCTCATCCGTCCCATCTTTTGTCCGGCGTTCCCTTTGGTTTTGGGGCTATACATGTTTGATTATGGGTAAAAGGAAGTCTTTAACACCTGAAACTATAGCTCAAATCATAGGGCTTCACAAAGCTGGGCACCAGACGAAAGAAATAGTGGAGAATGTTGGTGTGTGTAAGCATTCAGTGAGGAACTGGGTGCAGCGTTTCAAGGTTGGTGGCGGTGTCAAGTTACCATCTGCCAAACTTCGGCCTGGCCCCTCAAAGAAGACATCTGTTCGTACCTTAACTGTGTTAAAGAAGCAGTTAGAGAGTACACCTAAGATAACTGTTAGAGAATTGAAAGAAAAGAACCCACATCTTCTCTCAGAGGTGTCTGTAAGAACTGTTAACAGATGTGTGTCAGAACTGGGCTACAGTAGTCACCGCCAGGTTAAGAAACCGATCCTCCAAGCAACAGAAGAAACGTAGGCTGAATTATGCAAAGAAATATCTTCACTGGAATCCTCAACAGTGTTCTGAAGTACTTTGGAGTGATGAAGCAACCTTCACCGTCACCTGTAACAGTGGGGACACGTGTACCGGCCCAGAGGTAGTGACCCACTAGACCCACGTTACACCTGTGGGACCACCAAACACCCACACTCGCTCATGGTTTGGGGGTGTTTCAGTGCTCATAGTGTTGGTGAACTCATTGTGCTTCCCCAAAACCAGTATATGAACCAGTATAATATATATAATTGTGTGACAATTTACCTGAGGCATTTGACAAGTGTGGGGGTACAGATTTGGCAGTATGACACGGTGTACCATGTCATATTGCCAAATCTATAGTTCAGTTGCTTAAGGACTGTGAAGTGAGGTTCTTTAATGACTGACCAGGCAATTCCCCAGACCTAAACCCTATTGAGAACCTCTGGTCAATAGTGAAACAAAGTTTACTAGGCAAGGATATCAGTTCCATCCTGCGGCTGAAGGCTTCTCTACATGAAGCATGGAATATACCTCCCCAAACCCTCAAGAATTTGTGTGAGAGACATGATTAAGCGTAAAAGATGCAGCACCAAGTATTAAAACCTCAGTTAAGTGTGCAAATATATATATTATATTCTTTCATGGTATGTGTTTGTGTTTTGGTACGTGTGGGGGGGAGGGGAGGCATAATACTTTTTGGCAACCCCCACATGGAATATAAATGCTGTCACTGCTTGGAATTTCAAGACTGACTGCATTAATTTTGGTTAAATCTTTGATGGTGAAGGTATTAGAAGTGGATACTATTGATATCATTCAATTACCCATCTGCCTGTCACAAATTTTTTCAGCTCCTCCATTATCCAACAGTCTTAATTAATCTATCTCCAGCATGGCCAACAGGATTACTGAAGTGCTCCTTAATTCTTAAGTTACCTCAAAAGATATGAAAACAGCATGTGTTGACTCTTAAAAATGCTTTCAAATGAGCTGATGTAGGTAACAGCTCTTAGCTTGTCAATAAAGTTAGGAATCCTTAACTTGTAAATAGCTTGTCAATAAAGTTAGGAATCCTTAACTTGTAAATAGCTTGCCAATAAAGCTAGGGATCCTTAACCTAACCTTGTCCAATCCTGTGTAAAAAAAAAAAAATGGAGAGAGAGAGAATGGAAGGGTAAGGAATTGTAGAGAGGGAAGCCAACCTCTTACAAGTATAGTACACAGATCTGAATTTCATCCCCTAAAAAATAACAGGAATAAGATACAAAATAATTCTGTTTCTGTAAATAACAAGTGGTTCTATGGAAAAATGCAATTACCTTAATGAATCTGTTCGCGAGTCCTTATCTATGTCAATATGTGGGAATTAACTATTATTTCATCATCTGTCTCTTCTTGCTATTAGTGACAACTGGCTCCACCTATTACACCACTTATTTACCACATATCCCATGTTCTGTCCTGCTAATGTACTCTGATTCCTGACAAAGCTCTAAGCAAGTGAAACAGCCTCAATAAATATTCAAGCATTGCAAACTTGTCAAACACTTAAACTTACAACAATGCTATTTGTAAATGCTTAAGATGTATTTGAGGAATGGTGGATGGTGAGTTGTGTATAGGTATTAGTAGGAGAAACTTTTGGAGGTCAGCAGATAATGTACCAAGCAAAACATACCTGAAAAATTAAGCGATCCAGCCGCCTTCTTCTCTGGGTTATTCCTTGAAAGTGGAGATTCATCTTTTGAGATACATGTAGTCTTATTAGGTAGGATGGCAGATGGTAATGGAATTTCCAGGTTATTAGTGCTGAGCTTATTGCTGCATGGAAGTGGAATTTCCTTGTGAATGGTGCTGACCTGAGGGCTGGATGGCAGTGGTATTTCCTTGTGAATGGTGCTGACCTTAGGGCTGGTTGGAAGTGGAATGCTTTCAGCTGATAAACCAGTAGCACAGGATGAAGTCTTAAACCAGGAATCTTTTCCAATTTCCTCTACAGTCTTCTCCACAGGTTTGCTGTTCAAGAATGAGGACTATTTATCAATATGCCTATATTTATTATATTTAACCCTTTGACTGTTTCGGTCGTATATATACGTCTTACGAGCCACTGTTTCGGGCGTATGTATACTCACAAATTCTAGCGGCTTCAAATCAAGCGGGAGAAAGCTGGTAGGCCCACATATGAGAGAATGGGTCTGTGTGGTCAGTGTGTGCTGTATAAAAAAAATCCTGCAGCACGCAGTGCATAATGAGAGAAAAAAAACTGACCGTTTTTTTTGGATTAAAACGCCATCTTTGAGGTTTATTTTCGTATAGTATTTATGGTTGTATTCTCCTTTTTATGGTCTCATTTGATAGAATGGAAAATATACTACAGAAATACAGATGATTTTGATTAGTTTCATGATGAAAACGACCTTGAAATTGAGCTCAAAGTAGGGGAAATGTTCGATTTTTGCAAATGTTCAAGAGTAAACAAATCACGCCACGCGTCCAATACACATCAATTGGCGAGTCTAATATTCTTTCACAAGTGCACTGATATTATTTATACCATTTTTACAATAATGCAATAGTCTGAATAACGGTAAATCTTCTATTTTTTGTGTGAATAAAAAATAAAAATAGAAAGCAAGAGTAATATACGAGGGGCCTAAAGACGTGACTAATGAACAGATAACATCTTATTTTAGTGCCAGGAATGTCTGCATTGTTTATTCTGGACCCTATTTTGAAATTGACAACTTTTTTATTTTGCATGAAATTGGCCAAATTGCCAATTTCTGACCACTTTATTGGGTAGTTGAAATCGGTAAATTGGTGGTTTCTTGTACTCAATCGATAGAACAAATGGAGCTCTAAAGAAATAGCTGAGTTTGGTCGACTGGAACAATGGACTTGGCCGAAAATAGGGCTCAAAGTCGGCGAAATTGCCGATGCGTATATATCGCCAAGATCACTAACTTCGCGAGAGCGTAACACCGTAAGTTTTCAATCAAATTTCATACTTTTGGTGTCATTACCATCAGGAAAGATTCTCTATCATTTCATAAAAAAATTTATTTTTTGTTTTTTAAATTTTGCGACAACAGGAGAGCACTCAGGATTAGGGGTTGCGACAGTCAAAGGGTTGAAGAGTGCATTCCTTAATAAAGCATTTGACAATTGTTATAGCATTGAATCATATGATTAAATTCAAAGAGAAATGCAAAACCTGCAAGGATCTTATAGTGGCTAGGGAATGGTAGGAGTGGAAAGTAATCAGCTTTAATCCTCAGATTAAGATTCCTTCATTAGCATTCCCACTGCAGGGAACATTTATTAATAAACTACAATCTCAAGTATGAAAAAAACTATTTTCTGTGATAAGAGGGTATAGGTGTTCACACTGAAATACATCACACATATCCCAACTCATTACTTACCTTGGATAACCTCAAGACAGTATAGTACAGGATGCTTTATTAAGCCTCGTTTGTCTATGATCATTATGTGATTATTTAAATGATGATAGATATAAAGGTATATGATACCGACAACTAGAGAAAAAGAAAGAAAATGCAACCATTCGAAGGCATGTTTAATAGACATGTTAAAGTCCTGGGACCTTGGTCACTTCATTTGGAGTGACTAAGGTCACAGGATTAACCCTTAAACGGTCCACACGTATATTTACGTTAGCACTGTTACTGCCCCAAACGTATTTTTACGTTTTATTTTTCCTGCCTCCAAATTTGGCACGATTGGCCTGAGATGCCTGGTCAGCATAGAATTGGGTAACACTCGGTGTGCGCCATAATAAAAAAATCTGGGACCATTTAGTACCTTGTGGGAGCACCAGTTAAATTGAGGGCCAGCTAGAGCAAACACTGCGGCAAACACCATAGATTCACTGATGTCATTTCATATTAACACTCCCCTTTGAAGTGGAAAGTGATGTCGGCAGGCTGGCAGGCCAGCTGGCTGCCTGCCTGCCTGGGGACCTGGCTGGCAAACAGCTGGTTGGCCACCTGGCTGGTCAGCTGGGTACCTTATTGGCTGTCTATCTCTGTCTGTATCTATCTGTCTCTGTCTCTATCTCACAGGAACACATACGTAAATACAATTATACATAGTGTAAATTACCTAGGATAACTAAAAAAATCAAGACAAAGTGTTATAATGTGCTTGTGATGTGTAATACTAGTTGGTTCATGAGCTACTCTCTGAGACAAGGAGACAAAGACAGACACACAGGCAGACAGAAAGACAGACACACAGGCAGACAGAAAGACAGACACACAGACAGACAGATACAGACAGGTTTGAGTAACAAATAAAGGGAAGCAATGTAAGCTGTCAAATGTCATCACTGTAATTACTGGACTGATAAGAAGAGATAAGACTATGGCTCACCGTCTCCTCAAATGTCACCAGTCATTAGTGGAGATCAGATGAGATAAGGCAGCGACACAAATCTTTTATTATTATTATTATATTATGCACTATTATTATTATTATAATTATTATTATTCACTATCATTATTATTATTTTTATGCACTATCATTATTATTATTATTTGAGTACAATTTCAGTACCTAATATTAGTGTCAGAACACAGATTGGCTATGAAATCACAAGAACTACTATAAATTGTAATTATCAGAACATAAAAATTATATAAAATAATAAAAGAAAGTGAAAAAAAGGTATATCGGCAACGATTCTGCAAGCAGCAGGACTCCTGTTGCTGTCAGGTGAGCATCCAGTGCCAACTTCTCCGCCTCATATCTCGGTAACTACTGACCCAAATTCTTTTTTTTTTATCCTTTATCACTTAAAAAATGTGCTTTTTATTTCTATATAAAAAAAAATCAAAATATTCGGGGCACTGGGCAAGGTAACGTATATATACGTTTGGACCGTTTAAGGGTTAAAACATTTAACTAAAACATATCCTGAAGTGATTGCATTTTGTCCTTTTATCCTTAAAGGATAATGTTTAAAGGATATATTGGTGCAACACTTCTATTTATAATAAGAATATACTGCACATGTACTTCATGTACACCATCCATTTTTCGACTTTAAGGCCTTGGGCAAGAAGAAAATCCCATACCTTGCAAAGCTCCTGGCCTCAACAAATCCAAAGTATGATGAATGTACTGTACAGTGGTACCTCGACTTACGATGGTCCCCAAACTCACCCTTTTATGTAAGTTTATTTTTTTAAATGCTTTTGTAAGTGTAATTTTGGGGTCTAAAAGGACTAGTCTATTATACAACATTTTAAGGAGAAAATTTGTTTGGTAATGGCACTTGAACAGCATTCTGGAATGAAAAAAATATCGTAAGTCGAGGTACCACTGTATTTTGTGTCTACAAAGAATATCACAATGGAAATCGTTATTGGATGAGGTGAAAATGTTGATAATGAAAAGAGATGACAAATAAAACATTTTATAGTGGAAAAAATGTATGGAAGGCAGACTATGCAGAAATGAAGACAGGAGTAAAAAACAAAAAAGTGGCGGTGAAGGAATGCACAAGAAAAAAAAGAAAATGTAAGGTTGTTTTGGAGAAAAATCAGATACAAAACCTAATTATTAAATGAATTTGTTTAAGAGAAGGGTTAGCTTTATTTCTGAAAAAGAACAGACTGATTTTGCTGACAATTTCCATGGTACATTAGTGTTATTGGATTGCCATAAATATAACTATTTTCATTAGAGCAGTTGTTCAGAAATTAAAATGTTGAAACTTTTTCTTTGAAAGTTATTGTTATCTATTGTGGTTAAAGGAAGAAGGGTGAAGGAGAGAAGAAGAATGATAAGCGAAAATATGTAAAAAATGTGGTAAGGGGGAAAAAAGCATATTAAAAGTTCTTACAAAGTAAAGTGATATAAGAGTACATTATAGAGTAAAGTGATAATTCAGAAAATAATAAAATTTCAACATAAACTGCTGCATCTCTATTACCTGAGTTTGCTCATTTCAGTGATTTTATTCTTAAGTGCTGTTAATACAGATGATAAGTCCTTTTCATAGGCTACTGCAAGCTTATGTCGTCCCATTTTGGCTTCAACCTAAAATTAAAGATTCATTAGACATCTTACAGGTTTATTTTATCTTTTTTTTTTTTAACACATCAGCCACTTCCCACCAAGGCAGGATGACCCAAAAAGAAAGAAAAAACTTTCAGCATCAGTCAACACTTTCACCATCATTCATACATAATCACTGCATTTGAAGAGGCACTCAGATATGAGTTTAGATGTCACTCCAAATAGCCAACATCCCAAATCCCTCCTTTAGAGTGCAGGCATTGTACTTCCCACCTCCAGGACTCAAGTCTGGCTAACTGGTTTCCCTGAATCCCTTCACAAATATTACCCAGCTCACACTCCAACAGCTCGTCAGGTCCCACAAACCATTTGTCTCCATTCACTCCTATCTAACATGCTCACGCACGCTTGCTGGAAGTCCAAGCCCCTCACCCACAAAACCTCCTTTACCCCCTCCCTCCAACCTTTCCTAGGACAACCCCTACCCTGCCTTCCTTCCCTTAATAATAATAATAATAATAATAAAAGATCTTTATTTAGTACATGTACATAAGGAGAAGAATTCTGTTCCACTTCCATGGAGAAAGGGAAATAAGAACTAGTAAGAAAATGAAACCCAGAGGTTGTATATATAGCTTGACATGAATGTGTCAGGTGACCTAAGTGTGTAGAAGGGAAAAGACATACCTGAAATCTTGCATGCTTGAGACAGAAAGACACCAGCAATCCTAATTTATATAAAAATTACAGGTTTGGTTTATACCACTTGGCAGGCGGAGTCTCTGGGGAGGTTGCTGCTACCAACCGACTAAGAGCGAACTAAAATGCGGGAAGAAGGGGCAGTAACCTTCTCACGTATACTTACTAAATTAAGAACTTATTTTTCTCTTTGGGCCACCCCGGCTTGGTGGGAAACGGCCGATTTGTTGAAAGAAGACATGTACATGGTATACAGGCCTAGCTGACATCAATGACATACTACTATATAGAAAGCCCCTTGTTATGCTGACCATTTCGGGCAAATTACATCAGTTTTGTCCCAGGATGCGACTCACACTAGTCGACTAACACCCAGGTACCCATTTTAAACTGATGGGTGAACAGGGACAGGGACAGCAGGTGTCTTATGGAAACACGTCCCTAATGTTTTCCAGCCCTACTGGAGGAGATTCAATCCCCG
Source organism: Cherax destructor (assembly GCA_009830355.1). NCBI lineage: Eukaryota > Metazoa > Arthropoda > Malacostraca > Decapoda > Parastacidae > Cherax > Cherax destructor. The sequence continues at coordinate 1,043,435 of WNWK01000002.1, forward strand.
GACCTCAGTGTGAGCTGAGTGCGCTAGCACTCTTCAGCCCTCTGACTAATACTTTCAGTAATTCCACACACCTAATTTCCACACTACGAATTCTCTACATAATATTTAGACCACACACTGCCGTATCACATATATACATGTATATATATATATATACATATCTATATGTGCATTTTTTCAACATGTCGGCCGTCTCCCACTGAGGCAGGATAACCCAAAAAAGAAACACTTTCACCATCAAATTATTACATAATTTAGGCAGCAAAAGAGGCAATTTCATTACATGGTAATCTAAAGTGAACTATTTCTAAATCATTTGTTATAATGCTTTTAATATGCTTATGCTAGTTTACATACTTTGCAATCATAATCAAAATAATGAACCGAAATTAGTATAATGCAGTCATACAGCATATTTAATCCTTTCAAGGTCAGAACTCCACGATCTGAGAATTACTCTCAGGGTTGAAGAATTTAAAAAAAAAAATTACTTTTTCTATGAAATGATTGAAAATCTTTTTCCGAAGGTAATGAAACCAAAAGTACAAAATTTGATGGAAAGCTTACAGAATTATGTTCTTGCAAAGTCAGTGGTCTCAGCAATATTTACGCATTGGCAATTTTGCCCACTTTGAGCCCCATTTTCAGCAATTCCATTGCTCCAATCAGCCAAACTCATAGCTATTTTGCTAGTATTCCTTCTATTCCACTGAGTGAATGCAAGAAACCACCCATTTACCTACTTCAACTACCCAATAAAGTGATCAGAAATTGGTGATTTGGCCAATCTCTCACAAAATTCAAAAATTGCCTATTTAAATATAGGGTCCAGAATAAACAATCTAGATATTCCTGGCACTAAAAAAACATTTCCTCTGTGCATTAGTTATGTCCCCAGGCCTTTCCCATATTACGCTTACTTTCCATTTTGAATTTTATTCACACAAAAAATAGAAGATTTACTTATTGTTATGCAGACTGCTACTGCATTATTGTAATAATTGTATAAATAATAGCACATTTGTGGACATATATTCGAATATCAGAAAAAATCAAACATTTCCGCTACTTTGAGCTCAATTTCAAGCTACTTTTAGTCCTGAAACCAATCAAAATCATCTCTATTTCTGAAATATATCTTCCATTCTATCAAATGAGACCAAGAAATTGAGAATACAACCATAAAACCATATGGAAATACACCGCAAATTAGCAGTTTTAAACCAAAAACACAGTCGCAGCTTTTTCCATTATGCACTGCTTGCTGCAGGATTTTTTATATGGTGCACACTTACCGCATAGATCCATTCTCTCATCCAGGCCCAAATTTATTGCTCACGGCCATTCTGAGTGAGCTGAGCTCATGGCATAGTACTACAAGACCGATCTGCACTTCAACGCAGTAGTACAACACGACCCACACCAAAAGGGTTAACAATAATCTCATGTGTAATATAATGATAGAATCAAACCTAGAAAGACACTTAAGCTTTTTGTGGCTCAATGGTGGAAACTTAACACAGGTAAATAAAGGAAGCAGGAAAAATAAGTAACATGAAAGAAGGAAAAGAGAGGAAGGGAAGGGAGAAGGATTCACAGTAGTATAATCAGGGATGTGGAGAAAGTGGAGAGTAAGAAGGCACTGAAGGTACAAGTGGGTGAGGAGGGTAAAAGGAAGGTGTGTGCCAAAGTATTGGTATCAGTAATATCAGCTCATTTTGTTGGTCTCGTTATTAGCCTAAAATTGAGAATGGTATCGGATAATTTTGATGGTATCAGTGCAGGTATAATGGGTATCATCTACTTTTGATGAAATCAGTATCAGCCCAAAAAAATTAAATAGCACTAAAAATTTTGATACCATCCCATCTTTAGTAAAAGGTAATTGGGGTTCAGAGATCTAGGTGTAAATTGCATTCTATGGTTGTACACCTAACTACATGTGGAAAATTTAAGTCTTTTTCCTACTTTCACAGCCCAACCGTGAGCCAAGCTTGTCTGGTGATTGCCTTTTCAACCAGTCAGTCAGTTACTGCCGGCAGCCCACTGGCCAGCATATCCATCACAGTGTGGTGTTCCCGTGGTACATATGCATGGAAGGCAGAAGGGGTGGGGGGTTGTCTCAGGAATGGCTGGCAGGAGGGTGTATAAGCTTTGATTCTAGGGGTTCAAGCATGTTTGAGAGGAGTGAATGGAGGCAATTGGTTTTAAATGGATGAGCTATTGGAGTGTGAGCAGGGTAATATTTATGAAGGGATTTAGAGAAAGTGGTTAGCCAGATATTAGAGTCTTGGAGGTGGAAAGGGTAGTGCCTGCATTCTGAAAGTAGGGAGAGGATGTTGCAGTCAGAGGGGTAATCTGACTGATGTCAGCACACTTCTGGAAAGATAGCAATTGAGAGAATGTTGGTGAATGTAAACAAACCACAGTACGGGTGGGGTTAGAACGCATGGCAAGTGAGTCATAAAACTCCAGGCCAGTGTTTGCAATTATGGTATTACAATTTTGTGAGTCACGATGTAGGTGAACGTGTTTTCTTTTTTGGGTCACCATGCCTTGGTGGGAGACAGCAGAAAAGTTAAAAAGATGTATAAAAAAAAGTTTGAGTGCATATTCATTATGTATTTATTATATTTACAAAATACTGATCACAAAGCTTAAGATAAACCAATGGAATGATTATCAAATCTGAAGCTCCTTCCCCTTTTTTAACTGTTCCTAAGATAACCTATAAAGAGTAAATAAACTTCCAAGGAAAAAACATACTAACCAAACACTATTTGCAAACTTAAGAGTACATACCATGTGTGGAAAGTTTGGTGTTCTGAAATTTGTTTGAGCACCCCTCAGTAGGAAGATTACATGAAAAAAATAAGTCCCAAAATGGCCATTTGGGTGGTGCACTGCCAAATGTAAATTGGAAGCACCATATTACTGTATGGCCAAGATTTGATCATGAAACTAAACCAGGAAGACTTAATATAGACATATAATACAACATCAACAGAAACATATATCAAATAACATGAACAGTCACAGACAAGCCTGAGAACTGACCCTGTTGGAGCCTACTTGGGATTCACTATAGCTTTAAACAATGTTTAGCATCAGCACTGTCCACAACTGAATATATCTTTAAACCAAAAGTAAAACTGTTCTTCATACATACCTTAGAAAGTGCAATGGTAAATTCTTTGACTAGGACAGCTGTCCATTGTTTTATAGAATACGAACCATACTTTAGAAATATGTCTCTGCAGTGGATTTCCTGAAATACATAAAATATAATCCATGAAAGTAAAATATTTGGATGTACCTTAGGACAATTTATATGGCCTGTAATAAAAATATGTAACATGGAACCATTATTTAAATGCAGTACAAACATACGAAAGCAAAAATTATTTTAAAGTACATGTACATATATCAAAAGCATTAGAAAACGTTCCAACTGGGCACTGCAATGGTATATGCAGATACATCAGCAAGAAATGCGAGTTATTCTTCTTGTGTTGATATGGGGTTACACCGCAACTGCAGGATGGCCCATGACACTGCAGCATAACTGGTATGAAGCTCCAAATATACTTTATATAAGCTTCTGTGGTGTTAAATTATCTGCCATTGAGTAGCCTGTACAAAATATAAATTTACTGGCATACATGCACAACTTGTCTCATAAGATACAACCCATTTTGTGATTTTTTTTTTTTAATATGCTGGCCGTCTCCCACCGAGGCAGGCTATATATATTAATTAAATCAAATAATGAGAGTTTATAAATTTAAGGGACCACATATCAAGAATGTTAGGCCTCTATAACATAGTTAGCTATCCCTCTAAATCTAATTCACAAGAAACTCACTATAGGTCTTTTCTAGAAATGAGACTCCAATTATCAGTTGATTTGAACTTTTACATACTCCATTACTTGTACAATCTTTTAACAAGGTTATTAAGGTAAGGACCTTAAAGACGAACCACTGGCCTCCACGTGGCAAGGTCTGGTAACTCAGAGATAACTCTGAGGCTGACAGTGGTCGCAAATAATAATTTTACCTAGGTAGTAGGTTGGTAGACAGCAACCGCCCAGGGAGGTACTACCGTCCTGCCAAGTGAGTGTAAAACGAAAGCCTGTAATTGTTTTACATGATGATAGGATTGCTGGTGTCTTTTTTCTGTCTCATAAACATGCAAGATTTCAGGTACATCTTGCTACTTCTACCTACACTTAGGTCACACTACACATTCATGTACAAGCTATATATATACACACCCCTCTGGGTTTTCTTCTATTTTCTTACTAGTTCTTGTTCTTATTTCCTCTTATCTCCATGGGGAAGTGGAACAGAATTCTTCCTCCGTAAGCCATGCGTATCGTAAGAGGCAACTAAAATGCCGGGAGCAAGGGGCTAGTAACCCCTTCTTCTGTGTATATTACTAATTGTAAAAGGAGAAACTTTCGTTTTTCCTTTTGGGCCACCCCGCCTTGGTGGGAAACGGCCGACGTGTTGAAAGAAAGAAAGATTAAGGTAACGTTCACAAAGGAATTCTGGGAAACTAGTCAATGGGACTTAAGATGCAAAGTACAGTGCCTACATTGAGGAATTACTGAAGTTGTGATTCGGAGTCATTTGAATTGTGATGTCCATCCATTTCTGGCAAGACAACTATTGAATGAATGATGTGAATGTTTTTTCTTTGTGTTACCCATCTTGGTGGGAAATTGCCAATGTGATAAAAAAAATTAACACTGAAAAAGCTCAATTCTTACCGAAAATTTAAGTTTGTGATGAACACTTTTGACGTGAGGAATTAGTGTGTGGGTATTCATTTTCTTACTGCATATCACACAGATGTAGTAGCAGCCATCTAGAGTCATATCTACATCCTGTCTCACCTCCAACACATACTGAAGACCTGAAATGAGGACCACAGCATTCAACTTTGCAAACTTGCAATATGAGAAGAATTTTTTAAGAAGGGTTAAATTGGACATTCTTTAACATTCACAAGAAAAACTGTCTGTATTAACCAACTGTAGGGGGGTATTTTCTTAACTCTTAACCCTTTCACTGTCACGAACCATGAAATTAAAAGTGCTGACAATGTTGCAATTTTTTAAAATAATAATTTTCTTTTGAAATGGTATAGAATTTTTTTCTATATATACAGTGGTACCTCGAGTTACGATGGTCCCCAAAATCGCCCTTTTATGTAAGTTTATTTTTTTAAATGCTTTTGTAGGTATATTTTTGGGGGTGTAAAAGGACTAGTCTATTTTACATTATTCCTTATGGGGATAAATTCGTTTGGTAATGGCACTTGAACAGCATTCTCAAACGAAAAAATATCGTAACTCGAGGTACCACTGTATATATGGGTGTGAAGCATGGGTTGTAAATGCTCCAGCGAGGAGGCAGCTGAAGGAAGTGGAGATGTCATGTCTAAAGGCAATGTGTGGTGTAAATATTAGGCAGAGAATTCATAATGTGGAAATTAGGAGGTGTGAAGTTAATAAAGGTTTTTGTCAGAGGGCTGAAGAGGTGGTTTGGTCATTTAGAGTGAATGGAACAAAGTAGAATGACTTGTAGAGCATATAAATCTGTTGGGGAAGGAAGGCAGGGTAGGGGTCGTCCCCAAAAAGGTTGGAGGGAGGTGGTAAAGGAGGTTTTGTGGGCAAGAGGCTTGAACTTCCAGCAAGTATGCCTGAGCGTGTTAGATAGGAGTGTATGGAGACAAATGGTTTTTGGGACCTGACGAGCTGTTGGAGTGTGAGCAGGGTAATATTTTGTGAAGGGATTAAAGGAAACCGGTTAGCTGGACTTGAGTCCTGGAAATGGGAAGTACAATGCCTGCACTTTGAAGGAGGGGTTTAGGATATTGGCAGTTTGGAGGGACGTCTAAACTGAGCGCCTCTGCAAACAGTGATTACGTATGAGTGATGGTGAAAGTGTTGAATGACGATGAAAGTTTTTTTCTTTCTTTATGGGTCACCCTGCCTTGGTGAGAAACGGCCATGTTAAAAAAAATGCAAAGCTTGATATTAAGCCCATGGAATCAAGCAGGTGCAAAAAAGGCAGTCTGGGTGAAATTTATGCATCAGCAATTTCACCCAATTTGAGTCCTATTTTAGGACTCAAATTAAGCCAATTCCATTGCTCAGTTCCATTTGACTAGTACATCCTCTGTACTATTGACTAAGCAAGACCCTGCCCATTCAACTATCAGAACTACCCTATAAAGTGCACTGAAGTTGGTAATTTGGTCAATTTCACACAAATTTCAATTTAAAAATAGAGTCCAAAATAAACAGTGTAGGCATTACAGCCACTAAAACAACCTTTCCTCTATTCATTAATCAACATCCCTAGGCCTCTCATTTATAACACCTGTCCTCAATTTTGAATCCATTAAAAAAAATTGAAACATTATTCTATTTCTTGGATAATATAATACTGTATAACCAAGATTGGTCATGGTTTAGGACATCCAAGTAATTGAACCAGATCTAGTAAAAACCCACAAAAGTGACAGGGGAGCTATCCATCAGGAAAATTACCAAAAATTGAATATTTCTGCTATTTTGAGCCATACTTCAATTTACTAACAGTCTGAAATTGACAAAAATCATCTGTATTTCATGAGTAGTATATCTTCCAATCTGAGGTACTACCGTCCTGCCACGTGTGTAAAACGAAAGCCTGTAATTGTTTTACATGATGGTAGGATTGCTGGTGTCTTTTTTCTGTCTCATAAACATGCAAGATTTCAGGTACATCTTGCTACTTCTACTTACACTTAGGTCACACTACACATTCATGTACAAGCATATACAGTGGACCCTCGCTATTCGAACACTCCAAAACTCACCCTTTTATGTAAGTTCTTTTATAAGTATATTTTTGGGGGTCTGAAATAGACTAATCTAATTTACATCATTCCTTATGGGAATAAATTCATTTGGTAACAGCACTTGAACAACATTCTGGAATGAGAGTGAGTTTTGGAGTGTTCGAATAGCGAGGGTCCACTGTACATATATACACACCCCTCTGGGTTTTCTTCTATTTTCTTACTAGTTCTTGTTCTTATTTCCTTTTATCTCCATGGGGAAGTGGAACAGAATTCTTCCTCTGTAAGCCATGCGTGTCGTAAGAGGCGACTAAAATGCCGGGAGCAAGGGGCTAGTAACCCCTTCTCCTGAATATATTACTAAATGTAAAAGGAGAAACTTTTGTTTTTCCTGGGCCACCCTGCCTTGGTGGGAAACGGCCGACGTGTTGAATGAAAGAAAGATCTTCCAATCTATCAACTGATACCGAGAGAAAGTCAATAAACCATAAAAAACACCCTTGAAAACATGTCGCTATTTTTTTTTTTACACTGTGCAAAATCACTACAGACCCATTCTCTCATGTCTAGGCCAAAATGTACCACTCAGCATATTTGAGAACAGTGTGTTAAAACAGATTTACATAAAGACAACAGATCTACATGGGAAACAGTGACTAAATGTGACCATCCAATAAATCTTTGCAACCCATGAGTAAAACAGTATTATCTTTTGTCATGGAATGAGGTAGTACTGTAGGTGCCAACGGGAAGTACTGTCCTTTGATACATGTGTAAAGCAGAAGCCTGTTAAACATTTTACACTTACCTTCACTTTCCTCTGTGGTTCTTAATAGTTCTTATTTCTGCAATATTTCAATTTATTAGGCCTGGTTTGAAACTGGACCTTTAGGAATGATGTTCCCCATAACCATTAACAAATCACACTATCAATGTCAGCAGGTGTGCTCACTTTCCCACAATTATATACTATAATTGACATTCTAACCTTGCAACAGGTGATACTCCAGCCATAAATGATTAAAGCACAGTGGCCCAGATGATCATTCCTAACAAATATACATTCTCCCTACAAAGTACACATTTTATAGTTTCATCATCTACTTGAAGCACAAGTTAATAAATGTGAGTGGTTTCAGTACCTATCACATACATGATTTGTCTCAATAAATCTAATTTACAACTTTGCAATCTGAATAAACTATTTAAAATCTGATTCTATAAGTGTCACCTCAAGTCTGGATCATTCTTTTCTCTACATAAATTTATTGCTTTTCTTCCCTCTATAAGTATTTTATTAAATAATACATCACTGAATCCACTTGTAATCACACATTTTTTTACAATTTAAGAGACCTATAAAAAATTTGGTTATTTTTTTTTGGGGGGAAGGGGGGAGGAAGGATCCAAAGATTGTAACACATGTTCTTCAGTTCAGTTTACACACATTTTTAATTACACGCCATTTTTCTGGAACACAACTACAGTGGACCCCGCCTAACGAGCACCCCGGAAATCATACAATTATGTAAGTGCTTGTGGAAGTGTATTTTTGGGGGTCTGAAATAGACTATCCTACGTGACATTATTTCTTAAGGAAGTAAATTCGTTCGGTAATGGCACTTGAGCAGGCTTCTGGAATGAATTTTGCCCGTTAGGCGGGGTCCACTGTAGTGTGTTATCTGATGGTCAACTGTACATAAATATTAGAATGCTTGTAATGTAAAACATTTGTACCTGTGTTTACACTGTGCAAATGTGTGTTGTAAACAACATACAGATGACACTATTAGTATTATATTGCATACAATAGGTGGATATATCTACATTGTGAATTATATAGACCTCAAAGGCCACAAAAGTTACTGGAAAATGTAAAAAAATAGATAACCCAAGAAAAAAGTACAAAATAAAAAAATAGAAACACGTGGTGTGCGGCAATTGCCAATATTGCCGTCAGTGGGTCATAGACCTTCAACTTCATGCCTTTATGTATCAGCAAGTACTGATAGGGATTTTTTGTTTTATTACCACCTGAAAAATGTACTCTGAATTGACAACTTGGAGAGAGAAAAAAAAAGTGGGACACAGAGCAATTTTAATTTTAGGGCTTTGAACAGTGAAAGTGTTGTTACAATCACACCAAAAATCTATCCATTACAATCACCATTACTGGCCACTCACTTTTCCATATTAGTACATACGTAAAATCAAGGGTATACTATACTGTAATTAAGAGTCAAAGCACGAGGAGCTTTACAAGAAAAAACTTACCCACAAGTGGTATGCCTCGGCATTTATCCACCAGAGTCTGTGCCAATGGTGTCTTTTGATAATATTTTGGTACTTCATCCTAGAAAAAAAATTGTATGTTACTTTTCAAGCAAGACAATACAGCAGAAATTAAAAATAAACAAAACAGATTTAATCTTGATAAAATGTGCAACCTTAAAAAATGTTCCTATTAAGATAATAAAGGAAACACAAGGCATGCACATGAAGTAATATAATATACACTAATAGCTTGTGTGAAGATATACATAACACAAATCTGCAGCTATTAATTTTCAGCTGCAACAGCAGTTTTCAATATAGTATAGTAATTGATCCAGGATTCCAAGTTTAAATTGTCAAGATGAAAAAGGTAACATTAATGTTCCCGCTCAATAAATCGGTTCAAACTGGGAAGAAAACACAGATTCACTATTGAAGGATTAAGAGGGCTCTTATGAACCACACAGAGCACTGGGGCTCTGATACACTGCTTCAAGCTGCCGACAGGTGAAGATTCGAGGATGCTTAAACCTTTTGGTGAGTCTTTCTGCTTCTAGAATCCTCTTTTTATTTTACATTCCTTCATGAACTGACCTGAAAAGATATAAAGAAGGATACAGAAAGGCTCACCGAGACTTTCTAAAATATGTATAAAATATAAATCTACATTCTAAGCATCCAGTATGATTTAATAGTAAATTGATGCACAGAAGTGCATGCCTTGTGTTTCCTTTCATGATACTTAATATGAAACACCTAAAACATGAAGTTTAACTCCAATTTGCTCATAAATATACGTATATCAAACTACTGTACATAAATTCATCAAATACAGTAATCTTTTTCAAGATACACCTTAGCTCAAGTTGACAAAATTTTAAATTAGGTAAACAGCATGAGTGTGTGCATTGTTATTTGTAGCCACAGGAACAGAGCGATGCTCATGGCACAACCTATTTTCATTTCTCTGCCAATTTCCTAAAGTGGCTCTCAGCATAAATTGCTTAATGCTAGATGAGAATTTTCTAATACAATTTTATGTCAGGTTAAGAGTCAGTTAGAGTATGATACATAAACCTATAAGAATGTACATTTAGCCACAAATCAGAAAAAAGCCACAATATGTCTGGTAATATGGTGGCTGAAGAAAACCAGGAAATTTTCAAATCTAAATGTTTATCACTCATGGTGCAAGAATGAAATGCATGGGTGACCCATCCTCATAAGTAGGATATTGTTTTGTTTTTTAATTACGGTTGTTGCATCAGTTACTACCTCCTGTAACCCATTCTATTTTTCCATCACCATGAACAACTTTATAGTACCCTTTCAACGTATCTTCTTCCCCCCTCCCCTCTCTCAGGTTACAAATATGGTATGTTCTCCCTATTGGTGGTTTTAAGAAATCTTCCTTATCTAGACCAACAAAATTTTGATTAACAACCAAAAAATATCCTAGGACCAATCTCCAGCTCAACCACCACCACCTGATTGTACAAATAGATGCCCCAGAACTGTCATTCACACTTTCACTTTATTTTTTAACAATATCTCTAACCCTTTCAGTGGCTGTCATGTAGAACTACGTACGCCGTTGAGGCCAGGGTCCTTCATACAGTTCTAGCTCATAAGTTCAGCTCACTCAGATAAGCTATAAGTGGTAAATTTTGGCCTAGATTTGAGAAAGTGTGCGCATTGAATATGCACAATGTAAAAAAAAAAAAAAAAAAAAAAAACCTGCCCTACGCGGTGAAAGATGGTTTAAATTAGCGACTTTGAGTTGCTTTCTAGGACTCTTTTTATTCAAGACATACTACTGAAATAGAGATGATTTTTATATTTTTCAGGTCCAAAAGTAGCTTAACCCTTTCAGGGTTTCGGCCGTACTAGTACGGCTTACGCCCCAGGGTTTTCGCCGTACTAGTACGCCTAAATTCTAGCACCCTCAAATCAAGCGGAAACAGGCTGGTAGGCCTAGATGTGAGATAATGGGCCTGTGCGGTCAGTGTGCGCAGTATAAAAAAAATCCTGCACCACACAGTGCATAATGAGGGAAAAAAACTGACCATGTTTTTGGTTTAAAACAGCGACTTTACAGTATTTTCGTGTAGTATTTATACTTGTATTCTCGTTTTCTTAGTCTCATTTGATAGAATGGATGATATATTACAGAAATAGAGATAATTTTGATTGGTTTCACGATGACAAGTACTTTGAAACTGAGCGCAAAGTAGCGAAAATGTTCGATTTTTGCTGATGTTCAAGAGTAAACAAATCACGCCATGCGTCTAATACACATCAACTGGGAAGTCTAATGTTCTTGCACAAGTGCGCTGATATTATTTATACCATTTTTACAATGATGCAGTTGTATACATAACAGTAAATCTTCTATTTTTTGTGAGAATAAAAATTCAAAATAGAAAGCAAAAGTAATGTAAAAGGGGCCTGGAGACGTGACTAATGAACAGAGAAGATGTTATTTGAGTGCCAGGAATGTCTGTCTCGTTTATTCTGGACCCTATTTTGAAATTGGCATCTTTTGAAATTTGTATGAAATTGGCCAAATTGCCAATTTCTGACCACCTTATTGGGTAGTTGAAATCGGTAAATTGGCAGTTTCTTATACTCAATTGATAGAACAAATGGAATTCTAGTGAAATAGCTATAATTTTAGTAGACTGAAACATTGGAATTTGCCGAAAATAGGGTTCAAAGTGGGGGAAATCGCCAATGTGTAAATAGCATCGATACCGCTAACTTTGCGAAAGCATAATTCCGTTAGTTTTCCATCAAATTTCATAATTTTGGTGGCGTTATGATCGGAAAAAGATTCTCTATCATTTCATAAGAATCACCCCCCGAAAAATTTGCAACCCTGAGAATGAGTTTCAGAGAGGGCCTCGCGATCCTGAAAGGGTTAAAACTGGGCCCAAAGTTTTTCTTTAGGATACATAAGGCCCACCCTACAGCCTCGGTCTCTTCACCTCTCTTTTACTCTCCCTATACTCCACTGATATCACTTCTGCTTTGTAAAAAACTCTCATAAGCGACCTTTTTCTCTTTTATCACACCCTTTAGCTCATCCTTCCACCAATCACTCCTCTTACCTCCTGCACCCGCCCTCCTATAGCCACAATCTTCTGCTCCACATTCTAACACTACCCTCTTAAAACTATGCCACCCCTCTTCAACCCCTACACTACCTATAATCTCATTAGCTCACCTTTCTCCCAATAGTTGCTTATATCTCACCCTAACTTCCCCCTCCCTTAGTTTATAAACTTTCACTTCTCTCTTACTTGCTGTTGCCATTTTCCTTTCGCTCCATCTACCTCTTACTTGAACTGTAGCGACAACTAAATAACTATCCGATATATCCATTGCCCCTCTATAAACAAGCACATCCTGAAGTCTACCCATCAACCTTTTATCCAACAATACATAATCTAACAAACTACAGTGGACCCCCGGATTATTTCCAGAAGGCTGTTCGAGTGCCGTTACCGAACGAATTTGTTCCCATAAGGACGAATGTAAATTAGATTAGTCCGTTTCAAACCCCCAAAAATACACTTACTAAAGCACTTACAAAAATACACATACATAATTGTTCGAGTTGGGAACAGTACAAAATCCGGGGGTCCACTGTACTTTCATTACGTGCTATATCATATCTTGTGTACTTATTTTTTATCTTTTTCTTTAAATATGTATTAATTATTACCAAACCTCTTTCTGTACATAGTTCAATTAAAGGCCTTCCATTTTCCCCTGGCACCCCAAACTTACCTACTACTCCCTCCACAACAGTTTTACCCACTTTAGCATTTAGGTTCCCCACCATAAGTACTCTCTCACTTGGTTCAAAACTCCTCACACACTCACTCAGCATCTTCCAAAATCTCTCTCTCTCTCTCTCCCTCTACACTTCTCTCTTTTCCAGGTGCATAAACACTTACTATAACCCACTTTTCACATCCCACCCTTATTTTACTCCACATAATCCTTGAATTTATAAATTTATATACCCTTTCTTCCTCCCATAACTGATCCTTCAACATTAATGCTACTCCTTCCTTACCTCTAACTCTATTAGAAACCCCTGACCTAATCCCCATTGAAACTTTCCTATGATTCAATTATAGGGACAACATAAACCATGACCAATCATTCCTGGCTATATTTTATTATCCAGGAAATAAGAGTAAATCTTCTATTTTTGTGTGATTACGAATTCAAAATGGGAGGCAAATGTAATATAGGAGAGGCCTGGGAACATGATTAATGAACAATGTAAATAATGTTTTAGTGCCAGGAATGTCTACATTGTTTATTTTACAATATTTTTAATTGGATTTTTTTAATTTTGTGTAAAATTGGCCAAATGACCGACTTGTGTGCACTTTATAGGGTAGTTGTAATAATTGAATGGGTGGTTTCTTGTGCTCAATCGATAGAATGGAAGGCATACTAGTGAAATAGCTAAAAATTTTGTTGAATAAAACATTGGAAGTAACTTAAAATAGGACTCAAAGTTGGCAAAATCACAGATGCATAAATTGCTCCAAGACCGTTAACCTTGCGCCTGCATAATTCCATATATTTTCCTTCAAATTTCTTACTTTTGGTGTCATTACCTTCAGAAAAAAAATTCTCTACCATTTCAGAATAAAAGATTCTTATTTTTTTAAAAAGTGGACACTGGAAGCAATGTTAACTTTGGATATCTGGACAGTGAAAGGGTTAACTATCCTTCTATACTGGTTTATACTGACATTCAAAAGAAAGATACAGTGGACCCCCGAGTTTCGTAAACCCCGGAAATCGTACATTTATGTAAAGTATAATATTGTAAGTGCTTGTGGAAAAGTATTTTTGGGGGTCTGAAATAGACTAACCTACGTGAAATTTTTCCTTAAGGGAGAAAATTCGTTCGGTAATGGCACTTGAGCAGACTTCAGGAGTGAAGTTTTTACGAAACTCGGGGGTCCACTGTACTTTGTGTGGTGCCAGCAATCATCACAACTTTCAGCAACTGTGACAAACACATACTGTACTAAAAAAATCCAAAGTATTTAATTTTTAATCTCAGCTTTGAATGATATGGCATCTGCACTTGGCATGAAAGGAGTTGCCAATTTTGTTTATTAGGCTTTTTTTTAAGGTATGGTTTTTAAGGCTACATGTTGCAAGCAAATCTTGTGAAACCCTATATACAAAGTGTTAGCCACATCTTTGCTAAGAGAATCACAATTTTTTATGCATATCAAAAGTTGTAAAAAATTTACTGTTTGCATAACTTTTCAAAATTTTATATTTGTCTCTTTAAATCATATTGTTTTTGTCTAACATTGTTATACCCTTGTAATATCTGCTTGACACTCACACCTCCTCTAATTCATTTAGTGCCTCAACCTTATAGTACATACAAGAGAAAGGGCCCTGACTGTTGTATACAGTAGTTAGTAACCATACCTTCATGGTAAAATGAAGATAACAAAACAAACTTAATCAAATGTACACCTGCTCAGGATGTAAACAACACTGTAATGAGTCAAGAAAAAACCACATGGCTCTTACAAGGGTAACTCAAGTACAGTGGACCCCCGAGTTACGAACACCCCGGAAATCGTACAATTATGTAAGTATAATATTGTAAGTGCTTTTGTAAGTGTATTTTTGGGGGTCTGAAATGGACTAACCTACTTGACATTATTTCTTAAGGGAGTAAATTCGTTCGGTAATGGCACTTGAGCAGGCTTCTGTTATGAATTTTGTTTGTTACTCGGGGGTCCACTGTATCTTGGGTTAACAAGATTCCACAGTGTATGATTGTCTCCTTTTACCTTTATCAGCCAAAGAGAGTATGTCTAATGTTTTCAGCCTTTCTTTATCTTGGTTAGATATTTTTAGCACAATACTTACATTCCATTTATTTACGTATTCCTGTTTTCCATTTATACACCTCAATCGTATACCCACTAATTCTATACCTTTCTAGAGAATGCAGATTCAGTGCCCTCGGTCTTTCCTTGTACGAAAGCTTTCTGATATGTCAAATCAACTTTATCGTCCTCTATATGTTTACCAGCACATTCAAGTCTATTCTGTAATACGGTGACCAGAACTGAGCAGCATAATCTAATAGATGCCTAACCAACAATATATAGTTGAAGTATAACCTGAGGACTCCTGTTATTTATACTTCCTGATATGAAGTCAAGAAATCTGTTCGCAATTCTATTGCGAACACTCGTGACTTGTTGTCTTGGCTTTAGATTACTGCTAACCAGAGCTCCTAAATCTTTTTCGCATTTAGAGTGTAATATACACAGACTTTCCAAAAGCTTTTGTCAAGTGCAACAACGGTGTAATAGCACATAAAATGTGTGTAAAATTAATAACTAGAGAAGTGGGAAGATTGATTTTCAACTTTATGACATAGAATGCTCAGTGATAATAAACAGTTAAAGTCAGAGGCTGTTATAATTCACCATGCCACAGTACTTGCCCCCCAGCCTTGTCCTTATCATCACATGAGATAGAAAGACATAAACCTTAGCACCATATCATCCTCTGCAGATGACATTAAAATTTACATGACATCTGCTGAGGACACAGCCATCTCCAAGCTGATATAAACAAAGTCTTCCAGTAGCCACAGAAAACAATATGATGTTCAATGAAGACAAATTCAGTTACTCCATTACAGAACCGAGGAAATAAAAGCTAGAAAGGAGTATAAAATTAATTCTAACCACTCAACGGAGCGAAAAACTAATGTGAAGGACTTAGGGGTAATAATATCAGAGGATATCACTTTCAAGGTTCACAACAGTGCCATTATCACAAATGTAAGGAAAATGAAAAGATAGATAATGAGAACCTTCAAATCAAGGTATGTCAAGTCAATGATGATCCCCTTTAAATCACTTGTTCTCTAAGCTGGAATATTGCTGCACACTAGCAGCTACTTTTAAGGTTGACAAAACTGAACATCTAGAGAATGTACAGAGAGCCCTCACTGTATGTACAAGTTCAGTCAAACACCAAAAGTACTGAAATGTTTAAAGTCTCTTGACTGTAATCCTTGGACAAAGGGGAGAAAGATGCATCATAATTTACACCTTGAAAAAATATAGAGGGATTGGTCCTACAAAATAAGAGGCTCAACAGACAGTGCAAAATACCTACAATTAAATACTGGGGTTCCATGAGTACACTGGAAAACAACCTAAGTGTATGGGTTGCAAGAAGTATTAAGACCTAATGCCACTGGATTTTAACAAATCAGATACATTAATACCAAATGCAGGACACCACGAGTACCCTTGCTCCTGTAGCTACAAATCGGTAATTATACACACTTTCATAAACTGTACTGTATACATATAAGACATCCACATACATAAATACACCATACAAATATTACTTACCCTAAAGAGCATCTTGTTGCTGCAGCTTTTCTGGACATTTGAGAAGACAACCTGCAGCTCAGACTGCTGATCAGCAGCTTCTACAGACATCAGAAGTTCATCTACACAAAATAACTTTTTAGGGGTTTCTTTGATTTTCACTTTTAAGTCATTTGCATCCACTGCTTCTTCATTAATTTCCAAACAGTTTAATGAGTTAGATGTTTCTGGGATGATCACTTGGCTACCTGCAGTAGTAGTGTTTGCAAGGCTATTTTCTGATGCATTACTAATAACTTCCTTTACTTCCTGCTTCTGCTCATGTTCCTTTTCATTTCTATGAGAACTTTTGACTAGCTTTTTTTCCTTTGTAGTTTCCATCAGTTTTATTAACACTTTCTTTAAACTCTTACCAGTTTTATTAGAATTGTCAGCGCGTGTCTGACACACTTGTGGTTCACTTACTGATGGATTATCTACGCAAATACCAAATGTGGCAAGATATTCAGTGTCATTCCCTTCATTGTTACATATTTCACTATCAGATTCAATGTCCATAGGAACTTCTAGGGTGTCATCTCGAGTAGAGTTCTGTCCACCTTCACTTACTGCAAGATTATATCCCACTAGAGCAAAAAGTTTATCAGGTGGGAGAGGTGGTGGAACAAGGTCAACTGATAATTGCTGTTGCTTCTTAATTACTGTTGATACTAATGGAATGTCTGAAGGCCCAGATTTTTTATAACTGCAAGAAAGCATCTTGCTTGACTGTGCTGCTGCTTCAGAGGATGCAGATGAACTGGGAATAGGTACTACAACTGTACCTACAGATGAAGGAAGAGCAACAATTGGAGAAGATGGTGCTGCCACACGATCACATGGTGTGGCAGGTAACAACGAATCAGTGTTCACTGAGGGTGAAACTGGTGCACCACATACACTGGGGAATGAAGAGGTAGTCGATACTGTCAGCCCAGCTTGAGTATTCTGAACTGATGATGCAAACTTACTCAATGGTTGAGGTGAAAAGGATGATTGTGATGAACTTGGCTGGGGAGGTGGAACGGGTAATGGCAATGCATTTTGTACGAGAGGTGAAGGAAATAACAATGATGCAGATGGCATTGATTTGTCATGTGGAGATACTACTACAGATGATTTACTTGGTATTACAGGTGTGCCAGGCACTTTATCATAAAGTTTAGTAATATTAGGATTGGATGTAGCACCCAATGACATGCCATTTGCTGGTAAATAGTTCTTGTGAGGAACACTGTCCCTCAAATTTCCACCAGTTGTCTGAGGAGCTGAAGTGTGTTTCAACTCACTGGAATCATCAGCTGGTGTACCTTTTATTTCATTCTCTTGTTTAGACTGTTCTAAAAATGATATTCTTTTCACAAAGGGTAATGTTTGATCCAATAAGCTTGCTCTGACATTGATATCAGAAAATTCTGGATCAAGTAATATTGGTGAGCCAGTAGGAGAATATGGATCCTCTTCCTCTGAATTGCCACAACCAGTGTCTTCTGAATTATCTTGAGGTGTTTTTGTTTTAAGTGTTGACACTGGCTCCAATATTTGTTTCGAGCCTTTTCCCTTTGGTTTAGAACTCTGGCGAACATTCCTGCTTTTGGACAAGTTTTCCTTCTGATTCTTTTTATTTGCTTCATATTCTCTCTTTTTCTCTTCATACAGATATATTTTTAAGTCATAATACTCTTTTTTTCTTTTCTCATACTCCACATACTTCATTTGTTTCTTGTCTCCTTTCTCCTCATGGTATCTTTTCTTAGCCTCATAGTAAAATCTTTTTACTTTCTCATAGAGCCTCATTTTCTGCTTTTTATCCATATGACGGCAGCGTTCTTCAACGGTGTTAACCACTGTTATTACATCCCTTATCTTATCGACTGTCGTTCCATTATCTATTTGTTTATTTCCAGACACTGATGTCAAATTAGTATCTTTGGGTCCTTCTGTGCATTCTCACTTCCGGCTAAACTGGATTTGATCTCCCTGACCTCTGAACTCACGTTCTTGTTATCACTCAATACATTAAGCTCAATATTTTTTTCTAGTGGCTCAAGTTCTTTGATCCCATGGCATGACTCTTGTGGGCTAGCAGAAGATTCTGCAGGACTAAATTCACCAGCATATAAGACATCATCAGTAATTTCAACATCACTTCTATTGGGCATCATACCCCAATTATCAACTATTGGAGGTGGGGGCACATTAGTCTCCGGCTTCCTTTCTGGTTTACACTGTACTTTCTGATCTTCAGATATAAGACTGTTACTCATGTTTAGATCCCTTCCTTCAGGTCTAACAGCACTATAATCAGACATACACTGTTTATCCATTACAGACGGTGAGGAAACCTGATAAGGCATCTTTTTTTCTTGCTCCATTTGTGGCATGTGCTGTAGTCTTTTAAGTCCATATCCAGAGTTATCATTTAAACTACATGCAGCTGCAGGACTACCTCTCACTACAGTATCTCGTCCTGAGATGTGAGACGCTTCTCTTTTAGTCCATCCCTCAATTATGTGTTGTTTTGTTTGAACTCCAGATTCGAAAACATTTCTGTTAGGGTTTCTATTGTCAATTTTCCTGTAAGAATTCCACTCCCTACTGAAACTTCGATTCTTGTCATCATTTCCAGAGGTCTTGCGTGAGTAATAACTAGAGACTTTTCCTGGTCCAAGAATTTCTTTCCTTCTTGATAAAACTAAATTTTGCTTATCACCATCAGATCCTCTTGTTTCCACAACTTTCTTCTTTGGGATCCTGAAAAAAAGACAAAAGAATAAAAAAAAATGTTTATAAAGTAACGTACAATGCAAAAATATCATCTGATATCCAAAGCGAATATAAAAATGTCAATAAAAATGCAATATAGCTGCATTAAACTTACTTGAATGTGGTAATAGATGGCAGAGAAGTGCAGGCAGCAGCCACATTTTCCTTGCTGATGGAATCATTTTCTATGGTTTCCAATTTGCTAAATCCATGACGAACAGCAAATTTTCTTTTCTGCTCCAGTTCTTTAAGCTTCTTTTCCTTTTCCCTGATCTTCTCCTGCTTCCACTTAGTATGGTGATAAATTTTGTTTTCAGTTACTCTAGTCTTTTCTCTTTAAATCTTTTAAAATCTTCTGGTTCCTTTTTTGTGTTTCTTATCTCTAATGTTCTCTCTTGTTTTGACTTTCTCTTCTCTCTCCATTTTAATTTCTCTCTCTCTTCCCTTGTTAATTCCATTTTGCCTTTTTGAGTCTTATCCTTATTTATCAACTCTTTGTCTATTGCATCCTTATTGGCTTTTACCTTTTCTTCTCTATTTTCATCGGCAGCTACTGAAGTTTCAACTTCAGATTCCAAGCTTTTATCAACATAATATATATTATCTTTGTCACAGTCTCCCCTCTTTTCACTGGCAGCTGTGAAAATTTCATTTCCATAAACCTTCTCTTTTTCAAACTCTTCCTGAACGAGAGAATTACAACTATCCTGGTTATAGTCTGTATTTTCTTCTCCCGATATCAAACTTTCATTTTCATTTGCAGTAACAAGCTCAAAGCTTTTGTCAACATTATGGTCACTATTACTTCCCATATTATAGCCTTCCTCCTCTTCAGCATGCACTGATTCATCTTCACTTTCAACTATTTTGTTTGAGCAGCTAGAACTCTGCATTGTATTTTCATCCTCTCCTTTACGATGATCATCCAATTCTGTAAATTTTGACGCTGGCTGAATATTTAAGGCTCTATCGTTTCTAAGACTTGTAGGGAGGCCACTTGACTTGCAGGCAAATATTTGCTTGTCTTCACATTTTACAAGATCTGGTAGAGTCAAAGTTTTTATTTCTTTGCACAACAATTTTAAATAGTTGTCAACTATATTCTTATACTTTTTGTCCTTTGCTATATCCAACAAACTGACAGTACATGGCTTGCAATCATTTAAAATTATTCTACCAATTGCTTTTTTGGCCTTTTTCTCAGGTGGCTCCACATGCTTCAGGGTTATGCAAGGCATATTACATGATTTTTCAAATATATTTTCTTCAGTCATTGGAACATCCAAGAAATTACTGGTCAGAGAATCATCCATAGTCCATTGAGGACTAATAGTCATATTACTCACATCAGATTTGACCTTACCTTTGATAAATTTATCTTCATTTGGCAAAATTGCACAATGACTGGGACTTTGTGTATCTGTTTTTTGAACATCTTTTTGATTATGCAGTTCTTGCTTTTGTGTCCCATCATATTCAGACCCATTATCCAAACCAGTTGGATCACAGGATTTATCAACATCATGATGTAATACTATTAATTTCATGTCATCTGAATTCAGTTTAACCAAATTCTTTTCAGTTTCTGCATTTACTAATTGATGGCTGTTATGCCTCTTTCTTACAGAATTGTCAATAATGTCCTGCGAGATAATAGGCATAGTAATTACACCAGATTTGGCTTCACCTTTGATGAAATTATCATCATTCAGCAAAACTTTACAATGACTGGGACTTTGTGTATTTGTTTCTTGAACACTAACATCTTTTTGATCATGCAGTTCTTGTTTTTGTATCCCATCGCAATGTGACTCTTCACCCAAAAAAACTGAATCACAGGAATTATCATTACCTTGATTTAACACTTCAATGTATGACTTTAATTTAATGTCATCTAAATCCACTTTAACCCAATTCTCTTCTCCTTTTAACATCAGTCTATTGACTGGTTTGGCCTCAACTTCATAGTCTTCAATAGATGAAGTATCACATTGACTGCGTCTCGGTTCTGTTTCCGTCTTTTCAACACCTTTTTCTTCAGGCAGCACTTGTTGTTTCTGTATACCACCAAAATCAGATATTTTAGCCAAGCCAGTTGATGCACAGGAATTATCTTCATGTAATGCTACTAATTTAATGTCATCTGAATTCTCTTTAACCAAATTCTCTTCAGTTTTTGCAATCTGTTTATTCTGTTTTGTATGGCTCTTATGCCGCCTCCTCTTTTTTTTCTTTTTATTTTTCTCATTAGAGAGTACTTCCATACACTTTTTCGCCCTAGAATCAGAGCCATCATTATTACAATAGAGAGAGTCATCTGCTTCATTTAAGTGCGAACTTTTAACATATGCCTCAGTTCTCCTTGATTTCTTTCTCCTTGGACTATCTTTTTTACTGGCTCTCCTATGAGGTCCTGCCAGTTTTCTTTTATTTGTTGTCTTACATTTGAAGATTTTTTTCCATTCTGAGAATGAGCTACCATAATTTTTAACAAACAAGCTAAGAATCTCAACATCCTCTAGACAAACCTGACTAGGACTATGAATCAAATCTTCTAAGCTAATTAGATTCAATGCCAAGGTGGTTTTCCCTACATTCCGAAACATATTCATATCAATAACAGGTCCAAGTGAAGATTGAGAGATGATAAGGGCTGAAGTTACTTGCTCCCTGCTGTAATGTTTATCTTCAACAAGGAATCTTACACTGTGAACTACATTTTGCTCATCTGGAAACTCATCTTCACTTTTAAATATCTTAACAGGAAACAAATCAACCGACTGATCAAATGTTGCTGATGAAAAATCTGTAGGCTCCTCTTTAAGTTTATATTCTTCCTTCACTCTAAAGTCTTGTGCTGGATCACTCATAAAGCCTACAAATTCATATTCTTCTGCAGGATCAACAGTGACAGGTTCTGTTTTCACTAACGCAAGATCAATTTTTGTTTCAAATAAATTTGACTCTGTACTCTGAATTGCAAAACCTGGCTCCTGTGAATTTTCTAAGGGATTGCCAGTGTTTCCAGGTATAACACTGTCAAATTTTAACTCATTGGCTGAATTTTTTGCATCAGTTAATCCTGAAACATCCTCACCTGAAAGATAATTATTTGAAGTGTCCCTTGCTGAATAATGTTGAGACTCAAGCACAGGTGACCTGTAATCTGAGGTATTAATTGGAACTGCAGTGGTGCCATCAGTTGTAATAGGTCTTAGCTCTGAGCTCCCAGACTCGTTTAATACTGCCAAACTGATGGGCCCAATATTATGTTCTAAATCTTCCCCAAGATCAGCATCTTGGTTTGAATGACATGCATTAATGTTTTGAGTAGAATTACTGTCTGACTTTGTGACTGGGTCTGCAGTTATAAGATTGGGTTCAGTGCTAAGTCCACTTTGTAAAAGGCCACTATCTATGTTAGAGGTAGATACATGATAACCTTGAGTCACATCATCATCAGCATGGGGCAAATCAAAACCTTGAGAAATACATCTTTTCACTTGGAAGATATATTTATTTTCATTGCCATTCCAGCATTCTGTTCATCAAAATCACACCCACACTTTTTTTCGGCACTAGCACAAGAATTAGGCTTCAGTTCATCATGGTTGCCATTCTCAAAAGAATTTTGTCCCATGTTATCAGTTCCTTCATTATTTCCATCACTCAGAAGCTTGCAATCTGAGCTGTTGTTATTTTCTAAACTTTGTCCTTCAATGTTATTACCACTACCAGGATACTTTTTGCAGCTTCCAGCATTTTTCTCAATATCTGCAAGAATCTTATTCAAGTAATCAATTTCCTCTGCTGCTGTAGATGGCTTAAAATGTGTGTCTACATTTCTTACTTGTGCATCTTCATCTCCAACTTCATCCAGTACAGTAAACTCTCGAAGGTCCATAACCTGTAAGAAAATATTTGATATTAAAAAAAAAAGTCATGGAAAATTTTTTGTATTATTTTATAATTTTTATTTATAAATTCAATGGATGTAGCTTGTATTATAAAAATTTGGAAGTCGTATACATGTAGCAGCTTACTATTCAGCATGTACTGCACAGTGCTGTCATTACCAAGTTCAGAATAATCTTTCTCTGCTATGATTCTTGTCTGGCAAACCTCTTCTGGACATAAAAATTTCCTCTTACATCAGTGATGAAATTTGTAAACCAATACTGAAGAACTGTAGCAGGTGTCCAAAAATTAAAATAGGTTGCATGGAGATATCTCAAGCTAGAAGTCAAGTATGTATTTCAAAGAACATGTCTGAAAACACATGGCACTGTACGATATCATTATTAAGACATTTGAGTTGCCTCTGCATAAATGTGAGCCATTATACGAGCCCATAACTTATAAACAAGCTATGTTCTTGGATCACAGTTTTTGCGTGTGCGTGTGTACTCACCTATATGTGGTTGCAGGTGTTGAGTCATAGCTCCTGGTCCTGCCTCTTCATTGGTCGATACTAATTCACTCTCTCCCTGCTCCATGAGCTTTATCATACCTCTTCTTTAAGCTATGTATGGAACTTGCTTACACTACTACACTCTCCAGATCATTCCACTTCCTGACAACTCTAAGGCTAAAGAAATACTTCCTAACATCCCTATGACTCATCTGGGTTTTCATCTTCCAATTGTTCCTGTATCCCATCTCTGAAACATTCGAGCCCTGTCCATCCTGTCAATTCCTCTCAGTATTTTATACGTTGTTATCATGTCCCCCCTATCCTCTAGTGTCATCAGGTTGAGTTCCCTTAACCTCTCCTCATAAGACATACCTCTCAGTTCCAGGACTAATTGTGTTGCAAATTTTTGCACTTTCTCCAATTTTGTGATGTGTTTGACTAGGTGAGGGTTCCATACTGGTGTTGCATACTCCAGTATAGGCCTGACGTACACGGTGTACAATGTCGTGAATGACTCCTTGCTCAGATGTCTAAACACTAATCTCTGGTTTGCCAAGCGCCCATATGCTGCAGCAGTTATTTGATTGATGTGTGCCTCAGAGAATATGTTTGTTATAATGCTTACCCCAAGATCCTTTTCTTTAAGTGACGTTTGCAGCCTTTGATTCCTAACCTGTACGCCGTCTGCGGTCTTCTGTGTCCTTCCCCAATCTTCATGACCTTACACTTACTGGAGCTAAACTCCAGGAGCCATTTGTTGGACCAGACTTGTAGTCTGTCCAGATCCCCTTGTAATCTTAACAGATCCTCGCCCGCTTGTATTCTCCTCATCAGTTTCACATTATCAGCGAACAGTGACACTTCTGAATCTATTTCTTCCATTATGTCATTCACGTATACAAGAAACAGCACCGGACCTAGGAAGGAAACAACACTCGTTTCCTTCCTGTCAGGTATTCCCTGATCCATTGCAGTACTTTCCCTATTATTCCAGCCTGCTCCTCTAATTTTTGCACCAGTCTCTTGTGTGGTACTGTGTCAAAAGCCTTCTTGCAATCCAAAAAGATGCAATCTACCCATCCCTCCTGTTTTACTTCTGTTACCTTATCGTAGAACTCAAGTAGATTTGTGACACAGGATTTCCCATCTCTGAAGCTGTGCTGAGTGTCATGTATGAGCCCAATCTTTTCAACGTGTTCCACCATTCTTCTCCTGATAATCTTTTCCATGACTTTACATACTATACAAGTCAGTGACACTGGTCTGTAATTTAATGCTGCCTGTCTGTCTCCTTTCTTAAAAATTGGAGCTACATTTGCTGTCTTCCATGCCTCAGGCAATTGCCCAGTTTCGATAGATTTACTGAAGATTGCTGCTAGCGGCACACACAGTTCCTCTGCTACCTCTCTCAGTATCCATGGTGATATGTTATCTGGGTCCACCGCCTTTGAGATGTCAAGTTCACCTAGCAGTTTCTTCACCTCTACCTTGGTTATGTGTATTGTGTCCAGCACTTGCTGGTGTACCCTACCTCCACGGTTTGCTGGAAGCATTCCTGTCTCTACTGTGAATACTTCTCTAAATCTTGTGTTTAGTTCATCACATACTTCCTGGTCACTCTTTATGAGCTCCTCCTTTCCTCAGCCTGATTACCTGGTCCTTGACTGTTGTTTTTCTCCTAATGTGACCGTATAACAACTTTGGTTTAGATTTGGCTTTTGATGCTATGTCGTTCTCATATTGCCTCTGGGCCACTCTCCTTATCCCAGCATATTCGTTTCTGGTTCTTCTGCTCAATTCCTTGTTTTCTTGAGTCCTTTGCCTTATATACCTTTTCCATGCTCTAGCACACTTGGCTTTGGCCTCTTTACACCTCCAGTTAAACCATGGGCTCACTCTGGTCTTACCATTTTTTCTGTTACCCTTCGGTATGAACTTCTCCTCTGCCTCCCTGCACTTAGTGGTCACTAGTCCCATCATTTCATTTACTGTCTTTTCCTCTAGTTCTTTCCCACTGCACTACATGCAGGAAATTTTTCATTCCTATGTAGTCCCCTTTTTTGAAGTTCGGCTGCTCTTGTACTGCTGCATTCTCCACTGTTAACTCTACAAGTTATTCAAAACTCAGGACATCATGATCACTAGCGTTAAGGGGTCTTTCGCGTGTGATACCCCTCTGTCTGAACTATTCAAGGTGAATACGAGATCCAGCCTTGCTACAACATCCTCTCCTCTCTCTCTGGTTGTATCCCTAACATGTTGGTGCATGAAGTTCTCCAATACAGTCTCCAACATCTTAGCCCTCCATGTTTCTGGTCCCCCATGTGGCTCTAGGTTTTTCCAGTCAATCTCGTTATGATTGAAATCCCCCCCCCCATTATGAGTAATTTTGTTCTACCCATATGAGCCCTCCTGGCCACTTCAGCTAGTGTATCCACCATTGCCCTATTGTGCACATCATGCTCTTGTCTTGTCCTCCTCCTGTTCAGTGGTGGGTTATACATCACTGCTATCATCACCTTTGGACCCCAAGTCTGAAGTGTTCCTACAATGAAGTCTGTTTCCTTTCTGTCCATTCCTCCCATTTCCTCAAAACTCCACTGGTTTTTGATGAGCAGTGCTACTCCTCCCCCTCCTCTGTTCTCTCTGTCTTTCCTCAGGATCTGATATCCAGGTGGAAAGATTGCATCTGTTATCATCCCTGAAGTTTTGTCTCTGTTAGTGCTATGATGTCAGGTGATGCATGAATGAATTGTTCTTGCCACTCTTCACTCTTATTTGTTATTCCATCTACACTGGTGTACCATACCTTTAGCTTCCTTTCCAATACTATATTTTGGGAGATGGAAGAGGAAGGTGCAGGCTGGGAGGGTGGTAGGCAGGGCGGAATATTATGGGAGGCTGCTGTGATTGTGAAATTAGTGCTTAGGGGGGTGGGGGCTATGAAGTGTGGTTTGTTTGTGGTTATTGTGTAGTATCCTGTTCTGTACCACTTTTGTCTTGAATGTCAGTTTGATTGGTCGATTTTTTCCCCTCGAATACCCCCCCCCCCAAGTCTGTGAAAATTTTCTACCTGAGACATGTCCTCCTCTCCTGTTATTGCAATGATGCTCTTAATCTCTGTTTCCTCCCAATGCTTTCTTTCATAACAGGTCTTCCCTTCAGCCTCCTGAAGGCCATGAATAATTATTGACCTCTTCCTCTCTTCTTCCCATCTCTTTTTCCTCCATATCTCTGGATCTGATTTAAGCATGTCCTTTTTTGTTTCCCTTATCTCCTGGACACTCTGATGGCCTGATAGTACTTCTGCTAAAGACTTCTTAGCTCCATCCCTTCCTTCAGTCCCCTCGCTGCCTGCTGATGTTCCCATTTCAGTCACCTTGCTTCTTTCGGACCTCATATTTATATCCATTTCTTCCTCCAGTCTCTGTATCTTTGCCTCAGCTACTACAGCTCATGATTCCCACTTCTTCCTCTCTGCAGATATCATCTCTTAACATATTGCAAAGCTCATTTAACCTTTTTTCCCAGTCTTGATCCATTTTGTTCTTGAGCCGTTCTACCCATTCTATCTTTTCAGACCAGCCATCCTCAGTTCCCTTGCCTTTACGTCCTCACTTTTGAGATCCCATTTTTTTTATCCTGTTAAAAATGTGTGTGTGTGTGTGTGTGTGTGTGTGTGTGGTGGAAGGGGGGGATTTATGATCTAATAGGTTAGGTTTGTCTGAGTATGTGCATACGTACGCGCGCACACGTGCGTGCATGTGTGTGTACGTACTCACCTAATTGTGGTTGCAGGGGTCAAGACTCAGCTCCTGGCCCCGTCTCTTCACTGATCGCTACTGGGTCATCTCTCTCCCTGCTCCATGAGCTTTATCATACCTCGTCTTAAAGCTATGTATGGTTCCTGCCTCCACTACATCACTTGCTAGACTATTCCACTTCCTGACAACTCTATGGCTGAAGAAATATTTCCTAACATCCCTTTGACTCATTTGAGTCTTCAACTTCCAACTGTGACCCCTTGTTTCTGTGTCCCCTCTCTGGAACATCCTGTCTCTATCCACCTTGTCTATCCCACGCAGTATTTTGTATGTCGTTATCATGTCTCCCCTAACCCTCCTGTGTTGTCAGGCCAATTTCCCTTAACCTTTCTTCGTAGCATTCGGAACATTCTGTCCCTGTCCACCTTGTCAATTCCTCTCAGTATTTTATATGTCGTTATCATGTCCCCCCTATCTCTCCTGTCCTCCAGTGTCGTCAGGTCGATTTCCCTTAACCTCTCCTCGTAGGACCTACCCCTTAGCTCCGGGACTAGTCTTGTTGCAAACCTTTGCACCTTATCTAGTTTCTTTACGTGCTTGGCTAGGTGTGGGTTCCAAACTGGTGCTGCATACTCCAATATGGGCCTAAAGTACACAGTGTGTGTGTGTGTGTTAGTTACCATTTTGTCCTAGGCACATGTCGATTAGACACTAGGCCTGTTGTATGTATGTGTGTGTGTGTGTATGTAACGAAACACTTCAAAATGTTTCGGCCCCGCCGGGAATTGAACCCGGGCCCTCCGTGCGTGAAGCAAGAGTGCTAGCCACCATGCCATCGGGTGTGTGTGTGTGTGTGTGGGGGTCTACAATACTTTTGTCATAAAACCAGGCAAAGAACACACTAAAATAATTAATATACAACTTGATCACTAACATTCTCTACAAACTGGAGAAAACAAATATTTTGGGAGAAGCCATATAGTACGTATTGGACTGCAAATGTACACAAGGAGTGAATTTGGTTCTAAACTACTGATATACCAGTAAATTACAACTTTTCAAATAAAATATGAACAATTGCTACCACATACAAATAAAAACCTTAGTACGTATAGGGACAGTCTACAAAGTAAGTTTACAACAGTGTTGTGCTTACTAAAAACGTAGAGAAATACAAGATTAAAGAGAAAAAAAGTCAGGGAAATGTTAGTACAGTGGACCCTCGCTATTCGAACACTCCAAACTCGCCCGCTATGTAAGTTTATTATTGTAAGTGCTTTTATAAGTGTATTTTTGGGGGTCTGAAACGGAATAATCTAATTTACATCATTCCTTATGGGAATAAATTCGTTTGGTAACAACACTTGAACAGCATTCTGGAATGAAGAATGTTCGAAAGTCGGGGGTCCACTGTACATGTACGAAGCCAGTATGGGCACCCACCCCTCTGGGTAAATGCCAACCACCACCAGACAGTTCTCTCAAATAGGTTAACTGATAGAATAGCTACCCAGCCCCCCAGCCACCCGCCCACACACACAAATCTTACTACATAGCCTATGGTACACTACCCTTCGTAAGTCAACTTAGGTTGTAAGACCCAGGGAGGGGGAGGGTGTGGGGGGTCCTTCAATCAATTTTTTTGCATTTTTTATATTTTTAGTCCTCACAGATGGGTAAAGTTCAAGTTTCTCCAGCATCTGCAATCTAACAAATGCAGTGTATATCCTATGAGGAAGCAGCTGATGTTACCGTATATAAAAAAAATTATCACTATGGGAGTAAGGTTTAAACAGATGAGACTAATTTGGCTGTCTCCTGCACAGCAGTCAACACACACTGGTTTTTATATCTTCTGCATCATCAGGGCTAAAATGTGAGGATATCAGAGGTAATTTTACAATAAACCCTTGATTAAATCAGAATGAAGTTGCATAATTTTGTCTTAATGCTATTAAATGTAACAAAAAAATCCATAAGCTAAAATGCATATTATATCATAAAGAATGAAAGAATCAGCATGGCACCATAGCAAGTTGCATGCAAAATCAGGATACTCACAATCACACTGTTAATGAGCTCAAAGATACTTATCTACTTGGATGACTACCAACAGACTCACTCAATACTAACTTTCTATATGAAGTTTGGAGAGCTACAGATGTACTTCTCAATATAATAATAAATGATTCACTCATTGTAAGACAAAATGAGGAGAAAATTCCTAGGACTATACCTTGACAACAATTTAAAATTCAATGCTCACATCCAGCACATTACTAAGTGCCTTAGACAGCATTATGTACTCTGTACTACTCTAATCTATTCTTACAACACTTATATTTCTTCCTAGGGATCTACAACAACAAATCAACTAAGACAACAACTTAACAAAAAGCTGCCATACAAATAATCACTCAAGCACGTTCTAGACAGCACACACCCCCACTCTTCAAAAATTTAAGCTTACTGAACATACAAAACATTCACTTATACTACTGTGCCTACTATACCTACCATCCGACTTACGACCTGCTCAACATATGACCACTTGACTTACGACCATGTTTTCTATATGGAGAGAAAAGAGAGGTTAAAAGAGTGGTGAAGCAATTAAAAGAGAGCAGATGAGAGAGTGTAGAGATGTTATCAGCAAATTTGTTGAAAATAAGAAAAAGTTTTGGAATGAGATTAATAAGTTGAGGAAGCCTAGAGAACAAATGGATTTGACAGTTAAAAAGGAGGAGAGTTATTAAAGGAGAGTTAGAGGTATCGGGAAGATGGAGAGAATATTTTGAGGATTTGTTAAATGTTGATGAAGACAGGAAGCTGTGATTTCGTGTGTAGGGCAGGAGGAACAACATCTTGAGGAGTGTGGAAGAGCCAGTTGTGGTGTAGGGGAAGTTTTGTGAGGCAGTGGCAGAATGAAAGGGGTAAGGCAGCTGGATTGATGGGATAAAGATAGAAATGTTAAAGCAGGTGGGGATATAACTTGGAGTGGTTGGTGCATTATTTAATAAATGCATGGAAGAGGGTAAGGACCTAGGATCAGCAGAGAGCGTGATTGTTCCTTTGTATAAAGGCAAAGGGACAAAAGAGAGTGCAAAATTATAGGGAATAAGTCTGTTGAGTGTACCTGGTAAAGTGTATGGTAGAGTTATTATTGAAAGAATTAAGAGTAAAACAGAAAGCAGGATAGCAGATGAACAAGGGGGCTTTAGGAAAGGTAGGGTGTGTAGACCAAGTGTTTACAGTGAAACATATAGGTGAAACAGCATTTGGAAAGGGTAAAGATGTTTTGTGGCATTTATGGATTTGGAAAAGGCGATGATAGGCAGATAGGGGCAATGTCAGATGTTGCAGGTGATGGAATAGGAGGAAGTGTTACTGAAAGCAGTGAAGAGTTTTATGAGGATAGTGAGGCTCAGGTTAGAGTGTGTAGGAGGGAAGGGACATTTCCCCGTAAAGTGGGTCTTAGACAAGGATGTGTGATGTCACCGTGGTTGTTCAATATATTTATAGATGGGTTGTAAGAGAAGTGAATGCGAGGGTCTTGGCAAGAGGTGTTGGGCTAAAAGATAAAGAAGCAAATACAAAGTGGAGTTGTCACAGTTGCTTTTTGCTGATGACACTGTGCTTTGGGAGATTCTGAAGAGAAGCTGCAGAGGTTGGTGGATGAATTTGGTAGGGTGTAAAAGAAGAAAATTGAAAGTGAATATAGGAAAGAGTAAGGTGATGAGGATAACAAAAGAATAGGTGACGAAAGATTGGATATCAGATTGGAGGAGAGAGTATGAGGAGGTGAATGTATTCAGATATTTGGGAGTGGACATGTCGGCGGATGGGTCTATGAAGGATGAGGTGAATCATAGAATTGATGAGGGGAAAAGGGTGAGTGGAGCACTTCGAGTCTGTGGAGACAAAGAACCTTGTCCATGGAAGAAAGAGGGAAAAGTATGAGAGTATAGTTATACCAACGCTCTTATATGGTGTGAAGCATGGGTGATGAATGCTTGCAACGAGGAGAAGGCTGGAGGCAGTGGAGATGTCATGTCTGAGGTCAATGTGTGGTGTGAATATAATGCAGAGAATTCGGAGTTTGGAAATTAGAGGAGGTGCGGATTACCAAAACGATTGTTCAGAGAGCTGAGGAGGGGTTGTTGAGGTGGTTTGGACATGTAGAGAGAATGGAAATCATAGATAAACACACACTAGGTGCGAGAGTTAAGGACTTGGTGTAGCAAATCTACGAATAGTGAAGCGAGATAAAAATAAAAATTGTAGCAGTTAAGTTCAGTGATAAAGTGTAGCATTAACCCTCTCAGGGTTGGTGTCATACTTGTACGGCTTGAAAGCCAGGGTTGGTGCCGTACTTGAACGTGTAAATTATAACACCTTCAAATCTAGCGAGAGAAAGCTGGTAGGCCTACTTATGAAAGAATGAGTCTGAATGGTCAGTGTGCGCTGTATAAAAAAAAATCCTGCAGCACACAGTGCATGAGAAAAAAACTCCCGTGTTTTTGGTTTAAAACAGCGACTTTTCAGTGTATTTTCGTATGGTATTTATGGTTGTATTCTCGTTTTTTTTGGTCTCATTTGATAGAAAGGAAGATATATTAGAGAAATAGAGATGATTTTGATTGGTTTCATGATGACAAGTATACCTTGAAATTGAGCTCAAATAGCTAAAATGTTCGATTTTTACCGATGTTCATGAGTAAACAAATCATGCCAAGTGTCCAATACATGTCAACTGGCGAGTCTAATATTCTTTCACAAGTGCGCTGATATTATTTATACCGTTTTTACAATGATGCAGTAGTATACTACATAACAGTAAATCTTCTACTTTTTGTGAGAATAAAAATTCAAAATGGAAAGCAAAAGTAATGTAAGAGGAGCCTGGAAACGTGACTAATGAACAGATAAAATGTTATTTTAGTGCCAGGAATGTCTGTATTGTTTATTTTGGACCCTATATTGAAATTGGCATTTTTGAAATGTGTGTGAAATTGGCCAAATTGCCAATTTCTGACCACTTTATTGGGTAGTTGATATCAGTAAATGGATGGTTTCTTGTACTCAATCGATAGAACAAATAGAGTTCTAGTGAAATAGCTATGATTTTAGTAGACTGGAACATTGGAATTGGCCGAAAATAGGGCTCAAAGTGGGCAAAATCGCTGATGCGTAAATATCGTTGAGACCGCTACCTTCACGAGAGCATAATTCCGCAAGTTTTCCATCAAATTTCATACTTTTGGTGTCATTACCGTTGGAAAAAGATTCTCCATCATTTCATAAGAAAAAATAATTTTTTTTTATTTCCGAAAAATTTTCGACCCTGAGAATAAATTTGGGAGAGGTCTCTCAACCCTCAAAGGGTTAATGCATAACATAGGAATGTGTGATATTTCAGATAAAAGAAATACACCTCCATACTGTACCTTAAAAGTCCAGTGAGTCCTTGAATTAATGGACTAATAGGGAGAGGGGGTGTACATCAGTGTTGAATGTCAGTAGATTCTGAATTATAAAATTTATTTTTCATGATTGTAACAGTCTGGAATCAGCAGACTTTGTCCAGTGATTCAGAAGACTACAGTAAAACAGTAGAGTACTAACCAGGTATTATAAATAAAATGAAGTTGAAAGTGCAATTGTACTGTCATGTACAGTAGAGGATAGTATACTAATTTTACAGTAACTTGCCTTTTTTGTGGTGGAAAGATGAGGTATAAAGTGCTATGATCGATAGTGGTAACTCAGAATAACTTTTGTTCTGAGTCAGAGGAGCAGTAAAGCTCTGCTAGAGAAACTGTAGATGACTGAGTAGTAGATAGTTAGCATCTACAATAAACTTAAGAGCATTGTCTTTAAGTTTGCCCTTGCTTCTATTGAAATCAAACACTGTTTCTTAACACCATACTCCTCACATACTCATGCCACTAAGATGCCAGATTCAACCTTCCTTATTAGTTCAAGTTTCTGCTTAACACTTATTAAGATTCACACATTTCTCTTGGCACCACCATTGGCTTTAGAAGCCACTGTTAATTTCACTCTACTTAGTTATGTTAATAAAGTTGCACAAAACACTAAAAATGTAGGAAGAACTGAAGACTGAAGGAGAAGTGTATGCATGAGCACAAATTGACACCGGGAAGCCTAAAGCTTGGGAACGATAAAAACAGACGAGCACACATTGGCCCATACCAGACAAACACTGAAATCATCAGATTTGTTTCGATGATTCAGTCACTATCACTTTGGACAATATCCGGAATCTACTTTTCTTTTCATTTTGCCTGATGATTCTGACCTTTGTTCAGCAAATTTATTTTCTGTCTGCAGCTTTTAAAGTCTGTTAAATGGGGGGATGGGGGCATTAATTTGAGATTTTACTGTACTTACCATAAGTTAATACTGCAAGCTCTCTTATAAAGCTCCTTATATAGCTATTTTTTGTAAGTGCAATTGAAAAAGCACATCCAACATTATTTAATTTTGGATGTGCTTTTTCAATCACATTTACAAAAAAAAATCTATGTTGTGTAGAGGAGCTACTTAAGAGAGCGTACCAAACACTTGTAGATTATCAAATCTCATAATAATGGCACTTTACCTTTCCATTAAAGTTAAACCTTGGGCCCCATCTTAATGGAGCATTTAGTTCCCAACCTTAAATTTATGGAGTTCCTTATCATACACTACTCTAAAGTATTACTTACAAATTCATGGCATCGTGTAGTAGTAAACTAAACTATATTAAGGATTAGTATGGATGTACTTGTTTATATCATAACTCAACATTGCCACTTACCTGACTAATGACGTTTGCAGCTGGAAGTCCTACAAAGGC
Source organism: Cherax destructor (assembly GCA_009830355.1). NCBI lineage: Eukaryota > Metazoa > Arthropoda > Malacostraca > Decapoda > Parastacidae > Cherax > Cherax destructor. The sequence continues at coordinate 1,077,827 of WNWK01000002.1, forward strand.
ACCCCAGTCCAGATGATGAAGTACACTCAGAAGGAGCATGTAAAGTTTCCTCTTGAAGACATTTAGAGTGTGCTCAAATTTTTTTCATATTTTATGGGAAGGTACCAAGAAGAACTCATCCCCTGACACTTATAGTCTTCCTTTTATAACCTAATTCATTGCATCCTTACTTTTCACTATAGTAATTTTTCATAATTTACCTTCCTCCTACTCCTGTAAGGTAATACGTACCCTGATGCATTTCACAGTGCTGATTTAGAGCCAACCTGTACTAGCTTCTTACGTAAATTACAGGTTTCCAATATTTTAAGCTGTAGATGCATTCCAGGCAAATGGCAGCTGTACTTCCTAAGTTCAATAAGGCTATAGTCACTGAATTTCACATATCTTCAATATGCTTTGTGAACCACGCTGATTGTGTACAGTGAATGTACAGTATACTGTATCACATATGTATATGAATTTCTGATAAGAATATTATATCACATAATAGCAAATTCACACAAAGTAAACCCACAAAGCAAGGTAAACCTGTACAGTACAGTCTGGTACTATATACGTATCCATCTTGCTTCCACTCCAGTGAATAAAAATTAAAAGCTCTAACACATTCTCAACTGTGTAGTTCTATTGTATTTATAAAGCACTGAAACCTTTTGGTTATTCAGCACTTTAAACACATTCCATTTCTCACAATACATAAAAAGTTTACACCATCAATACTAACAAGCTATTTTTGACTGATTCACTCTCATATTACATAAATCACGATCACAACACAAATAAACCTATTCCAAGTCTATTTCTCATTCTGCAGTCCATGTCCATAAAACGTTCCATATCATCAGCTAGGAGTGTGAGTAAATTTACATAAAAGGGGAAATATCCCCACCAATTATGCCAAAGTAATTAAGCAAGTAAGCAAATTTATTCAGGTACACTTACACAATTTTCGGATGATTACAACTGTCTACATAATTAAAGTGACTTATTTCCATTGGGGTCCTTGGAGATGTTGGGGTCTTAGTCAGACAAGCACCCTGTGAAGAGTAGCACCCCATCCAGGTAAGAGGTTACCCCTTCCCACTAGACAAACCATAAACACCCCGAAACCCTCTCCAGGTATACACCACCATAAAGTGACCCATAATTGGGGGGGAAGACAATTAACCTATGAACTGTAGGTACTTTTGCACTTGCTTTAGCATTATTATTATTATTACTACTGGTATATTAAAAAATTAAGAGTTCTTTCTTTTCTTGGAGATAGATAAAAATAATTTTGTAAGTTGAAGTTACATGCTCAACTACAGCATAATATACATACTATATATAAATACAATAAAATACATAAAATACCATAAAATACATATAGGCAGGGTGTGCCTTTTTGCAGTCAAACAAGTGGGAGGGTGGTTTCAGGATGGACTGATATGGTCAACTGCACCACAGACGGCATTCTGCCACCGACCTGCAATGTTTTGCCAAATAGCCAAAGTGCCAGCAATTTCCACATTATTACGGTGTAGGGACCACCTCCCGCACTTGTAAACGCTCTCCTGCTACGTAAACAGATGGTGGCAGTTCACAGCTGTCAAAAGAGGCACTACCTGTGCAATATAGCTTTGCTATATTGCATTATAGCTTTGCAATATAGCACTACAGCTTTGCTATATATCTGTGCAATATAGCTTTGCTATATTGCACAGATAGCGCCTCTGCCCACTAGCAGGAAGTATGCAAGTGTCAACTTTTACAATCAGGAGATTCTGAAGCTTGAGCTGCTCCAGAATGTATGCATTACTTGTTAGGAAGTCAAGTTGTATGACTGTATGTGGAAGGATAATAGTTCCACAGAAAGAATTAAGGGAGATGTGCTTGTGAATCAAAACTGGTACGTTGTCAATGTCGGTAAGAATTGTAAGTTTATGTGCTCGTTCCACATTTTGTGCCGTGACAAATGAACGAGCCACTTTTAAGGACATGGAAGGAAATGTTTTGCCCAATATGGTGAAGGAGTGCCTTGCTGATGCTGTGGTCGGAAAGAGAGTCTGTGGAAGTTGGTTGGAACGTAAGAATTTAGTCCATGAAGAACTCTGAAACATGAGTGTAAGGGAAAGATTTGTCTAGCTAGTCATTTCTTAGAAGTGAGAAGAAACTGAGGTTGAGTCATCTGTGACAAGTCGAGGTTGTTGCACGGGGGACCAGAGGTGGGCCATCCTGAGTTGTGTGTATGATCTGAAAATCAACACACTATTGGGGGAGAAGTTGGAATCATAGTCAAAGACGAATGGATGTTAGAGGTGTCAAAAGGGTGGGTCAGAACCGTGGTACCAGAGGTGGGCAATGAAATGTTACCTGGAGAAGGTACCGGGTTGGAAGAGAGGTCAGAAGAATGGTCCGATGGAGAGCCAAGGTCAGTAGGAGATGCCGCAGAAGGGGTCCAGGAGGAGGAAGCTCAATTACTAGTTACAAGGAAGGCAAATAACAGATGAGGATGAGGTACAATCTGTAGCTACCTCAATAAATGACACTCAAAAAAATAAGTAGGTCACTGCATAATGTTGGTCAAGTTGCAATCTTTTTAACTGAAAGGAGTCCTGACACATCTAGAAGCACTACTGTGAAGCAGGGTCTGGATAAAAGGATGATGCTTCATTATCAGCTTCACAGTATTGAAGGGTAAAACAGAGCCAGGTACATTACAGAATACTCTAGCATTCTGGTACAACCATCAACTACTGTACTGACAACTCTTCATGAACCCTGCCATCCACAACATAAAAACCACATCCATCCACTTCTGCTCAATACTGCTGCAGCAACACTCTTCATATACAGCATTTCAAAATCAACAAGTACAAGCAACCAGAATTAAAAGAAACAATTACATTCTGTCCCTTCAAGGCAGGCTAAATTTCAGAACTGGAAAGTGAAAATGTAGAGAACTTTTACAGCACACACAAAATCAGTCAAGCACCTAAATTATTAAGAAAACCTTAAGTTCCTCAAACTGTATTCCTTAGAACATGAGCGAGAAAGATACACAATCTATGCTAGAACCATTTGATTATTCATCATTTTAAACATATTTTGTTTTTAACATTATCAAATTTACAGTTATTAATTTGCTACTGTCATGACTAATTCACTCTCAGTGTTCAATACATAAATCACAATCACAAAGCAAATAAAACAATTCAAAGTGTTTTTCACATTCCTCATTTATAATTCATTCATTCATTCACTGTCGTGGGCAGTAAGTCAAACACTGAGTAACAAATTTACAGTACTATTAACAATTTGCTAATATGACCAACTCGCTCTCAGTACATAAATATCACAAAGCTAATACAGCATTTCCAAAATATTTTTCACATTCCTTAATCCATATTCATAATTCACTCCATCACTGGCCATAAGAGACAGCAAATTGAAATAAAAGGTGAAACATCCCCACCAATTAAGCTGAAAGTGTTGCTGGGTTCAAACCCCACCACTAAATTAAGGTGACCCAACATCAGGGAGTTCAAAATATTCAACCTTCACATGTTGAAAATGAACTTACTCTTGGCTCAGTGGTAGAATGTTTGATTAAACCAAAAAGACCTCGATTCAATTCCCGGGCTGGGCGAGATGTAAGAATAAGTCTCCTTACACCTGCTGCCCATGTTCACCTACCAGTAACTAGGTAATGTAAGTGTTACTAGATTGTTGACTTGCATTCTAAGGAAGTACAGTAAGGACCACAACGAAAATAAGCCATGCTGCTCGACTTTCTTGGGTTATCCTGGGTTAATAATCATCCGAGATTGATAACCAGAAATGCCTTCTTACCTAACAACCAATACCAGTAATACAGGGGTATTTACTTCCACTTAGTACTTTATATCTTCCCAACATAAGTGTAACCACAATGATCCCATGGTGAACGAATAAATGTAGACCAACAGTTGAATGTACTGTCAAGTTCCATGCTTTCATATGCATACAGACATAAGCTAGGAGTTTTACCTTTAATTTTCTTGCCTAACTATATTCACGATCTTTCGGCACTTACATACACCCACTTATTACAGTACTTGGTAGGAGATTGTTAAACAAATAATATATGTAGAAGTTATAATTTTATTACAAACAGGAACTCAAAAAGGGAAAGAATACAATAAAAAAAAAAGGTCACAACCAAGGTTGACAACTAAGACCTCTCTCTGACAGTTTTTTCATTTCCGCATTCTCTTCCAACAGCCTCTCCCAGCCAAAGCCTCGCATCTGTAGCTCCCCTTTCTGGGCCTCTTACCTTTTAACTACAGTAATACTGTACTCAGAAAACTCTTCATCCCCTGTAATGAACTTTTTTTCCAATTTTCTTTTAACCTAATCAAATATAAATACTGTATCCCATTAATCACACATTTTTATGGGTTTCAGCCAACACCACCCAAATCTGCTACTATTCTGTCTTTCTACTGGACCTTGTAACAACTGCAGAATTATGGTAATTCATGATGCAAGGACAGAAGGATCTTGTCACAGTACCACAAAAGAGTAATTCACAGGTCATCCCATAGACAAAACACTTCCTGTCGTTATCTTTTGGGTGCCTCTCCCTAATGAAAACTATAGCACAGCACATTATTACAGTAATATTATACTATACATATTCTATTAGCCATGAAAATAGCTTAAGATTTTTTGTACACATTTTAAAACCTAGTATGATTTCATTTGGGAATACAGTGGAACCTCGGCTTACGAGTGCCCCACCATATGAGTTTTTCAGGATACAAGCAGTCGTTCGGTTCATTTTTTGTTTCTGGATACGAGCAAAAATTCAGGATGTGAGCTTCCCCCTCAAGAGAGGTTCCTTGGTGAGGGAATTGTATTTGTGCTCCAGTTCCCTAAATTAAGCCTGAATACCTTCCATCCCCTCCCCCCACAGGCGCTGTATAATTCTACGGGTTTAGCGCTTCCCCATTATAATAATATACAGTGGAACCCAGAGTAACGTAAAAACTTCATTCCAGAATCCTGCTCAAGTGACATTACCGAACGAATTTACTCCCTTAAGAAATAATGTCAAGTAGGTTAGTCCATTTCAGACCCCCAAAAATACACTTACAAAAGCACTTACAATATTATACTTACATAATTGTACGATTTCCGGGGTGTTCGTTACTCAGGGTTCCACTGTAATATAATAATACGTATAATATAATAATAATACATACTATATATGTATTATATAGTATTATATAGTATCAGGTTTCTATGTTATTTATATTATGTCATATTAGATCAATTGTGATAGATAAATAAGCCGTAGAGTTGATATTAGCGTCATATTGTAGTATTTTGTCGTGTCTCCAAACAATACTCTCTCCTCCGCCGCCGCCACCACTACGTAGTCACATACGTAATGACATTTTATTCATTCTAGAGTATATATCAGGTTTCTGTTTTTATATTGTTTATTATGTCATATTAGATGAATTGTGATTAAGCCGTAGAGTTGATATTAGCGTTATATTGAAGTGTATTTTGTCCTGCCACTGAGAGCAGGAATTCCGCTTAAACAGATTACAGTGGACCCTCGGTCATCGGCCATAATCCGTTCCAGAAGCTCGGCCTAAGACCAAAATGGCCGATGACCGAATTAATATTTCCCATAAGAATTAATGTAAATACAATTCCGTTCCAGACAAAAATATCAACAAAAAAATAATTTTTTAACAATTAAATAAGTACATATTACATACCTTTATTGAAGACTAATGCTGGCTTCTGGAAGATGGAGAGGAGGAAAGAGGGAGGAGTTAGTGTTTGGAAGGGGAATCCCCCTCCATATTATTATTATTATAATCAAAAGAAGTGCTAAACCAATCCCCCTCCATATTATTATTATTATAATCAAAAGAAGTGCTAAACCAATCCCCCTCCATAAAGACTTCAGGTAGCAAAGCCCTCTCTGGGGTTACTTCCCTTCTTTGTCTTTTAATGCCACTAGGACCAGCTTGAGTCACTGGACCCCTGTCGCAAAGTGTACAAAGTGGAATGAGTTGCAGACACTTGTTGAAAAACACCACCCTGAGCAAGCTGAAATGAGCCTTCTGTGCAACCACTTCGGTGACAGAGCCATGTTGTACTTCAGGAAAGTATTAAAGAGTCGCCAGAAACAGAGGACTGTGGACAGTTACTTCACCAGGCAGGGGTCTAGTGACTCTCAAAGCTGGTCCTAGTGACATTAAAAGACCAAGAAGGGAAGTAACCCCACCTCACCTATGGAATCTGCGCATGGGGCTCTACATCAATAACTCATCTCAGACCACTAATAACACAGCAAAAGGCAGCAGTTAGAATGATAATAAATTCTCACTCCAGGCAACATACTCCACCAATATTCAAAAACCTAAACTTACTCACCATACAAGACATCCATACTTTTTACTGTGCCTATTACATACATAGAACACTCTATGCAAATATTAACCCACCACTCAAACTTCTTACCAATTTTAACAGGACACATGACCATAACACTAGACACAGATCACTCCTCGATGTTCCCCGTGTCCATCTAACACTATGTAAAAACTCAATGCATATAAAAGGCATGAAAATTTGGAATTCATTACCTGTCATTGCCAAAGAAACCCTACCTGTACCCCAATTCAAAACGATGCTAAAAAACCACCTTCTCACCCAAAGCTAATTGCTCCATATCAAACATTCCCAGCAAAGTAGAATAATCACTTAACATAAAAACCTGACTAATCAATTGAATGTAATGTATGAATGAATGAATGAATGTAAAACCTGTTATGAATATTACATACTTAGCTAATTATTTTGACCACGTAAACTAACTGCAATGCAATTAATTGTTTTAAATTGTTATCTCACTCAATTAGTTGCATTGCTACAATAAATTGCTACAATTAATTGATATGTTCAACTTATATTCAAACTTTATAACTTAGATATGCAACTTTACTTATTTTATAGATTATCAACCATAACTTTTTATTATTTTATTATTATTGTTGCTTTAATTTGTTTAATCTGATTTAATTAATTTTATAATGAAGACAAAAGTACAAAACTATGTTTAAAAAATGTCATGTCTAAACTATGTTCAAATTTCATAGCTTAAATACTCATATTTACTCATTGTAAACTATCTACAAAAATTCTTACAATTTAGTTTTAAGTTAATTTTAAGTCTGCCCAAAATGCCCTGCATATTAGGGGCTTTTGGCATGTACACCTCATGTAATCTCAATAACCAAATGTAATTCTTTGTATCATGTCCAAATAAACTATTATTATTATATTATTATAGAGGGCTTTGACACCTGAAGTCCTTTTGGAGGGGGATTCCCCTTCCAACCACTAACACCCTGCCCCTGTCATCCTCCCTATCTTCCAGATGCCTGCAAGTCTCTTCAATAAAGGTAAGTAAATGTTATTTATATTATATTTTGTGTGAATATTTTTTTGTGGAACGGATTAATTGTATTTACATTATTTCTTATGGGAAACAAGGGCTCGGATTACGAAAGGTTCGGGTTGAGAAATAGCTCCTGGAACGGATTAATTTCGTTAACCAGGGGTCCACTGTACTTTAACTTAATACGTACATATTTTACAATTCAAACTATAATGGCCAAAATCGGCTAAGTGGCAGGCGTAAACTACTGTACAGTGGAACCTTGGTACTCAAACTTAAGTGGTTCCAGAAGGCTGTTTGAGTGCCGATCTGTTCGAGTACAGAACAAATTTTTCCCAACCAATTTTCTTTTTGGCTGGCTGTTATCACTAACCCTCTTAGGCCCCATAGTGACTTACAGTAAAACTCCGGTTTTCGTCCGGGCCAAATACAGTAGACCCCCGAGTATCGGCCGTAATCCGTTCCAGGAGCTAGGCCTCAACTCGAACTGGCTGAAAGTCGAACTAATATTTGCCATAATAATGTAAATACAATTAATCCGTTTCCACCCAAAAATATTCACCAAAAATCATTTTTTTAAAGAATAAATACTATAGTTTTACATACAGAAAACAATGAGAAATAAATATAAAGAACAGTTTTACCTTTATTGAAGACTCTTGTTGGCATATGAGAGAGGCAGGAGAGTTTGTTTGGAGGCAGGACAAGATAGCCCTTCAATACGACACTAATATAAACTTTACAACTTATTTATCTATCACAATTCATCTAATATGACATAATAAACAATATTAATAACATAGAAACATGATATATACTCTAGAATGAATAAAATATGTCATTATGTATGAGGGAACTGGCAGTAGTGTTGTTGTTGTTGGGTTTATAAGGGCCACTGACCATAAGCCGTACATATACGTACTGCTGGTGGTGGATGCAGCAGGCCGCCACCACCAATTCACACTGAAACAATGTACGTAATTTATAAATAAGAAATATTTACACTTTATAAATAAGAAATATTTACACTTTATAAATAAGAAATATTTACACTTTATAAATAAGAAATATTTACACTTTATAAATAAGAAATATTTACACTTTATAAATAAGAAATATTTACACTTTATAAATAAGAAATATTTACACTTTATAAATAAGAAATATTTACACTTTATAAATAAGAAATATTTACACTTTATAAATAAGAAATATTTACACTTTATAAATAAGAAATATTTACACTTTATAAATAAGAAATATTTACACTTTATAAATAAGAAATATTTACTTTATAAATAAGAAATATTTACACTTTATAAATAAGAAATATTTACACTTTATAAATAAGAAATATTTACACTTTATAAATAAGAAATATTTACACTTTATAAATAAGAAATATTTACACTTTATAAATAAGAAATATTTACTTTATAAATAAGAAATTATTTTTTTATTAACACATCGGCCGTTTCCCACCAAGGCAGGGTGGCCGAAAAGAAAAACTTTCATCATCATTCACTCCATCACTGTCTTGCCAGAGGGTGCTTACACTACAGTAATAAAACTGCAACATTAACACCCTCCTTCAGAGTGCCGGCACTGTACTTCCCATCTCCAGAACTCAAGTCCGGCCTGCCGGTTTCCCGAATCCTTCATAAATGTTACTTTGCTCACACTCCAACAGCACGTCAAGTATTAAAAACCATGTGCCTCCATTCACTCCTATCAAATACGCTCACACATGCTTGCTGGAAGTCCAAGCCCTCGCACACAAAACTTCCTTTACCCCTCCTCCAACCTTTCCTAGGCCGACCCTACCCCGCCTTCCCTCCACTACAGATTTATACACTCTCGAAGTCACTCTGTCTCGTTCCATTCTCTCTACATGTCCAAACCACCTCAACAACCCCTCCTCAGCTCTCTGGACAATCGTTTTGGTAATCCGCACCTCCTCCTAATTTCCAAACTCCTAATTCTCTGCATAATATTCACACCACACATTGACCTCAGACACGACATCTCCACTGCCTCCAGCCTTCTCCTCGTTGCAACATTCATCACCCATGCTTCACACCCATATAAGAGCGTTGGTATAACTATACTCTCATACATTCCCCTCTTTACTTCCATGGACAAAGTTCTTTGTCTCCACAGACTCCGAAGTGCTCCACTCACCCTTTTCCCCTCATCAATTCTATGATTCACCTCATCCTTCATAGACCCATCTGCTGACATGTCCACTCCCAAATATCTGAATACATTTACCTCCTCCATACTCTCTCCCTCCAATCTGATATCCAATCTTTCGTCACCTATTCTTTTTGTTATCCTCATCACCTTACTCTTTCCTATATTCACTTTCAATTTTCTTCTTTTACACACCCTACCAAATTCATCCACCAACCTCTGCAACTTCTCTTCAGAATCTCCCAAAAGCACAGTATCATCAGCAAAAAGCAACTGTGACAACTCCCACTTTGTATTTGCTTCTTTATCTTTTAGTCCCACACCTCTTGCCAAGACCCTCGCATTCACTTCTCTTACAACCCCATCTATAAATATATTGAACAACCACGGTGACATCACACATCCTTGTCTAAGGCCCACTTTTACTGGGAAATAGTCCCTTCCCTCCTACACACTCTAACCTGAGCCTCACTATCCTCATAAAACTCTTCACTGCTTTCAGTAACCTTCCTCCTATTCCATACACCTGCAACATCTGCCACATTGCCCCCCTATCTACCCTATCATACGCCTTTTCCAAATCCATAAATGCCACAAAAACATCTTTACCCTTATCCAAATACTGTTCACCTATATGTTTCACTGTAAACACTTGGTCTACACACCCCTACCTTTCCTAAAGCCCCTTGTTCATCTGCTATCCTGCTTTCTGTCTTACTCCTAATTCTTTCAATAATAACTCTACCATACACTTTACCAGGTACACTCAACAGACTTATTCCCCTATAATTTTTGCACTCTCTTTTGTCCCCTTTGCCTTTATACAAAGGAACAATACACGCTCTCTGCCAATCCCTAGGTACCTTACCCTCTTCCATACATTTATTAAATAATAGCACCAACCACTCCAAAACTATATCCCCACCTGCTTTTAACATTTCTATCTTTATCCCATCAATCCCAGCTGCCTTACCCCTTTCATTCTACCCACTGCCTCACGAACCTCCCTACCCCCACAACTGGCTCTTCCACACTCCTACAAGATGTTATTCCTCCTTGCCCTACACACGAAATCACAGCTTCCCTGTCTTCATCAACATTTAACAACTCCTCAAAATATTCTCTCCATCTTCCTGATACCTCTAACTCTCCGTTTAATAACTCTCCTCTCCTATTTTTAACTGTCAAATCAATTTGTTCTCTAGGCTTCCTCAACTTATTAATCTCATTCCAAAACTTTTTTTTATTTTCAACAAAATTTGCTGATAACATCTCACCCACTCTCTCATTTGCTCTCTTTTACATTGCTTCACCACTCTTTTAACCTCTCTTTTTCTCTCCATATACTCTTCCCTCCTTGCATCACTTCTACTTTGTAAAAACCTCTCATATGCTAACTTTTTCTCCTTACTACTCTCTTTACATCATCATTCCACCAACGCTCCTCTTCCCTCCCGCACCCACTCGCCTGTAACCACAAACTTCTGCTGAACACTCTAACACTACATTTTTAAATCTACCCCATACATTTTCGACCCCATTGCCTACACTCTCACTAGCCCATCTATCCTCCAATAGTTGTTTATATCTTACCCTAACTGCCTCCTCTTTAGTTTATAAACCTTCACCTCTCTCTTACTTACTGATTCTATTTTCCTTGTATCCCATCTACCTTTTACTCCCACTGTAGCTATAACTAAAAATGATCTGATATATCTGTGGCCCTCTATAAACATGTACATCCTGAAGTCTACTCAACAGTCTTTTATCTACCAATACATAGTCCAACAAACTACTGTCATTACGCCCTACATCATATCTTGTATACTTATTTATCCTCTTTTTCTTAAAATATGTATTACCTATAACTAAACCCCTTTCTATACAAAGTTCAATCAAAGGGCTCCCATTATCATTTACACCTGGCACCCCAAACTTACCTACTACACCCTCTCTGCAAGTTTCTCCCACTTTAGCATTTAGGTCCCCTACCACAATTACTCTCATTTGGTTCAAAAGTTCCTATACATTCGCTTAACATCTCCCAAAATCTCTCTCTCTCCTCTACACTTCTCTCTTCTCCAGGTGCATACACGCTTATTATGACCCACTTTTCGCATCCGACCCTTATTTTAATCCACATAATCCTTGAATTTACACATTCATATTCCCTCTTTTCCTTCCATAACTGATCCTTCAACATTATTGCTACCCCTTCCTTAGCTCTAACTCTCTCAGATACTCCTGACTTAATCCCATTTATTTCTCCCCACTGAAACTCGCCCACCCCCTTCAGCTTTGTTTCGCTTAGGGCCAGGACATCCAACTTCTTTTCATTCATGACATCGGCAATCATCTCTTTCTTATCATCCGCACTACATCCACGCACATTCAAACAACCCAATTTTATAAAGTTTTTCTTCTTCTCTTTTTTAGTAAATTTCTACAGGAGAAGGGGTTACTAGCCCATTGCTCCCGGCATTTTAGTCGCCTCATACGACACGCATTGCTTACGGAGGAAAGATTCTTTTCCACTTCCCCATGGACAATAGAGAAAATAAAAAGAACAAGAGCTATTAAGAAAAAGAAGAAAAACCTAGATGTGTGTATGTATATATATGCATGTGCATGCCAGTGTTGTGTGACCTAAAGTGTAAGTAGAAGTAGCTAGATATACCTGTTATCCAGCGTGTTTATGAGACAGAAAAAGGGACACCAGCAATCCTACCATCATGTCAAACAGTTTCAGGTTTCTGTTTCACAGTCACCTGGCAGGACGGTAGTACCTCCCTGGGTGGTTGCTGTCTACCAACCTACTACCTATATAGCATAAGAAATATTTACACTTTATAAATAAGAAATATTTACACTTTATAAATAAGAAATATTTACACTTTATAAATAAGAAATATTTACACTTTATAAATAAGAAATATTTACACTTGCCTTGCAAGAGGGGAGCTTTGGTCTCAGTGCCCCTATACGTATTACTGCCTCAAACAACAATGGAGTTAAGTTTCATGTCATTTTTTTATCGCTTAATCGCTTAACTTACTTGCTACACTGTTAATGCTACACTTTATCGCTGGCTGGTGCTATAGCCTTTATCGACTCGTGCTGCTTTAGTATCATACATATCGTAGAATCAGTAAATCACTAAAGAAGACACATTCTCCCCTCTCTCTTCCTCCTCCACTTTGGTACTTTGCTACAATTTCTTTCTTCAATTCTATCGTTTTTGTCACTTTCTTTACCAAAGGGCTGCCACTATGTATGAAGTTTCTTTGGGCCCATGGTGGCGTATTTCACAGTCACAATCAATAAACAAGCACTAAACACAATGAATTTGTGAAATGTAATGTTCACTCAATGGTAAACAAAGCTAGACTGGCTCATGACGCCTGTGACAGGTCTGGTACACGGGCTGATACTCGGGGAAACGGCCGATAGTCGGGCCAAAATTGGGCCGAAAAAAGCAACCGAAACAAGAGTCGGCCGATACTCGGGGGTCCACTGTATTGTACAATTCAGATTTTGACCACTTTTTTCGGCGAATTTTTACTCCGCCTGCCCGGGACACCGCCGTACCTGACTCAGTCTGCCTCTGTCACTTGTCAAGTAAACAATACTCCGCGCGTTCATCCATTGTTTTTGGTGCTTGTTTATTGAGTGCGACTGCAAAAATAAGCCACCATGGGGCCAAAGAAAGTTCAGAGTGCCAGCCCTTTGGTAAAGGTGAGAAACACGATAGAATTCAAGAAAGAGCTTGTATCAAAATACGAAAGTGGCGTACGTGTAGCTGAGCTCACCAGGATGTATGGGAAGTACAAATCAATAATCAGTTCCATCCTGGCGAAGAAAGTAAAAATCAAGGAAGCTGATGTTGCGAAAGGGGTAAATATGCTAATGAAACAGAGATCACAAACAATCGAAGATGTGGAGTTGTTGTTGGTGTGGATCAACGAAAAACAGTTATCGGAAGATAGTGTTGTGGAGGGGATAATTTGCAAAAAGGCAAGGCAGTTGCATGTGGATCTCGTAAAGAAAATGCCTTGAATGAGTGCTGCTGTTAGTGAATTTAAGGCCAGCAAAGGCTGGTTCAATAGATTCAAGAAGTGAAGTGGCATACACAGTGTGGTAAGGCATGGTGAGGCTGCAAGTTCAGACAAACGTACGGCCGAAGAATTCGTTGATGAATTCAAGGAGTACGTAGAGGCTGAAGGATTCCTCCCCCAACAAGTGTTCAATTGTGACGAAACAGGTCTCTTTTGGAAGAAAATGTTCATTTATCCATTAAAATTAGTCATTTATATTTATTTCTCACTGTTTTCTGTATGTAAAATTATAGTTATTCTATATAAAATTTCTTTTTTGTTAATATTTTTGGGTGTCTGGAACGGATTAATTGGATTTACATTATTTCTTATGGGAAATATTACTTCAGTTTTCGTCCATTTCAGATTTCAACCGACCTTCTGGAACGGATTAAGGACGAAAACCGGGGTGCCACCGTATTTATACAATACAGTGGACCCCCGGTTTTCGTAATTTATTCGTTCCAGAATGTATACTCCAGGTAAGTGCCATTACCAAACAAATTTATTCCCATAAGGAATAATGTAAATTAGACTAGTCCTTTTAGACCCCCAAAAATACACTTACAAAAGCACTTACAAAAATACATTACATAATTGTTTGAGTTTGGAGCATAACGAACACCGGGGGTCCACTGTATAAAAAAAAAAACGCCAAAAAATGCAAAAACACACAATAGTTTACAGCTAAGTTCTGGCAGGTTGTGTTTGTTTGGTTGAATGCCAAGCAAATGGTCAACTATTGAGCGATTTTACCGAACAAAGCGTTCGAATACCGAATTGTTCGAGCACGGAGCTGTTTCAGTACCAATGTTCAACTGTATTACAATCTTTATAAATGCATAATACAGTATACATGTATGTATACTAATATTATTCAGAATTTTTTAAATACTTGTACACTAAGAAAATTAAACAATAATTCAAGGTACTGTACACATTTAGTTATGAACCGCAGTAATACTGTCAATATCAGTGTTACTTAGCAGCATCTGTCAGGCATTACCTTGTTATGCATCTGAGCTATTTATATGATGGTTTTAAGAAATACACAGTTCAGTTGCTTATTTTCTACTTTAAGTTATACATTTTGTTGAAAACATGATTACATACTTCATTACTATTATTAAACCCATAATAATAATCAAGGTGAAGTGTTAAAACCTTTGGGGCTAAACAAAGCCTGGAAATGGGCAGATATTATGGTTGAGAAAAGGAAGAGAAGTCATCTTAATGTAATGCCAGTGTAGTACTTCTGGGAAGAGTGAATGAGTGACAGTTGGGTCACCCTACCTCAGTAGAAGACCAGAATGTAAAAATGGGGATAGGTCCCACTCTTTGAATCAAGAGCCCCCATTGGCATCAGGGCACCTCCCTCATAGGATATAGCAAACGAATAATTGCCAAACACTTACCCAAGGCAAAGTATTGGCTACACAAGCATGTAGTCTGTTAGCTCCCAGTTTTCTCATGGCCACAAGCCACTTGACCCCCCCCCCAAGTCTTTCTCAGTGGGAATGCATTACATACACTCCTTTCTATTACCTGTTTCAACAACCCACAGCATACTAGGTTTCAGGCATTTCAAAATCATTCAATAAACACTGTTTTGTTGCAACTTGTGAGAGGTAAACTTAGTATTACAAGCATGTTGAAAACACACATCTTACTGCTAATACAGTCGATGCTCACCTTGTTGCCACTTACAAACATTATCCCACAATTTATCAATGCAATATTCACAACTAGATTGAAATTCTTCTAAAAATTAAATACCTACACCTGAATAAATTAATAAAAATGGTATAAACAGAACCTGCCTTGAATGGGCTACCAGATTTACTACAATGTTACTCCTATCTTTATGCTCATAAAAAAACAGTATATAAAGAACAAAAAGGCACAATACCGTGACTAGAACAATACATAAATAAACCACACGTACGAGAGGAGCAGCTTATGACGATGTTTCGGTCCGACTTGGACCATTTACACAGTCACACTGACTTTGTAAATGGTCCAAGTCGAACCGAAACATCATCATAAGCTCCTCTCTCCTATGTTCGAGTTATTTGTGTGTGTAACACAGTACATTATTGATTCATGGAGAAGCACTAACCTGCAAAGGTAATACACCACTAAGGTAATGGGAGGCAATCATATTTTATCTAATGAGGGAGAAGGCAGCACCAATTTCTCGGATCAAAGTCCTCACCCAGCCTATTACCATAGCTTTCAAGCTTAAACAACTCTGCGTGAGCAATGGTAATAGATTTCACCATTGTTTTGTTCATGAGGCAAATTATTGTTAGGGACAAAATGCACAATGTACAATATAACTAGTGAATGTGACCTAAACATTTTCCTTGCGATCTGGCTTAATTGAACCAGCTTTTTCAGTCACAACCTCATGGCTCCACAGTTAAAATGGACTTTCTGCTAGTACTAGTTAGACTAGCCTAGAAACAATACTCCTGCTGTATTTTTCTCTTAATTCATATTATCCATCTTAAATGGCAATGTGTTATAATAATTTTTACTCTTTCACCTAATCTTCAGTTTTACTGTATTTTTAGTATATTAGTTATTTATTCCAGTCATGATATTGCGACTTACTCTCCATCCCCTAGACATACAATGCTCTGGGAGTTGGAGGCAATCAGGTTTGATCCAAGGAAGGGAAGGGTAACTTTAATTATTTGGAGCTAAAGTCCTTTACCAGCAAGAAATTGAAACAATCTACACACATCCTTAAAAATTTTGTAAATCTCCTAAGTCGAAGTAAATGTATATCCTGCCACCATAAATACAAAATAAGGATAAATGGAAAGTTTAGTTTTCTGGATTAAAACCTATCATAATAATCTACATAATATCACGAATATTTTCAATAATATCACTAATATTTTCAATGTTCTATGCAGACACCTGTGTATATCACAGTGACAACTGTAAAATGATGGAATCTGTTTGACGAAATTTGCCTTCTGACAGTTTAAATAAGAGGACAGATTGCAATAAGTGTATAAACGAGGTATATAACATATTAGTGATGCGGGGCGAGTGTTGGGTGTCCCAGGTTAGCAGTACTGGCTGCTAACACTAACACACCTTCCTCTCCCTCATGTTTATCTCGTGTCATGCCGCCGCCTCACTGCGGTAACCATGCTTGTCACACACTACATGTAACATTCTATTAACCTCCGGCGGGGAAAGACATAAGGCAGGTAATATACTTACGTTACAAAGACGTTACTACCTCACTCGATGGACAAAATGGAGTTGTTCCAACACTACTGCTACCCACCACCTTCATTCTCACAGTTATATACATTACACTTTATGAGGCTGTGACTGTTTGCTACCATAACTTATCGAAGGCTTTACCTGTCCTAAAATTTAGCGTGGATACCTTAAAGGAATAAAATTATGCACCAATGTTGTTTCTTAAGACTTCCCATATTCTTTATGATCTTCAAGGCTGCTGCACTTCCAATATTGATGATCTACTTCGTCTTCGTTATTAACACTAAAGATCTCACATGTAATATATGCCATAACTGTTTTCCAACATAACATAGCTGTGACAAATGGTTTTGAAAACCGACAAGTTGGAGATTAAGACACTTAAGCAACATTTGGGAATCTTTATTGAAGAAACGTTTCGCCAGACAGTGGCTTCATCAGTCCAATACAAAGCAGAAAGGTGTAAGGAGGAGGAGTTTGAGGTAATCAGTCCCTCAGCCTGGAGTCGATGTGTTCAGTCCATCAATCTTGTGCATTGCGGGCATTCATTCCTATGCTGTACTCAGCATAGGAATGAATGCCCGCAATGCACAGCATATTAGGGGCTTTTGGCATGTACATCTCATTTATACCTATGTATCATGTCTACCTATGTATCATGTCTACCTATGTATCATGTCTACCTATGTATCATGTCTACCTCATGTATCATGTCTACCTATGTATCATGTCTACCTATGTATCATGTCTACCTATGTATCATGTCTACCTATGTATCATGTCTACCTATGTATCATGTCTACATTCTATGTATCATGTCTACCTATGATCATGTTACCTATGTCATGTCATCCATGTACATGTCACCTATGTATCATGTCTACCTATGTATCATGTCTACCTTGCATATGTATCATGTCTACCTATGTATCATGTCTACCTATGTATCATGTCTACCTATGTATCATGTCTACCTATGTATCATGTCTACCTATGTATCATGTCTACCTATGTATCATGTCTACCTATGTATCATGTCTACTATGTATCATGTCTACCTATGTATCATGTCTACCTATGTATCATGTCTACCTATGTATCATGTCTACCTATGTATCATGTCTACCTATGTATCATGTCTACCTATGTATCATGTCTACCTATGTATCATGTCTACCTATGTATCATGTCCACCTATGTATCATGTCCACCTATGTATCATGTCTACCTATGTATCATGTCCACCTATGTATCATGTCCACCTATGTATCATGTCCACCTATGTATCATGTCCACCTATGTATCATGTCACTATGTCATGTCTACTATGTATCATGTCTACCTATGTATCATGTCACCTATGTATCATCTTGTATCAGTCACCTATGTATCATGTCCACCTATGTATCATGTCACCTATGTATCATGTCCATGTCCCTATGTATCATGTCACCTATGTATCATGTCACCTATGTTCATGTCCACCTATGTATAATGTCCACCTATGTATCATGTCACCTATGTATCATGTCTACCTATGTATCATGTCTACCTATGTATCATGTCTACCATGTATCATGTCTCACCTATGTATCATGTCTACCATGTATCATGTCTACCATGTATCATGTCACCGATGTATCATGTCTACCATGTATCATGTCTACCATGTATCATGTCACCATGTATCATGTCACCATGTATCATGTCTACCGATGTATCATGTCTACCTATGTATCATGTCTACCTATGTATCATGTCTACCTATGTATCATGTCTACCTATGTATCATGTCTACCTATGTATCATGTCTACCTATGTATCATGTCTACCTATGTATCATTGTACCATGTCTAAATAAACTATTATTATTATTATTATAATGAATCATAGGGCAGTAGAAGTGGCTTATATACTGTAGTCAGGTGAGGCGAAGCAGGAGGCGGCTGGGTCATAGTGGTACCATCCACTAGTCGAAGTAGGTCTTCGTCCAAAGGTTGGACAAGTGTTGAAGAATTCGTTTGTATCAAGATCCCATGACGTTGCAGTGTCTGACAGATGTGACAAATGGTTTTGAAAACCGACAAGTTGGAGATTAAGACACTTAAGTAACATTTGGGAATCTTTATTGAAGAAACGTTTTGCCACACAGTGGCTTCATCAGTCCAATACAAAGCAGAAAGTTGTCCAACCCCCTACCCCGCCTTCCCTCCACTAAAGATTTATACACTCAGTCATTATATTTTGTTCCATCCTCTCTACATGTCCAAACCATCTCAGTAACCCCTCTTCAGCCCTCTGGATAATAGTTTTGGTAATCCCACACCTCCTAATCTCTAAACTATGGATTCTCTGCATTATATTCACACCACACATTGCCCTCAGACATGACATCTCCACTGCCTCCAGCCTTCTCCTTGTTGCAACATTCACAACCCATGCCTCACACCCATACAAGTGTTGGTATAACTATACTCTCATACATTTCCCTCTTTGTTTTCATGGATAAAGTTCTCTGTCTCTAGAAACTCCTCAGTGCACCACTTACCTTTTTCCTTCGTCAATTCTATGATTTACCTCATCTTTCATAGACCCATCCGCTGACATGTCCACTCCCAAATATCTGAATACATTCTCCTCCTCCATACTCTCTCCTTCCAGTCTGATATCAAATCTTCCGTTACCTTACTCTTTCCTATATTCACTTTTAATTTTCTTTTTTTACATACCTTACCAAACTCATCAACCAACCTCTGCAACTTCTCTTCAGAATCTCCCAAAAGCAGTGTCATCAGCAAAGAGCAACTGTGATAACTCCCACTTTGTGTTAGATTCTTTATCTTTTAACCCCACACCTCTTGCCAACATCCGAGGATTCACTTCTCTTACAACTCCATCTATGAATATGTTGAGCAACCATGGTGACATCACACATCCCTGTCTAAGGCCTAATTTTACTAGGAAATAATCTCCCTCTTGCCTACATACTCTAACCTGAGCCTCACTATCCTCATAAAGACTCTTCACTGCTTTCAATAACCTACCTCCTGTTCCATACATCTGCAACATCTGCCACATTGCCCCCCTATCATACGCCTTTTCCAAATCTATAAGTACCACAAAAACCTCTTTACCTGTTTCACTGCAAACACTTGGTCTACACAATCCCCCTCCCTACCTTTCCTAAAGCTTCCTTGTTCATCTGCTATCGATACACTTTACCAGGTACTGTATACTCAACAGACTTATTCTCCTATAATTTTTGCACTCTCTTTTGTCCGCTTTGCCTTTATACAAAGGAACTATGCACGCTCTCTGCCAATCCCTAGGTACCTTACCCTCTTCCATACATTTATAAATAATACGTAGCACCCACCACTCCAAAACTATATCCCTACCTGCTTTTAACATTTCTGTCTTTATCCCATCAATCCCAGCTGCCTTACCCCTTTCATTCTACCCACTGCCTCACGGACTTTCCCCCCCCCACTCACAACTGGCTCTTCCACACTCCTACAAGATATTATTCCTCCTTGCCCTATACACAAAATCACAGCTTCCCTATCTTCATCAACATTTAAAAATTCCTCAAAATATTCCCTCCATCTTCCCGATACCTCTAACTCTCCATTTAATAAATCTCCTCTCCTATTTTTAACTGTCAAATCCATTTATTCCCTAGGCTTCCTCAACTTATTAATCTCACTCCAAAACTTTTTCTTATTTTCACAAAATTTGTTGATAACATCTCACCCACTCTCTCATTTGCTTTTTTTTTTACATTGCTTCACCACTCTCTTAACCTCTTTTTCTCTATATACTCTTCCCTCCTTGCATCACTTCTACTTTGTAAAAAACGTTTCATATGCTAACTTTTTCTCCCTTACTACTCTCTTTACATCATCATTCCACCAATCGCTCTTCTTCCCTCCCGCACCCACTTTTCTGTAGCCACAAACTTCTGCTGAACACTAACACTACATTCTTAAACCTACCCCATACATCTTCGACCCCATTGCCTATACTCACTAACCCATCTGTCCTCCAATAGTTGTTTATATCTTACCCTAACTGCCTCCTCTTAGTTTATAAACCTTCACCTCTCTCTTACTTGCTGCTACTATTTTCCTTGTATCCCATCTACCTTTTACTCTCACTGTAGCTACAACTAAAAAGTGATCTGATATATCTGTGGCCCCTCTATAAACATGTACATCTGAAATCTACTCAACAGTCTTTAATCTACCAATACATATTCCATCAAACTACTGTCATTACGCCCTACATCGTATCTTGTACGTATACTTATTTATCCTCTTTTTCTTAAAATATGTATTACCTATAACTTAACCCCTTTCTATACAAAGTTCAATCAAAGGGCTTCCATTATCATTTACACCTGGCACCCCAAACTTACCTGCCACACCCTCTGTAAATGTTTCTCCTACTTTAGCATTTAAGTCCCCTACCACAATTACTCTCTCACTTGGTTCAAAATTTCCTATACATTCACTTAACATCTCCCAAAATCTCTCTCTCCTCTCTCTTGAGGTGGAAGATCTCAAAGACATAAGGGACGGGATCCACAGTATTTAAGACTATTCTCATGCTTCAGCTTCATATCGATCCAGACTATGAAGCTGAACTCTTCTCTAGGCTGAGGGACTGACCACCTCAAATACTTTTTATCTAAGATTGATGGACTGATTACATCTTTATTTTATTTCTATTGCACGTGTCTTAATCTTCAACTTGTCGGTATTTTATACCATTTTCGACAATACAGCCTCTCTACACTTAACAACGGAGTTCCGTTCCAAAGACCACATCGGTAAATGAACTCGTCGCTAAGTGGGTTTGTGTCGACCATC
Organism: Cherax destructor; assembly: GCA_009830355.1. Lineage (NCBI taxonomy): Eukaryota > Metazoa > Arthropoda > Malacostraca > Decapoda > Parastacidae > Cherax > Cherax destructor. Next base: position 1,099,681 of record WNWK01000002.1, read on the forward strand.
TTTGATATTGTTTTAATGTCACCTTTGCACCATTTATAACATTTCTGGTATATTTTTAAATGTTTATACAGTAGTGCACTATATGTCATAATAAACGGAATACAGGAAATTAGCTGTAATATACATTTAGGTATGCATACTGGTCAGACAGCCCATCGTAAGTCCGAGGCGTCAGTAAATGGGTACGTCGCTAAGTGAGGAGAGGCTGTTCTGTCAAACACTGCAGCACAACAGTATTTTGGTATAGAGGTCATCTTCCATTCTTCATGTATCTACTAGTTATGAGTGAGAAAGGTTCGTGGGCCTGCCTTCTTAATTCCACTAGTGGATAAGTTTTAAACCCCCATGAGTTTTAATTGTATAGTCTTAAAAGTATATAGTACACTAAATGTAGATTTATTCATTTTAAAAAATGGTCATATTGGATTTAGTAATTTAATTGTTGTAATGAATGGATGTTTAAGAGCTATTACTGAATTGGTTTTTGAAGACTTCATTGTTCATCCACTCACTGAATTTCTTTCAGTCCAAGAGAGATCAGCTGGAAAAGAAACTGAGTTTGCACTGAAAGCAGTTACATGTTCTTGTTACTTCACTGCACCAGCTCAAGCAGACACTGTTTATAAATAATTCCCCTTCACAGGATGAGCTGTGTATTGTAGATGAAATTATTGACTTGACAGTAGCACCAATACAGACTGTTAATTGAATATGTCTTATTTTTTTTTTATTAACACATCGGCCGATTCCCACCAAGGCAGGGTGGCCTGAAAAAGAAAAACTTTCATCATCATTCACTCCATCACTGTCTTGCCAGAGGGGTGCTTTACACTACAGTTATAAAACTGCAACATTAACACCCCTCCTTCAGAGTGCCGGCACTGTACTTCCCATCTCCAGAACTCAAGTCCGGCCTGCCGGTTTCCCTGAATCCCTTCATAAATGTTACTTTGTTCACACTCCAACAGCACGTCAAGTATTAAAAACCATGTGCCTCCATTCACTCCTATCAAATACGCTCACACATGCTTGCTGGAAGTCCAAGCCCTCGCACACAAAACTTCCTTTACCCCCTCCTCCAACCTTTCCTAGGCCGACCCCTACCCCGCCTTCCCTCCACTACAGATTTATACACTCTCGAAGTCACTCTGTCTCGTTCCATTCTCTCTACATGTCCAAACCACCTCAACAACCCCTCCTCAGCTCTCTGGACAATCGTTTGGTAATCCCGCACCTCCTCCTAATTTCCAAACTCCGAATTCTCTGCATTATATTCACACCACACATTGACCTCAGACACGACATCTCCACTGCCTCCAGCCTTCTCCTCGTTGCAACATTCATCACCCATGCTTCACACCCATATAAGAGCGTTGGTATAACTATACTCTCATACATTCCCTCTTTACTTCCATGGACAAAGTTCTTTGTCTCCACAGACTCCGAAGTGCTCCACTCACCCTTTCCCCTCATCAATTCTATGATTCACCTCATCCTTCATAGACCCATCTGCTGACATGTCCACTCCCAAATATCTGAATACATTCACCTCCTCCATACTCTCTCCCTCCAATCTGATATCCAATCTTTCGTCACCTATTCTTTTTGTTATCCTTATCACCTTACTCTTTCCTATATTCACTTTCAATTTTCTTCTTTTACACACCCTACCAAATTCATCCACCAACCTCTGCAACTTCTCTTCAGAATCTCCCAAAAGCACAGTGTCATCAGCAAAAAGCAACTGTGACAACTCCCACTTTGTATTTGCTTCTTTATCTTTTAGTCCCACACCTCTTGCCAAGACCCTCGCATTCACTTCTCTTACAACCCCATCTATAAATATATTGAACAACCACGGTGACATCACACATCCTTGTCTAAGGCCCACTTTTACTGGGAAATAGTCCCCTTCCCTCCTACACACTCTAACCTGAGCCTCACTATCCTCATAAAAAATATGTTTATAGGTGGAAAAATAAAAATTTACTGGAGACTTATAAACATCTTTACTTGAGAACATTTAATTACAATTAAAAGTAAATTACCATTTATAATTTGTTGGTCATAAAATAAAATACAGTAGGCTGTAGTTATATTGATTTGGTAAACAATATTGTACCTTAAAATACTATTTATGCAAACAATTTTTTTTTTACAAATACAATATCAGGATGATTTCACCCTTACTCTGCAATGTGTCCTGTATATAAGCCATATTGTAATGGTACAGTGACAGACCTATGACGTAGCAGCGTTTTAAATATACAGTGGACCCCCGAGTTTCGGTCACCTTGGAAATCGAACAATTATGTAAGTGTAATATTGTAAGTGCTTTTGTAAGTGTATTTTTGGGGGTCTGAAATGGACTAACCTACTTGACATTATTCCTTAAGGGAGTAAATTTGTTCGGTAATGGCACTTGAGCAGCCTTCTGGAATGAATTATGACCGAAACTCGGGGGGGTCCACTGTACCATAGTGAAAAAATGTGACAAAGGCCAGAATCATTCTCCATATGATTTTTTTTGTATTACACCTACCATCCGACTTACGACCTGCTCGACATACGACCACTCGACTTACGACCATTTTTTGTTTGCAAATCTTCTGGGAAATAAATAACTGTTTGTGTTGTACACAGTGTTTCTCCTAAACCTTACAGTATAAAATACAGTACTAACAGCATAAAAAGTAAAGTAAAAAATGAAATACTAAAATAAAACAATAAAATAAAATCATTACATAATGTGATGCTGATATTCAGTAGTAAGGTTCGACTTGCGTCCATTTTGACTTACGACCAGTTAGTCGGAACCAAGCTCGGTCAGTAAGTCGGATGGTACCTGTATATCTAGGGGAAATGCTACATCCATGGGGTCACAGTGCTTGAGGAATAGGATACCTTTAAGTTCAATCCACAGAAGGGAAAAAATCTAATTCCTTGGATCAAGAGTTGCCAGCAAGAACTCTCCTCAAGGTAGGTTCCTTGATGCAGATGAAAGGCTCTTGATCCAAGGAACTGGACATGCCTGTCTTCCTTGGATGGTATCAAAGTGCCTCCCATTCCCTCAGGCACTATATGACCCCTGTGGGTTTAGCATTTCCCTGTGAATGTAATAAATAATAATCACCAGCATCAAGAAATCTTTCCCTTGAGGGGTTATTTTTCTTACCCAAGGAAAAGAAACAGAAAAATTACCCTGCCCAATCAAGTTGATTTTCTGCAAGTTAGCTCGATGTATTTAGGCAACCAGGATCATCATGTTGATTTAGTGGCTACACATTGGCAAACTTTAACAGTTGTGTAAATAGTATGCATTTATGGGGAAGTGCTAAACCTTTAGAGGCAATATAGCGCCTGAATAATGGAAGGTACAGAAATTAGGTCTGATGATACAAACGGGAGGATGGTTCCAATTCCTTGGATCAAGAGCTCTTCAGTAGCATTAAGGCACCTTCTCCTGAAAGGAATATACAGTATAATATTATATTATATATAATATATTATATTATATTATATTATAATTATATATAATATTACTATCATGAGGGAAGCAATAAACCTGCAGCTTTCAGCACAGAGGGTTCTGAATGCTCATACACAGGACAGTCTAATACGTACAGTGGTACCTCGAGTTACGATGGTCCCCAAAATCGCCCTTTTATGTAAGTTTATTTTTTTAAATGCTTTTGTAAGTATATTTTTGGGGGTGTAAAAGGACTAGTCTATTTTACATTATTCCTTATGGGGATATATTCGTTTGGTAATGGCACTTGAACAGCATTCTCGAACGAAAAAATATCGTAACTCGAGGTACCACTGTATATGGTTAATTGTTGGAGCTATGTATTAGACCTTGCAGTGAGGTGCTGAGTATCTCTACACACAGTACCAGTACAAGAGTTGTGTGGGGTTGATTTGTAAATGTATGGGTGCTGCTTCCATTTCATATTTTTTATCAAGAAATGCAACAGAAAAATTTACAAAAAAATTCAATCTAGTGTTCTGTATTATTAGTATCATAATCAAGGGGAAGCACTAAACTTGTACAGGTCATATAGCACCTGGGGGTAAAGCCAATCAGGTCTAAGCCAAGAAAGGGAAAGATAGGATAAGCAGACATCCTTTGATCAAGAATTCTATGATTGCATCCAGGTACTGGCCTTGAGGGGTTAATTTGGTGTAGTTTGCAATATCAATAAATAAATATAGTACGTGTATGTGTGTACGCACGCGACTAGTGCCAAACAACATACTGCTCATTCTTTAAAAGTCCACTAGTGGATAAGTTTTAATTTGGTGTAGTTTGCAATATCAATAAATATATATAGTACGTGTATGTGTACGCACGCGACTAGTGCCAAACAACATACTGCTCATTCTTTAAAAGTCTAAACTTACTTAATATACATAAAATTTATTTATACATACTACATACACAAGGCAATCAATTCTAATATCAATCATACCCTGAAACAGTACTCGGGCATAATACTAGATACAAAAATCTCTGATATTACCGCATCCAGCTCAAACTTTGTAAAAACTCAAATGTGCATAAAAGGACCCAAGATCTGGAACTCCTCACCAGAAAATTCCACTTTCTCTGTCAGCTGCTTCAAAGCTACTGTTAAAAAACACCTTACCTTAATGTGATCCTAAAAACAATTTGCCCTGTTACTGTCTATCATTCATTCCACTAAATGTATCTAGCTTTATTCAATATAATAAAAATTAAATATTCTTATTATCATAATTTAGTTTTAAGGCTGCCCAAAATTCCTTTCATAATAAAGGGCCTTCTATAAAAGTATACTGTAGTTTAAATATGCCATTTACCCTAATTTTAAAATATACTGTACACCACTTTCCAGAAATTGTTTGTTTTTTATTTGGTTGTGGGGCTGTGTGTTAGTTACCATTTTGTCCTAGGCACATGTCAATTAGACACTAGGCCTGTTGTATATATGTGTGTGTGTATGTGTATGTAAGGAAACACTTCGAAATGTTTCTGCCCCACCGGGAATTGAACCCGGCCCCTCCGTGCGTGAAGCAAGAGCTGTTAGTTACCATTTTGTCCTAGGCACATGTCAATTAGACACTAGGCCTGTTGTATGTATGTGTGTGTGTGTGTGTGTAAGGAAACACTTCGAAATGTTTCTGCCCCACCGGGAATTGAACCCGGCCCCTCCGTGCGTGAAGCAAGAGCTTTACCACTGGGCCACCGGGGGCGTGCTGTGTGTGTGTGTGTGTGTGTACTCACCTAATTGTGGTTGCAGGTGTCGAGACTTGGCTCCTGGCCCTGCCTCTTCACTGA